>JAFBJQ010000020.1:99402-437212 GCA_016785345.1 Trinectes maculatus
GTGGGGGTGGGGGGGGTTGCATACATGCATGTCTTGGTTTCGTCAGGATTTAGGGGTGGAAGAAATTCTCATGTTAGTGCTCCGGGTTCCTCCCAGATTGCCTCACAAATAAAACTTGTGGGATCCAAAGCATCAACACGGGATTCTCAGGAGCAGGGAAATGAATGTAGCTGATATGATGTTTGTCTGCACATGGAGAAACTGCAGTGATGCACATCAGCGCTCTGAACCAGCTTTTCCGTTAGAGCGCGAGTTTGACTCCGGACATGTGGACGCGATCTGATCTAATCGGGGCAGGAACATATTGAGTTGCAGCACGGAGGGGGGTGGAGGGGAGTGAACTGAAAAATAGTGACCTCACGTTTCTTTTTACTTTGAATGGCTTGTGATGAAAAAAGACTTCACGTCTAAGTGCCCAGAGAAAAACATAAACATAGTCGTCAGTGGCCTCAGCAAAGTCGTATCACTGCTCAGATCAATGCCGACAGGGAGCTGGTCAGCGCAGTAGCCGGGATAATGGAGAAACAAGTTGTTGATGTTTTCAACAAGCCAATGCATCATTGCCAGGGCTGGAATCTCCAGACATCTGGTTTCAGGACTCTTCTCCAGTCAAACCTGGCTGTGTCTTTATTGAGGATCCCTGGAAATGATGCATAATATATTTCCTCATACCTCCAGTGGAACTACAAAAGCCTCAAATCCCACTTGCATTTCTGTCTGGTGCTACAGAATACTGTGTAATCTCCTCTTTGAACATCCATCGCATTGGAACCATCTGCCCCTTTCAACCACATGACATTTTTTTTATCACCTGTTCTCCTAGTGCAACTCCAGGAACGGAACCTTTTTACATTTTGCGTCACAGTTGAGGAGCAGTGTCGTGTAGAACCTCACTGCCGATACTTGCACGTCATCGCCTTTAACAGGACTCTGGGTTTACGCAGATGTGAACGATCTTTGCTTGCTGACCTGCGTAGATCTTTGTTTCCGTGCCCGATGAGAACTAAAGAGTCACCTGCTGCCAATTTTTACTATCAACAGCTTATTGCTTACAGGCCCTGATTAGCCCAGACAGCGGATATGGTGATTAATGTAGCAATTTACCTTTTGTATGTGTAGTCACGGCATGTTGCAATAACATTAGTCCATTCAGGGATCTGTCTTGGACTGGATGAGAGGAGAGGAGGAGCTGAAATATTGCTGTGCGATTGTTTTGTTTCCTTCTCGTGTCCCATTCACGCTTTCCGACACAACCACAGTCTTAGAGTGAATCAACGAATCAAGCCACGTCTTCAGTGACGTTCCCCGTGTCCATCAGGAATGTGACTGTAACTGACTTCAGTCAAAAGTCCACAGCTCTAACATCTTATCTCTAATATCACAGCACTTTTGGAGATCTGTCGTGTGCTGACTATATCATGAGCGGTGCAGTGAAATATGAGAAAATAATGATTGCTCTTTTCCGGTTTAGAATCTCAGCTACTTTCAGCCATCGCTCTTCATCAACGCTGTCAACGCTACCACTGCACCATTTCTTATTTATGCGCCTTCCTTTGCATGTCTCTTTTCCTCACAGCAGGCATACTGGTGTTATACCATCGAACAGGCTGACTGGTGTCTGTGTAGTTTCTCTTTTATTCTTACCATCTATGAAATATTACCTGCATTGAAATCGTTTGGTCATGTAACCCCTCTGCGTTAGCAGGAGCAATCGTGTTTTCTCCAGTGAGAGACCACAGATCATGCAGACGTCAGTTCTGGTTCTGCGCGGCCTCATTTTGCAGCCATTGTATGAATGAAAGGAGAGCCGGGAGACTGCTCCGAGCCCCTCTCCCTCCTGCAGATCTGTAAATGACTTGTAAACAGGCTGTTTAAGTGTGAAGTCGCCCTATGCCCTGTTGCTTCCGCTCTTTATTCATCACACCAACTCACATACACAGAAGTTTAGTGAATGTTTTGCTAAAGAGCTGGGGGAAGGGTGCAATTGCCGTTGTGGGACCAGGCTGAGGGAAGCTCTGCAGAAAGTTATTTCTGCTTTGGAGAATAATAGACAGAGACCTCTTTTATCCTGCCTCACTGCCGGTGCTTCAACACAAAAAGTTGGAGATTTTAAATTTGGGCAAAAAAAAAAAAAAAAGACGGAAAGTAAAAAAAAAGGAAATGTGAAGATGATGAATGGAAACCTAAGATGAATAAAAAAAACGGACAGTAAAAGGAACCTGCACTCGTCTGAAGCGACTAACTGAAGAAAGTGGAAAATTATTGAAACAAATGGGGAATGCAGAGGAAGAAAGAGAGCGAGCGAGCGAAAGAAAGCAGATGCTGAGAGGGAAAAGGGGGCGATTTACCTCATGCGGCGTGCGTGCAAAAGTGGCGTGCAGATGAACCTTGAGTGGCGGTTTGTTACCATGGTGATGCTGGGAAACAAGTGAGCGAGGAGAGTGGAGTAAACAAGAAACCCCATCGCTTTTACGGCCAAGTCGTCGTCCCAAAGTGCCTCCTACTCTGATCTAATCACAGTGGAGCATTTATGTGCGACGGCACATAAATAAATGTGGACGAGGTGAACCTGCGACACCTTGAAGGCCTTGTTGCTAAACTGCGAGCACGAGCAGAACTCCTCGGCTTGTTGTTTGCTCCAGGTGCTGGAGTCAGCTGTCCCTGTTGCAGAGTTCATCACTCTTTCTTTTTGACCCGCTTCACAATCCAGACTATCAAACGACAGTATCAACACATGCCCCAGGTCTGGGGGACATGCAGCAGCGTCTGCGGATGTTTGTTTGTAGATAGAAACATCAGGATCTCTTGGCTTAAGGAGGTATATTTATCCTGGTGTATAAACACTGGGTATAAACTGGACTATCAGATAAATCTGTATTGTATATCAACTGAGGTTTTCATTTGTGGGGGGGGGCGAGTTGAATATGTTTATTCAACTCGCCTTCCCCCCCATATCCACCCACCCTTGCGTGGTGTCAGTCGCTGGGCCTCTGCATCTGTCATGAAACAGACACGAGGGAGAGTTCACAAGGCCTCCTCTCTCCCAAACTCCAGCTCCGCTCAGACATCTTTGTCCCTGCTTTTTGTCACACCGCCTGGACTTTCGTTCGCCCCGTCACCCCCCCAGCTCTCCTGGGCTGGGGGACATGCAGCGGCGTCTGCGGATGTTTGTTTGTAGATAGAAACATCAGGATCTCTTGGCTTAAGGAGGTATATTTATCCTGGTGTATAAACACTGGGTATAAACTGGACTATCAGATAAATCTGTATTGTATATCAACTGAGGTTTTCATTTGTGGGGGGGGGCGAGTTGAATATGTTTATTCAACTCGCCTTCCCCCCCATATCCACCCACCCTTGCGTGGTGTCAGTCGCTGGGCCTCTGCATCTGTCATGAAACAGACACGAGGGAGAGTTCACAAGGCCTCCTCTCTCCCAAACTCCAGCTCCGCTCAGACATCTTTGTCCCTGCTTTTTGTCACACCGCCTGGACTTTCGTTCGCCCCGTCACCCCCCCAGCTCTCCTGGGTGCTGATAACAGGTCGCGGGGCATCCTAATGAAGTGCCAGGATGATTACGTGCAATTTACCCTTCTTTTTCCACGAGGACGAGAGCAGCTATCGGACCAAAAAACACTTCCCTCCAGAAACAGACTTATCCCACACCTACATCCCCTCACTGGCAGCAGTTGCCAGACTGTTGTTGACGTTTGGCCTTTATCTCCTACAAGCTGGCCATGTGAAGAAACAAATCTGTTATCTCAGACCAGACAATGTCTGTGTTAGTCCTCTGGAAAATAACGTAAACACTGAAGAACACTTTCATTGACCTGATGGGAGTCCGTTTCTGTGAAGAGGATGTGTGTCTGAAATTTTTGGTGAAATGGTTCAAGTTAGAATTCATGACATTTGGTTGCACCTGTTTGACAGAGAGCGAAGCAAACGCAATTCAATTCTTAATTGACCTAATTATTCTCTGTTTAGGTGTGTGTGTGTTTACATGGGATTGGGCTGAGTCATAAAATTGCTATTATAGCTTATTATATAACAGAAAAAGTCCTCAAAGATTTGGTTATGCAGACTAAAGAAAAGACAGCTAAATCATTTTAATTCAGTGTGACTGTGTTTGTAGATGTTGCCTGAAGTCTTGCGATGTCCACCTGGGACAGATTGGCTTGTGTTTGAGTAAACGACTGAATGAATGAGACACCGAAACTGAATCCCAGGCAAGAGATGTTTGTATGAAGAAAACTGTGTGGAAAACAAATTCTGACCTGCGCGTGACCTTCTTTGATCTGTGCACAAAAACAGCACAAAGATGGAATTAACCTTTTCGACTGTGCTCTATAAACTGGCAGTCACGGCTATAGACCAGGCAGAATGAGTCGGCACCTGTGTCGAGGGTATGACTAGCACTTGCATTCATGCTCTGGTGTCTGTTTTTAAATTTTAGTAAGACTTGGGGTGATGGTGATGGTGATGGTGGTGGTGGAGGGGGGCTGTTACAGGATTTTGCACTGTCCACATCCTGGTTTGGCTTGTGCTCTGTCTGAAAGGAATGATCGCTTTTAGATTACAGGCCGTGGTTATAGGAATAAGTATATGAAGAAAAGAAGTACCTACAAAACTGTCCCAGTGAATGTTTTGTGTAGTTGTGTGGCTACAGACAACGTCAGTTGGCTTTGCGTGTTCTAGGTCTTTGTAGTCCATTTGAACTCCTTAGGTCATTTGTTATTTTCTCGAGAGCTTCCTCTCATCTGTACGAGCAGCTCCGACTCGCTGAGCAGCGGTGCTTCGTTGAAAGTGGCACTTTTGCAATACTAATCAGATTGATTATAAACAGTGTTGAAGTGGTTCAGTGTTTTGCTTGAAGTGACTAAGAATTTTAGTCAAATGAGTAACGTTTCATTCCTTGACTACAAATCATGTTGAAATTGAATTTGCGCTGACAGTTTTGAAATACATGGCACACTGGTTTAGAATTTTGGATGGTTTTTTTTTTCTGACATTCCAGGGGGAGCTTTTGTTTACCAATCATTTATGTACAGCTTGCAAATCAGTCAAGTCGACATTTGAAAAATCCTCGAAATGCACAGTCCACCACAGCAAACATCTTGTCTGGGTTCAGTTAGTCAAAGTCACACTGTTGTTGCATGGTAATGAGCTGAGTGCTGATTGATGTGAAAACATGGGAAACAATGGAAAACGTGGAAAACAATGGAAAATGATGCAAAACAATGTCAACAAGGTCCTGAAGATGAGAAAAACACATTATAATCGAAAGCAGCATGTGTGCAAAATTTCATGGTCACATTTGGCAGATTTTATTGTGACATCCATCCACCCATCCATCCATCCACCCATCCACCCATCCATCCATCCATCCATCCATCCATCCATCCATCCATCCACCCATCCATCAATCCACCCATCCATCCATCCACCCATCCACCCATCCATCAATCCACCCATCCATCCATCCATCCATCCATCCATCCATCCATCCATCCATCCGCTATCTATACTGTTTATCCTTGAGAGTCCATCACAGGACTGTAATAACCACTGGATGCTCTGAACCAATCAGGAGGTTTGCTGCCTATGAGTCATAACTTCTGAGTACCTCACAAGTCCTTTTTTTTCACGAGCCCTCCAAACTGGCAAACCCAAGCCCAAGTAGTTTTGATATGACCTCTGCTCTAGCGATAGTGCTGTGCCTTCTGTCAAACTCTTCTCTGGTTTACAGGATGTAATAGGCCTCATTACAGCGATCCCAGTGGTACTCACCCCTCTGCTCAATGTGGTGAGTGCAGGACTTGGTGTGGTCTCGCCGAGGCCTGGGTGGTATGATGGAGGGGATTAACGGTGTGACGCCAGAGCGAGCGCTGGTTGGAAAGAGTTGCATGATATGCTCACGCAACTGTGTTCGCACTGGACAGTAGGTTGGTTTCCAGTCTCTACTTGATCCCGGGAGTCTTCAGATGTGGGCACCAAAGGAAGCCAGTGGAAATGAACACTGGCAGTGGTATGCTCTATGGATGACAGAGAGGAAATTGCTTGCTCATACAGGACCAAACTAATTCAGGGGTTTTCAAAACCCTTCCAAGCTCACCAAAGAAGACTTTATTCTATAACTCCTCTCCACCTTTTTGTTTTCTATTTCTCAGCTCGTTGCACATACAAAAACAAAAAAACAGACGGGAAACAGTCTTTTATTCTAAAGCCTGGCTTCAGACAAGATTGATGGATAAACCATTTCCGTATATTCATGCTATTATATAAAGTAAATTATTCAAATGAATTCAACATCGCCAGGACAGCTCATAGAAGACTTTGTGTGAAGCCCCCCTTTTTTTCAGAGCTCATTTAGCTATGGCTGTTAGCAGAGTGATGGGTGACGGTGAGAGAAAAGCAGATTGGTTCTAAATAAATCAAATAATTCCTTTATCGCTTGCCAAGGACCTTTTGACTTTGAAAGAAATATGAATAGACGCACACCTTCAGCGTTGTTATGGATAATTGCGGTCATGCCCCCATTTTTCACCCTCATATGACTAAATGTACTGTACTTACTGTTTGTGCCAGTTCTGGTAACCGGTCCTAATTAAGGTTTTATTTAGACCTACATTAGTTTACTTGTCTCAGTGTTTCTTTTAACCCGGAGCGCTAATGTGAAGCGAGGGTCTCTTTACAAGACCAGTCTAGACCCTTTTCACTTGCTGTTGCCAGGCTGTTAAAAATGCTGGAGGAGTTGCCACAATGTGTTTGTATAGAAAGGCTTATGGCACAAACACAACACTGTCTCCGCAGCCTGCAGGGACTGTTGATGTGGAACGGCTGCTTTATGATGGTAAACTCCTTTCTCGAGAGCTATGGACCCCCTGCTAACTTTGCCAGCATAACCATGTTGTACGTGAATTGACTCAACATGTTAGATTAGCTGGTTAAATACAGTGATCCTTTCCTTCACGAGTACAATCCTGACATTTAGTGCGTCACAATACCAACAAAGACTGTCCGATCTTTCTCAGGGTTTGCTTTTCCTGTTTACTCTTGGCCCTGTGTTAGGAAAGATGGCAGCCTGCATGTTAATCATGTTTCTCAGTGTAACACATGCAGAGTGTCAGATTAAATCAAAGTTTGATGCAGAAAAACATGAGAAACTGAGCCGGGTTCTTCTCTGGGTTACAATCCGTCTGTTGTGTCGAGTAAGCTCCGGCCACAAGCACAAAGTAAATATAGCAAGACAGGAGCCAAAAAGCAAGTGAAAGTCCGGATCCAAACCAGAAACCGAGTCGTGTAGGCTGTTTCATTTTCCCCTGTCGAGCAGAGAGGCTGAAACATCTCCACACTACGGAAGAAGAGGACAGTGGTAAAGAGATAGACAGAGAATGTAACAGCGGAGAGTTTGAAAGAAAGAAAAAAGGGCCAGGAGGGGGACGGAGTAGTGGAGAAGAAAAAAAGAGAAGGCGAGGAAATGGAATAAAAATAGGCTCATGATGGAGCTGGTGTCTCGATGAGGCAGCCCACTAACCTCAGAGGCGCCACACTCCCTGGCTTATCCCGGCCCAGTGAAAGAAGGAGGGGCCACACCACAGATCGTTCTGACTGCCAAGGCTCCAGCGCCAGGCCGACTCTCTCTTTTTGTCTAGTCGTGGGGGGCCAACCATCTAAGACTTTGAAAGGCAGCAAAGGGCTGCTCCTCCTTCTAGATGACGCGGCGTCAGAGCTGGCGTGGTGACCAGCGCCCAGCCAGGTGTCACCTCAGACCTGCAGGGTTTTTCTGCTTGTCTTGGACAGCACGGTTTACAAAAGTTACTGACTTCGTGTGGGAGCTGGTTGCTACTGAGTCAGAAGTCTGACATTTGAACTAACCAGGCAATGTGACTGCATGTGGTGATGTAGGTCGCATCAATCACTGCAAGTCAGGGACTGATGGAGCAGACAAGAACCTGGCAGGACCCGGGAGCGACATTCCTCAGGTTTACCATTACTTCCTGTCCTCCTGTGTTTTCAGATGGGATGGTTGCAGGAAATGAGCGTAGGTGACACCCTAACTGATTGCAATAATCATGTTTATTACTTGGAAAGTCAAATTAACATCCAGATTTTTTTTAATGCTGTTAATTTTAGACTTGTAGAACCCTGTGCATTGGAGAGTCAAGTGGCATACACTGTTACAAACCTTTGAGTAAGCCACCTGGAGGCCACCGTTGTAACATATAGTTTGAACGTAAGAAGGGAAAATAAACACAAGCTGGGCACTTATTAAGTGTATAAAGGAGGTTGTTTAACGTTAAAAAAATAAACTAAACTGAGCGAAAAGGGAAGCAAATCACTTCAGGGTTTTTACGGCCAAAATAGCAAGCAAAAATTCCACGACCCT
The DNA here is from genome assembly GCA_016785345.1 of Trinectes maculatus. NCBI lineage: Eukaryota > Metazoa > Chordata > Actinopteri > Pleuronectiformes > Achiridae > Trinectes > Trinectes maculatus. Next base: position 107,788 of record JAFBJQ010000020.1, read on the forward strand.
AACTAGAAAATAAGAGTCAACTCAACCTATAGACAAAAAAAACGTACATTTACTTAAACTTGGGAGAAATGAAATGGAAGAAATGAAAACCCCTACAAAGCTTCCCGACGCTAAACAAAACACGACATCCTTGGATCTCTCAATCAGCTCAAATGCCAGGTAGGAAAGAGGAAGGCATGGCAGTTCTGCTGGGCTGAAGTACTGGTTGACTAATGAGGAACTAGGAGCAGCTGGAGCTCCAGGTGAGGTCGTTCAAGTCAATCAAGTCAGTGGGGGTGGAGCCACTGACTTGACACTTACATACCAGGATGTAAGAGCCACATCAGAAAATAAGAGTCTGATCCAAAAGGAGGTCGGCACCGTCATCTGAGAAATAGTGACAGGCGAAGAGAGGAAGAGAACGAGACAGCTCAACATGTCATCTGCATGATATTCAGAAAAAATATATATTTTTATAACCATTTGAAATGGTACGATTTAAGTGAATTAAGGGGTTTCTACACACTTTTTTTCTAAATTGGAAAAAAAACCATCTGGATTGCATTAGTTGATTCTGGGGTGATGAAAACTACTGTGCTTCTTTTGATTTGTGACTTTACAGCTTGTGACTTTAGCTTTACAGCTACAACTTTAAGTATCGTATATAAAATGTGAACAAAAAGCTCGGGTATTTTATTGTTGTTGTTTTTGCCCCCATTTCGCATCTTCCCCTTGTAAGTCAAGTGCAGCACTGTACAGTATACTGTAATTAGCTGGCCGAGAACTGAAACCTATAGTTTCCGAAACCACAACGGTTCAAAATGTGCTGGATGGTTACATTGCTTAGTTGTACTATATCAGGAATTTGTAAGTAGACTTCCCTTTGTTACCAGAGGCCTTCAAGATTATAGACTGATTTCACTGCAGCCGACTCTCCAGCTCACTTCCTTTCAATCTGCGTATACAGGTATACACACTGCTATATTTTCTATTTCCTTTCAACTATTCAGTCAAATAGGAAGCTGGTAGATAATGTAATAACATGTTGTTGTTGTTTTTTTTAGAAATTTATTAACCTCAAAATATCTCAGTTACCACGAAACGTTTTTCCTTAGACAGACGTTCTTTAATAACCAATTGTCACTATTCGACCAGTTGGAGGAAATGAAGTTTCATTTGTGTCCATGTCACACTGATAACACTCCCAGGAAGGTGCAGAATCACAGCTGTATTCTAAACCCCCTGGTTTGCACTCGAAGACCTTTTCATCTGGTAACAATCTCTGAAGCAGTCTCAGCCACCAAAAGCCCAATACGTTAGCCGCTGTCATGTGCCGCAATGAAATGTGAAAGAGAGTGTAAACACAGCGGCATCATGTTCCTTTTTAAAATGGAAAATACTGTTTTAAATGTAATTTGTATAATTACTTCTTTTTTTTTAAAGGCGGGAAATGAACTCATTATTTATTTTAAGAGGAATACCGCGCATTTGATGAAACATGTCTTGAGACAACAATGGGATGATGCTAACATCATCTGATTTCATTCATACACAGCATATTGGTCTTAAATGGTTTCTTTCATGTTTCATGAAACTGTCACCACAGCGTGTTTGGGTTCGATTTGGAAAATGAGCAGCAGATTACATAAACTCCAATGCAAACAGGGAGAAGAGGTGCCTGAACATTGCAATGTAACCGACTGTTGCCAGATAAAACACACCACACGCAGTTCTTCAAGAGAGCAGACCGCGTTTCCTTTCCTTTTCCCCCAAAATCAAATACCTACACATGCTTTTCACTCCACGTTGTCTCAGAGCCTCTGGGCTGAGACTGTAGCGACACGGCAGGTCAAAGAAGGACAAAACAGCCTCCAGCTATGTCCCGCACATAAAACAAATCATATCCGCTCCGGTTGAAGAAGTAAGACGTGGGATAAAAAGGTAATATTAACTCATCTGTCCAAACACACGGCCTCCTTACGCCTTCTCCCAGCACACGGCACATGGTCAGGGCCGGAGCGCTTCCCCCAACGAGGGTCAATGGAGGCCTGCGTCATAGGATTATTGGATGCAGAATGTCGGCCTTTACTAGTCTGAGGAAAAGGAAATGAGAGGTGTCTAAATAAAGCCAGTTAAAATGAATCGGACACAAAGTGAACAAGCCGCTTTTTCCACTCCCATGTGGCGGGAGATTAGACGGAAGGGCTGCATGCTGAGTGGGATAATGTAGGGATACGGAGAGGGAGAGTGACGGCCGTGCTAATCTCAACTGTCGGAAACACAAGCTGACCCAGGTTAACAATGAGACAAGCAAAAAAAAAAAAAGAAAGAAAGAAATCAACAAAACTGACTAGATCTAAAGTTTCCTGTATGCTGATTTATATTTACAATGAAGGCTCAGTTTTGACTATTTACCTTAACTGTTGGAGACGCAGATCAAGAAAACCCTCAACCTTATCACCAAAACCTTCAGTTGGAAGGAAGAACATTATTTTTCCTGCAGCTTAATCAGTATGGGTCATGAGATTCAGCATCATCTTTTATTTACATATGAATCATGAGGTCTTAAAATAATTCCCAGGATGCTGCAATGAAGTTGCGAAACAAAAGACGGCTCTGCATTGATATTTGGACGGCGTCTGTGTCTTTCACGTATTAATTCAGAAATCATTTCAAATAGAAAATTGGGGAAACCGCACATTATGGTGAGTTTGATTGATTTTCTTTGTTTTCTCTTTCGCCTAGCTGTGAGTGGTTTCACCAGGCCCAGCCTGAAGTGAGGCCCAGCAAGTAGCCAGCAGTAAGCAGCTGCTTCTCATCTCTCGACAAGCATGTGTGTTATGGCTCTGCCATGATTGGGTATCACATAACCTCCTTGTACTGTATCTCCTGAGCGCTTTCAGACGCTGCCATAGGCACCAGCTGTTGTATTACTGGACCTCAAACAACTCATGACAGAACATATTTCCCAATTCGAATCGGTGTAATTTATTGTTTTGTTAGTCAGATAAAACACCGTTTAATCGACACGTCATTAATGCAGCGTGAAATGAAGAGCGGAATTGCGGGGGTTTTTTTTGCGTTTTTCCTACAAATAGTCCCGGGCGCTGTATTGTGTTGAATTTGACAGCTGCATATTGCAGCGTATTTCACGCAGAAAAAGACAGAAACAGTGTTCATGCAATTCAAATTAAACTCAAGAGTTCATGCAAAGCCCACCGGAAACACGAGTTGGTGAACCCCGCTGTATAAATTCACCGTTATTGGACAGCAACAGCTTGACCACTATTCAACATGACATCCTCATCATCGTTCTCACTGATCCCGGCTCACTTAAGCGGTTCTCCCCGTCCGTCTTGTCAGGGGTCACTTGCACAGATATAAACCTGGTCTCATTCCAGGGCTCAGACTTATGTGTGTTGCTCTGTTTTGTAAGCGGACCCCCTCCTCGGCTCCTCCACTTCCCGCATCCTGCGCAACGGTCCTTAGGTTGTTTGTGAAATGGAAGTAGCGCGGGACTCCTGTGGGACGTAACAGAGAAGGGAAGGTCTGCCGCCCCCTCACCTCTGTGTTTCTGCAGGGTCCCCAGCGGCTCACCGAGCACCAGGCCTGCTCTCATGGTCCTCAGACTTTGTGCGTGTGTGTTTGTCTGAGGCTGAGGTTTTTGTGCGTCTCCGTGTTGAGGGTGGGCCTTTTTTTTTCCACCTTCGTGCATTAGGCAGAGATGTCAGACTGAGTTAGTCCAGCATTCTGTGGAGGTTTGGCTAGACCGGAGAACAATATTTTTCCAAGATTGGTCCCGGAGTGCCAGTAGCCAGGATGAAGGGATGCTGTCGTCCAAGCTTCTGCCCGATCCGTTCACGCTCAGTATTTTTAGTAGCCTTGTAACATATATATCCTCCTAATGGCCATATTTATCAGGTTATACTCGAGCCGTGCCAGCCTCTCATTCTCACTTTACCTACTTAACACAGTGTGCTTCCGTGGGGTTTGGACGTTGTTTTCCTCTGCAGGATGCACCAGGCAGAGTGCGGGAATACTTTGTGTAGTTTCTCATATTACGCCCTACTTGAGTTTTACCTCGCTGCCCCACGGCCCAGTTGCCTTTCAGGCTTGTTTGAGCTCACCAGACGTAGGGGCAGATTTTCTTTTCTGGAAAAAATTAAGAATCCATTTATAACAATAAACGAAACGTTTTCTTGGACGAGACACTCGGAAATGCTTCACCAGAGGGAAATTAGCCTGTCCTAATTTGTTCTCGACAAAAGATCAGGGACGTCGTCCCACATTCCTTGCTGAGGCATCGAATCTATAGCATGTGAAACTAAAAGACTGTGAGGTGTGTGAGCTGGTACGAAGGAGGACTTGTTTGGTTTAGATGTGAAGGTCCATTCCATGAAATCTAAAAGTTCCCACGTTTGATTATTTGTTTTCCTCTGGTTTTGTTTCATATCCAGCTGAGACTGATAACGTGTTACACTCCACTCACCCACTGACTTGTGTTAGTTGGGTGGTTTCTGCGGGCAGCTGTCTCAGCCCACTGTTCCACAGCGCCCAGGTGGGGGTATCCAGGACACGTGACAAGAGGGGCACACTCGGCTTGCCAGCTTTAGCAAAAATTCCATCAACACCTGCATGTCTTATGTCAGCTGCGCTAATCTGACGCTGACAGTTGTAAAAATAAGCCTGTGAGATGCAGCGCTCCCTCCACTGATCTGGTCAACGGGAGTCCCCAGGCCTAATCCCGCAGTTGTTCCCCTGATTGAAAACAAATACATCCTTCATCACCGCTGACATGAGAACCAAAACTCCTTTTAACCTTGTTAAGCTATAAAATACTTTTTAAGACATGTGAAATGATCATAGTATACTGTATATTTAATTAGAGTTTGTCATTAGAGCCAGTAGTAACCTCTGTCAATAACAGAAGTACATATTTATGTCATAATCACTGTATAAACAAACCAGTAACTTTCTAACAAAATCAAATAGCAAGAATATAATTCAGGTACATTTAATCTGTACTTGTATGGGCACAGATCATCAGGGTGAGGCTCAGCATCTTAGCACTGGGTTGAAAGTAAATGTAAGAAACTCAATATATATGATACTGTGATCGTATCTATTCTGCCTCTGCTGTTCTCCCATTCAACCTCCATTCTCCTCCATCTGGCTCTTTAGCGATCTGTTTCATCCATTAGTACAGAGAAACCTGCAGCTCTTTGTCTGAAGGCACATGTCAGCCTGTTAGCAGGGTAGGGTCTATTGGCACATAACATCACGCAGAGAAATGAAACTTCAAAAGAGAAGCTGTTAAAAGGCTGACAGACAAAGTGCATCAGTGATTAGCCCTGAAGACGATTTGCTTTGACAAACCTTAATTTGAAATTTGCAAATTAATATCAAATGCAATTTGACTTTTTTCCACTGTGGAAAACAAGGAACATGGGTACACCAGAATTTCTGAAGGCTGTAAATCATGTGGAACTTCAAGACCTTCCAACTCCCACTACTTCACTTCTCACATCTCAGAAATCCTTTGCTTTGAGCTCAGAACTGGGTCAGAAAATAATTGAGAGGTTTCAACCGGATGACCATTTTGACAGGTCACTGTGGCTTTGAGCAAGGCCATTCGCAGACGAGCAGAGGAAGTCGCTGTGCTGACAGAGAGGATGGCGAATGAATGGACTGTCCCCAAGGGAGGTCTGGCTGTCCGAATGACTCAAAGAGAGGTCAAGATGTTACTGTAAAACTGATTTGACCTAATAATAATGCACAGTATCTAAGAATCCAGTGACTCACAATACCAGAGTTAAAATCTTGAAATACTGCAGTGGATTTCGTCTTTGTTTATCTATGGGGTAGTTTGGTTTTTTTGCTTCCTCTGCTCCTTATGGATTGGTGGGCGGATTTGCCCCAGCTCTGTTTGGCATCGCACGTCGTTGCGTTGCTCGTGGTGTCAAGCAGCGTGTCCACCAAAGTCATCCAGAAGCCAGGCCTGGAACCGTGAGAAAAGGCCGCTATGTGATTGGATTAGCTTTTGAGCGCCACGTTGCTTAATTAATGAAAATGACCCGGGAGCCCAGAGTGAGGCCATTGTCTGCAGAGTGACAAAGTCCCTGCCCATCAGCAGTGTCTTTAACAGGATTTCACAAAGTACGCCAGGCGTTCTTAATTTGCTGGCTTCGACCAATACAGAAAGGTCTTGGCAACTGAAATGTTGTGAAAAGCAGTTCAATTGAGGGGTATCCAAAAAAAAAAAAAAATAAAGATGTTGAATTTTGAATTGCAAGTAGCGGGTTTTGACTTCGCTCAGCCTTTTCACCTGCTGCCCAGTGATTTAACTTTCATTTCTGTGTAACCAGCCAGCAACTGACACCTGCAGCTTACAGCCCAGCGTCAATGCATTCATTGCACATGTGAACAGTAGCTACGGTTTACTTCATTATGTGTGAGTCCTCCTCCTCCTCTCTCCATCCTCCTCTCAGTCTTGCTCCTCTAACCCCCTGTTGAAGTGGGACGCAGACGCGGGCCTGGTGTTATGAGGGTGACGACCCCGCGGGTCTTCTGAGAGGTTCAGCAGAACCAGCGTGAGCAGATTGCTTCGCATTCCTCAGTGCTGAATGGCTCTCTGGAAACTATTACCTGGAATTACCTCAAATCAAAGACTCCTTCCTATTATCTCTGCAGGATCAGTCAGAGCACACCCGTCTGCAACTTCAAATAACAACACTGCGAACTCATCCCCATGACAACCAAAACATGTTTTTGTCGAATTAGTTGAGCAAGACGCTTTACAAATCCCTCACAGTTATGCTAGTGCAACAGCACGTTTATTAGAAAAGGCGACATATATTCAAATATTCAAATCTGCACATTACTTGTCAAAGTAATACAACAGCACTTTTCTCGTGCGTCTCAAACAGTCCAAACAAATCAGTTTCTTTTGCCCCACAAACACATTCAGACCGCCGTCGTCCACACCTGTCCCACTGTGCCCATGACCCTGTCTTTTAGTTTCAGTGCTAACACCTCCTGACAGTGGCCAAATAATCCCGATAGTTCACCCTCTCATCGCGTGGATGAAGACGTGTCCGGCACAGAGGCGTGCTTTGTCTCTGCAGCATGCGGAAGACAAACAGACTCTTGTGCGCCAAACAAACAGTCTGATGGGACGACCACCATATGAAAGGAAGGCTTATTCCACAGCAACGGACCACAGTTCATAGTCCACAGACAGGGGGCACATGGGATCAAGCCGTGACTGAGAATCATTGATCTGACCATCTTTAAATTATTGCTTACTTTTAAGAGAAAAAGCTGAGGTTTTTTTGTTGTTGCTTAAATTTAAAAACTGTAAAGTTTAGATGGATTACACTCAAGAAAATATACGATCAAAGAAAATACTGTGTCTGAGGCTCTTAACGGGCCTCCTCATACAGTATGTATGCATATGCGAGTTACTCTTTGATGTGTTTAAATCTCATCTGAAATTCAGTAAAGCGTGAAAAATGGCTCACTGGTTTTCCACCAGGGCCTTTTGTTTTTTATACCCTGCCCCCCCACTCTCTCAGGGTTTCATATTTCGACACAACTTACCAAGGTGTGGAAATCTCCAGGCTTTTTACGCTTTTTAGATTTTAGTTCGGTCAAATCACTGTTCAAGTTTTGTTTGAATACTTTTTTTCCCTCCTGTCTTCATACTTTTATTTCTGCTTGTTCTTTTCTTTACAAAGAAGAGGAAGTGAGAAGTTACAGCAGCGGATGGAGCAAAGCACAAGTCAGACAGTGAAAGTAGGACGAGTCGTATGAATTGGTTTGGACTCTTTTGCGGGTCTTTGTATCGGGCTGATGTCGAGTCCCGAGCAGCACAAAGCAGGGCCTCTCTCCCTTTAGGGAGGTGAACAACAGCTCAAAGACAAATGATCTACTCGCTCCATAGTACGAGCAGGGTTCCTGGGCAACTTGCCCATACGAGTGAATTTCTGTTTTTCTAAGTGCGAGCGGGTTTCGTAAGATGTTTGTGTGTGTGGATTTTAAACTTGATGGAGGCCTGAGGCTGAGCATGTATTGGAGGATGTGCGGGTGAAGAAATAAAAAAAAAACACATAAAAAGTGAAACTTTAACCTCATATAAATTGATATTGAGAGTGAAACAATATGTGGGTAGAAACACCATCTTGCTTCCATTGCTTTCTCCTCTTTATCTTACTTTGAAATAAGTCAGCATAAAAACAGGAATAGTCTCTAATTTCCCCTTTGATTAGATTGCCGGAGTACCTTATTCCCTCTTTGGTCTACCTCCCGTAGGCCTGTGTGATAGGAAAGGTCCTAATCCCTCCGGAATAATGGGCTCTGCTGTGGGATGGGGTTTGGGAGGGGGTCTTATGAGAACATATGGTCACAAAGTGTGTGGTTCCTGGGTCATGCCTGGCAGCTTTTAACAAGATCACAAGAGCACAGCAGTCTTTTTCTTGTATAATTTGCATAAATATAAATATGCTGAGAAAATATCATATATGTATGAGTTACTTATCCTATATCAATAAGAAACTTTTCTTTTTTGGCTACGTGTTTTCCGGGTTTGTAAATATGGTGCGGTCCCTCTGTTTCGCTGAACATCTCTGAATAGCTGTCCAGTTCACTGGCTCTGAGAGAGAGGCCAAACTCCCATTGTCGCCCTGCTTAAAACTTTTCCTGCGTTTTCAGTGCAGGAACTCGACGGTCCGTGTCCAACACAACCTGGACCAGAGCGGTGAATAGTTTTTATTCCCCTGGTTCTCATTTTTAAGTCACACCGCACTCAAGGTGGGAAGAGCATGCGAAGCCCAGCAATGACCTACTGTTCAAAATGTACATCATAAAAACGTCAGTTCGAGGAAAAGCATTTATCATTTGTTTCCCATTGGAAAACGTATGAGAAACAAATGAGTTTAGAGTTTGCAGCGATTTAACCTCACACTTTTAGGTCATGGACTGTCGGCTACCTTTTCCTGGTAATGCAGCTAGTGTCCCTGTCCAATCAAAACAGCTGACACAAACATCATTCAGGAGGCATTCAGGTGTGAAACTCATGAGGGCGTTTAATACATTCAGAAAATTCAAAGTGTAAGTTCAAGACGGGGCAACACTTCTGGTGAAAATTTAAAAAAAAAAAGTGTAATTGTTTGCAAGTGTTGTGTTCTTAGAGTCAGGCTCACACCGTCAGGTCTCTACAAAGTCTGTGTGTGTTATAAATTTTGTAGCCTACATCTGCGACAGGCCTCCCCCCTCTTAAAGTGTGACTTGTTAGGAAAGTACGAAGTAGGTCAGCGCCGCTTTGCAGTGGTCTTGTAAAACAAGTCATTTTTGTATAGAGGTCTTGTAAAACATGTAGATTAAAAACAGTCTCCGTCACATGATAGCGGATCCTGCTTCAGGAGACCCCGTTCAGACCTGGTATTAACATCTGTCCTGAGACGCTTCTGAATACAGGTGTGATCGCACCCAAACGGGTCCAGAACTCATCTTGAGTTCTGGACCATACCACCCTCAGGTGGTCTGGGATGCATGTGGATACAGACTTTTACTCATAAGGAACGAATGAGGTTTCACACAAGGTGCTATGAATTGATAAGGTGTGGCTGTGCAACAGTTTCCTTGGCACTGATCATGTGTCATTGTCCCCCGAACATAAACACCTGCCACAGCTAATGTGCCCCTGTCAATGAATTCTAAATGGAGCTAACCCAAATATTGCTGTTAAATGTAAACGCCATCTATCTGTGATCACTGACATAATCCTCCCCAGGCTGTCTGATTTACAAGAGCCTTAAATAAATACACGGACCTACTGTGTGTCCGATACGTATCCAACATGGACCATACTGTGCCGCTGTTTATAAAATATGAGAGATACTCTGAGCTCCATGCTGACGTCAGCTTCCAGAGCTGGATTCAGGGTCGCTGGAACCCATTCTCATGAACCTTTATAACCCTGTTAACATTTTAAATACTACAGAAGACATATAATGAGTGAAATAAGGAGGTGAAACCAGGAAAAAAAATCTCTAAGGTCAAATATTGATTACTTTGCATTGTTTTGTGACAAACTGTGCAGTTTTGAGAGTCCAGTATCTAATTGGTCCTTGGTTTGTCTTTAAGTGGATCATAAGCCACCACATCACACGCATCACAGACTGCAGATAGTAGTCTAATTGTATATCGCTATAGGCCACACACTGGGATCCATGCCGCCCACTGCTGCGGCACATTTCCTCTGGTCCGTGCTCATGGTTAATATTCTCATTAGAGCCAATGGAAAAGCCGCCTAGAACTTGTTTTCACAGCCGGTGTGTGACATCATCACATTTCAAAAGCACCTCATAAACACACAGTCGTGGGCTGAGGTCGGGTCTGGGAAAGCTTATAGGCACCCCTTCACTCGCCAAATCATTGTCTCTGGAGTGACAGTGATCCAAGAGACCACGGACGATGAATACAGCTGAACAAAGTATGAAGTTGAGGAGATTTTATATATATATATATATATTTTAAGAGCAGTATCTGTCCTTAGTTAACTTCAGGTTCAAGGTGTTCTCACTGAGCACTTTGGGTACCAGGCTCGACTATCTGGAGGAGTTTCAATTATTCTGCCATCTGCCAATTTTCTACAAATAATCTTTTCTTTATTATAAAAAAAGAAAAATAATAACTCCTCGAACTGCAGTAAGATATCAAACACAGAAAGACTCATTATGAGTATAGGTCTCTTGTCAACTGAAAGGTCTTATTCCATTCACAGTCACCCACACTGGTGTAAAAGTGTGTTTTCCCACGTTGCGGTTTGTTACGTGTTCAAAGGCCACACGGTGTGCGGTACAAAAACCGAAATATCTCCAACACTAAGGGCTTTCATCTTAACAAAAAAGAATTGTTTCCCCCACATAATGGTACCTATCTTCCACAAGCTGATGTGGAGATTTGTGTATAGATCAGAGATGGATACTTCATTTCAAACATTTGACGAACAATAAATGTAAAAGTCCGGAAAAGCGGCAACGTTTGTTCTTCACACCTAACATTACAAGTTGTAAGATCATTTCGACATGCAATCGTGTACTTGGTATTCTCTAGTTTTACTGGTTCTCTGCTCTGAGCATCAGCCCTCTGAAATGAGATGTAATCCCCTTCAGGAGTGGTTGATCTGCTTATCGTTTTGCTAGTTTCTCCTGCGAGGAATCTGTCATGTGACACCGGCATTTTCAAGCCATCAAATGAGCTTAAGTTATGCTGCCGAGGCAAACTCCGAGAGGTCCCATGACTTGCCAATAAGCCACAGTCCCCGTTTACCGTTGGCTCTTTGGATTACAATATGTTTTCTTTGTGCCCTTTTTCCTTTCATGCCATTGACACTGAGACAGCCGACAGCTTTGGCTTTTGCTCCCCACAGCGCTCTATTGAAACGTTTGCCTTGTATGTGGTCCCGCACAAGAGGCAAATTCAGCGATTCCCATGTAGGAATGCATCTGCGATACATGCATTCAGGTTTAACCTCCTTTCTCAGGACTCATATAATCTCAGTTATTGTTGTTATTAACAATAATATTTTGTGCTCTTCCAAACCCTGATCTGTCAAAGTAGCGCCGCCCTGCAGCTCCAGTTAAAGAGACTTTTGTTAGATGGTGAAGCAGTTTGTAGCTGAGGGGAACAGACTCTGCTGTGCTGATGTAATCTGTTAAAGGGAGGGAAAACATTGTGTAGTTGTTGCTGAATGAGCTCTGCGTGGCCCCAGCCTCAGAGGAAACTGGGAACAGGGGGTTGGAGGATTAGAGTGTTGTTGTTGTTTTTTTTTCTCAGACTTTCGCTTTTACTTTTCCCCACTTTTTCCTCCCTGGATTGTTTCCTTTTTCCTTTTTTTTTTTTTGTTCCTGGCCTCATCATACAATGCAGCCTTTTACATTTTCAGGCATCTCCAGTTGGCAGATGTGAGTTTACTGTATTATGTTTTGAATTGGAAACACAATGGCTGATCTCAGACTGGTTCTCCAGTCTACGCTCTGAGAGCCAAATCACACAATAGAAGAGAAGATATCAACACTTCCATTTTCAGTCCAGAACATCAGACTGAAACTCGAAGCATGCGGCTACATAATGGTTATGCATTATCCTCAGCCCTGTCGCTTTGGTCTTTAATGTGGCTTTATATTCCAGTCCCAGTGTTTCTTATAAAGAGACGGCATCAGCATTTTTTTTTCTCAAAACCATAATAGATTTCAAGCCGTAATTTTGCTCCAGCTGCTCATATGAGGTCCTCAGTCTGAGAGAAGCCCAGAGCTTATCCATGCCACATCCCAGATCTGATGATTTCCTCCTGAAAGTGAAAACCCACATCTGCAACAACAACTCTGAGGCGCACACTCTACAATCGATGTAAATCGATCACCGAGACGAGGTGTAATTTGGACAAGGACGGTTGTCAGGGTTCATCACCTCCACGGTGGTACCATTACATCTCCTCCTGCTGTGCTCAACCGGGTCACATTTATCTTATCAAAACCACCTCAGCTCTTATAAAACCGTTGGCGAAAATAATGGTACGGATCGTGTTTTCATCAGAATGCAAATCACTGTCTGCTGTTTTTTGTTTATGGGTGTAATCTTTCAGAATTTCTTTCTTTGTCTCATCCACCACATCCACAGAAAGTAGTGACCCTCGGCAGCCTTCATCTTGGCTCTTCTCCCGTTTCAGAGAGGCAGCGGGGACATAAGACACGGGTGCATGTGTCTTTTATCCTCCCTATTACAGGACTTGAATTGCTCTGTGGTTCTTGTCATTAAATTGTCTCCGCCTCTCTTTGATCTGGTCAAGGTCCGCGTCCTTCCTCACTACAGTATCTGCTGCGTTTATGACCTCCCCTGAGTGCCGCGACTGAAATATCACAGTGGCTGCTGTTTTCCCCAAATGAGAGCACTCGGTCTCGGCATCTACTCCAACGTCAAGCTTGAAATATACTGGCAACCTTAACAGGAAGGCCAGGGAAGCGGCCTTTGACATGCTTGGCCTATTTTTTATTTATTTATTTATTTTTTTGTGTGCAATACTGCAGGTGCGGAGAGAATCTGCTCATATTTCTTCTGTGAATACAAATACTTTAGGATGATGAATCTGCAGTCTACGGTTCGAAAACAATATCGCATACACATGTAAGGAGAAAGCGAATTTGCTCCACGCTGTCCTATGAGATTTTCAATGTGATTCTTGGTAAAAAGCAGCAAACCAGGGCTCAGTCCAGTTAAAGCTGGGCCCGAACTCTCATCCTTTCCCTCCGGCTGGACAGACGAGAAAGAGAAACAGTGACCTTTGACCGCTGTTGTGTCTGTTAGGTCGGGTAGCCCTTTCACTTAGTGACACATTCCACTCCGTCCTATAAATCTCAGCCTTTGATTTATCTCCAGCATTGTCTCAGGGGTCTAGAGTGAAAGCGCCCGACAGAGAGTCACAGAGGTTAGTGCTCCGGGTTACCCAGCAGGATATGATACATTAACCCATTCAATTCCTGTGTAACGTCCATTAACACCGCTTTAATGGCACCATTTGTTTAACTATTATGGCCATGTTTGAAAGACTTGGCCACAACAGTCGTGTAATTAGGGTTTTTTTTCTACAAATGGGTAAGTGCACCTCAATGAGGTGTGAAATCCAGATCCAGTCCCACAGATACGTATCGAGTATTTTCCCTCCACATAAGTAGTAAAAGACTTTTATTGTGTGTCAGCCACGACTGAAACGTGCAATTAATATGCCGTATTTGTGACTTGGCAGGAAACAGGAAATGAAGGGACTTCAGAAAAAGATAAATCGTCTAAAATAATATCTGATTTAATCGAAGATTAATACTTTGAGTAGATGAGTTTCAGGAGAGCTGGGAAAGCGTCCAGCGTGCTCCTGTGGATCAAATAAAAGATGGGTAGAAGAGATACTGCGTCTAGCCGAAAGAAATCTTTTGGCTTCAAGCCGAACGCACGTCCGATGATGAAGGATACCCGAGAGTATGGAATTCACACAAAACTGATGATGATGAAGCCGCGCTGGCAACCGTTCACACACGGGAAGATCTGAGATTAACCATCACACTGTGTCATATATTTGACTGGAATCATGTCCCACTGTTGCCAAGCTGAACGGTCAAAGTTTCACGTTCAATTTGTTGAAGGCGCGTGCAGATTTAGGGATGATAAGCGATGACCCACCCATCCACTTCTTCCATACGTGTGATACACGCATTCAGTTATCATAAAGATGATACTCTGGTCCATCCCTGAGATGACATAAGCTTTCTACGGTTTCATCACTCACAGAACAACTGGCCACAAATGCAGATGAAATGAAACGCTGGAAACGGGGGTTTCGGCATAGCCAATGAAGCGCTGACTCCAACATCGAAATGACAGAGTGTGAATGCTGGAGAATCGCAGCACAGCGTATTAGAGGATTAGACAGAATGTTGTCTTTTGGCTCGACTTTCTTGTTTAATAAGTGGGTGACTGCTTGTGGCTTATTTGAAGGCCGTGTGCTGGTCTGGGATGCCCTGTAATATCAGACCTCAGAACATCGGCCCAGTCTTTAATTACAAAGTCAGGACAACATTTACTTGGATCATGGAAAAACACAAAAGTCTCCCGGGAGAAGTTAGGTGCCAGCTTATATGTGATTTATATTACCCTTCCCTTTCTCTGTGCTAGAGTTCACTTGTCTGTCTGAACGTCTCTGTAATGAAAGCGGAATAACCACATATGCCTCCCTGACACACAAGTGGCGGGTGGCTGGCTACCAGATGAAAGAAGGCATAGATAGCCGCAGAGCCAAAGGTCACATAGGGCAGCTGGACATTTGGCTGACCTATGACCTAGGACCTCACATGTTTGTCTGAACTCTCTGCTTGATTGGATTAGATTAGGTATGCTTCGTACCCCTTCAGTGTAATTCACACACACACACACAGATGCATGAACTCTCACAGCATGTCTTTGTACTGTGTGTGTGTGTAGTTGGGTTGGTGCTTTATACTTATACTTGAGACCTCAAAAGACTGAAAAAAACAGGAGTTTGTTTTGGTCTCTTTTTTTCTCGCTTTTTTGTCAGGACTAACAAGAGCAGCGGAAAAACAACATCTTAGGCTTCGTCTCTTTCAAGATATTAAATCAAGGAAGAAAACCACTCAAAATGTTGGGCGAGACAGGAAGATGTGCATCTGTACAGTGTGATTTCATTAATTTAATTTACTCGTTGTCTGTCATGCTCGCTCCATCATTACACAGCAAAGTAATCACGTCACGTCATCAAATGTTCATTGCATGGTTTTGCTTCAGTAGTGGATATCTGCTTCTGAAAGCAAACCCTTCCCGAACCTTTAGCGAAAACCAGATAGCAGAGTATATGTTGGCTTAGTCAATGTAAAATCTGTCAGGCGTGGTCTCTGCATGTTTTTATTCTCATTATACTCCTTCCTTGCAAGCTACACTGAAAATATCCTCATTCATCTGGGGAATTATAATGGGTCAGTGTAGCCAGATATGAGTCCTCTAACCCTTCAGCTGCTCCACAGAAGTTCCTGCTTTCTCCAGAAAAATTACTGAAACCAATTATAATCCATGGTTTGAACACTGCACTTCGACGATACGTATCAATTGACAACTTCCTCCAACAAATACAAATATAAGTCTCAACTTTGGATTTGGAAAAGCCTGTGAAATTTCACCACCAAGTCTTTATCCATCAAATGCACACACAAAGGACATTCTCTTGCACAGCTGCACTAGCAATTAACTCAAGCATATGTCCAGACACTTAATGATAATAACCCCATCCTATGCAAGTCTCAATGCCTTGCGAGAAGCAGGAAAAGTAATCACTGGACAGAATGTAGTTTGCAGATAAGTGCTCTTGGTTAGTATGCGAGGTGAATTCTAGGTACTAAACAGTATACCAAGGCAATTGTCAAGGGGAAGTCTTGGCTAAAGCTCAGCTTTAGTGTAACCAAAACATGTTTTTATCCTTCAAATAGGTTAAATATGTTTGTTCAGACTTGTGTGTGTGTTCCCTATACAAGCTTGCGTGAGTGTAATCCCATGGAGGATGTGTTTACTGTGGAAGTCCCTTTTGCTGTGAGAAATGGCCAAAGTGCTCACTGACTACCTTATGTATACTCAGAAGGGATTGTTTGAAATGAATCACACGAGGGAGGAGACTGGACATGTATACAAGATAAAATATAATTACCCTATCACCTAAATATTTTGCCGAGAACAAAATAAATATGCTAGCGCGGAAATGAATCCCGTCTATGGCTTTGGAGGCTCAAAAGAATTTTTTGGGGAAAAAAAAGCTGCACATGAATCAAAGAAAACATCTCAGATGTTAGAAATTCAAATATGGCATCGTAACCATATTGAACTTGTCAAGTGGGAAACAGGCTCAAACAACAGTGTTGTAGTTTAGGAGGTGACGTAGTTTTAACGTCCGTGTGGAAATATGGAAAAATCCCATTATCACATTTTCCAGCAAGTTTAAAAATAAGATAAAAGATGTAACGATGACGATGAGTTTCTCTGTCCGGTGTCCATGTGACGGCGCCAGAGTTTTATGTGAGGAGCAGCTGTTGTTTGTTGTTGGCAGGGAACTGTCTGGAACGTTGTGGGACACATCATGTGCATGTCTATGTGCACTCGTCCATCTTATCTGTCCACGATTCTCTGTCCCGCTCAGGATGAATACATTATGACTGGGAATAATGTGGAAGAGATCCAAACAGACACTCAGCTCCTCAGATTGTTGTGTGTGTTGTCTCCACGTGTCCCACCCTCATCTGAACCAGAGAAAATGTCCTTTAGGACTGGACGCCCACAGCGAACCCTGTGCACGCCAGCGCACGGCCTAGGCCTAGTTTGCAGTGTTTATCAGTCAGTGACAGAGTGTGTTTATGTGTATGGTTCCAGTAGGCCTTCATGACCCCAATGTCCAGACCCCTCCAACCCACATCCATCCCCACTTACACCCCGCTCCCCCTGCCTTGCAGAGTGACTGTTTTCATTCTCCTCCTCTAGGTCTGATTACATTAGCGCAATAAAGTTGAACAGTCGGCTTACACGAACGCATGCTTGGATGGCGACATTCAGGATGACGAAACTCAGATTGTCCGTCGCTATGAACGATCCGAAAGAAAACGCTGCGTCTCACTTGAGACCGTAAGCGTGAATGAAGCGCGAGCCATTGTTCGGTGTACACAAAGGCAGTGATTAAAGTATGAGCAGCAGAGATTTACATCCAATCTCAGACACATGTGAGACAAACAACTGAACAATACTGGATGAATGCTTCCTGTAGACGGTGTAACAACTGTCAACCATATATCACCCTATATGTGTGGCGAGCTTGTCAAACAGTCTTGTTTTTATAGGCTGCGCACTTTTTGTCGGCAGCTGAAACAGATTAAACGCATCAACTGAACATTATATTTTAAGCTAAATGGCAATTTAGAAAACTTTATATTCCGAGTTGAAAATTCCTAACTCTTGATTCACTGCAAATGTAGAACCATCTTTCCGTTCGTTTATTTGTGTGATCCTACCCTGAGACTGGACAGGTCTAGACGCTCAACATAAGCAGCTGCACACAGAGACACAAAAACATCTCTGCTTTCCAAACTGTCTGTTTTAATTACTGTTTTCTAGCGAGCTGAAATGAAATTACAATGGCAGAGTGTCAATAAACACGTCCTTCATACTGGGTGACTTCCTGTCTGAAGGCGATAAAAAACAAAACAAAAAAAAGATGTGTTTTCTGGAAGCTACCTCTTGTGCAATGCTTTTTCCCGTTTCCCATTACGCCGTGGAAGATGAAGGCAGTTGAGACATGAGGTTTTCTTATTCCATCAGGGCTCTGCCGGTGCTGCACAGTAAAGTCTGCAGAGCTTTGCCTTACCACTGATCTGGCTCCCTCTGCTGTGCTGGGAAACCCAACCAATCCCAGTCTTACTTAAAGTGCTAACCTCAGCGGTTTTCCAGGGTCAATATTGTAAATGCACATGAAATAAATACTGCTTGTTTATCTTTTGTATTTGTAATCAGCGTCCATATGTGTGTTATAGCCTGCGTCTCTTAGTGATTCCGGGTACAGAAAAGAGTATATTGTGTGCGTTGATTTGAACATCACAATCAAGAATAGGAAACTATGTCAAAAATGTCACCTGGATTTGGGTTAATGTGACGCTACAGGTATTTTTTAGTATTTTAATTGCTGACCGGACTCAACGAAAACAAAAAAGAGAGCTCAAACCGCACAATCCAACTAATAAGACAGAATCACGACTCTGTGGGAAACAGCGTCCACTTTGGTTTTCGACAACCGCATCTGTGCTGTGTTTGTGCATGCCGTGCTCAGTGGGCATTCTCCCACCCACTGCAGGCAGCTGTAGCACTAGCCTAGCCCACATCAGTTCGTCTGCACCTCCACAAGCTGTGCATGGTTCATATTAGCTCCCCTCCCTCCTACCCAGACCCTGGGATCCACCGCCTGGCCTGCCTCAGTAGACCACAGCTACGGTGCAACAGCACCAACTCCAGTGTTGGGAATCTGTCCTGTGAGAGTGGTCCTCCTCAGCATGCTTCTAGAGTTCACCTCCCACCAATTAAAGTACATTGATGTTAATTTTACTGGCACTTTGTCCCTTGAAATTAAAAATAAACTCTATTATCCCTGAGTTCCTTAAGACACATACGTTATAGCTTCTACAATAATGTGAACAAACATCTGCAAGGCAGCTATTGGCAAAATTGTCTCACATACATAGATAGATTTTGAACCACAGGGGGTGGAAGGTGGACTCCTTTAACAGCTACGTGTGTGTCCTCACTCATATGTGGGAAGTAAGGTACAAACATTGCAGGAATAAAATGGATTTGTACATGGTGTAAAAAATGTTAAAATAATACCTGCACCTGGTTTGAAACGCAGTTCTGGTAACCTATAGTTACACCACATCTCTCCTCTCTGGTCATTCAGCCTTTTCTGGAACCCCTTTCCTTCTTAACCAGTTTGATGCTTAATCACTTCCAGATGCGAGGTCCAGATGAAAGACAGGCACTTCACTTTAAAAGAAAGTCTAATGAAAGTTTCGAAAAAACTGCCAGCCATCTACCTGACTTCAAATAAATGAGGTTTGTCACAAGTCTGAAACTGTAAACTACAAAGAGTCCACCCACAACCTCGTGTGAGACCTGAAAACAAGCCTGGGGTGTTTTCAAACTCTGACAGGTCCTCTGGAAGATAAAGATGTAGATATATTTTTATTTTGAAGACTGAACATATTCAATGTTGTTAGATTCTGTTTTTATTTCCATAACCTTACAGACCCACTGACAGGACGCTTTCCAACCAGACATTCATTATTGCAAATTTATGATAATGAATGCCAAGCTGCAGCGTGATTAGGGATGTAGTTTTGAAACAACAGCCGTTCTTTTTCTGGACATTTGAATTCCTAAGTCACCACTAACTTCAGTGGTTCATTTGAGATATTTCCCTTTTTTTTCCTACAATATTTTCATTTTGCAAACATTTTACCTTTTGTGTGTTTTTCAGGTAGAAATGATAAAAACGTAGCAGCGGTCCTCGAGCTATCACTATGTCTATAATTAAGCTATAATTAAGTCTCCAAGATATTTTGACGTTCGGATCAGCAAAATAACACTATAGTCTGCTATCATGTCACAACACTGGTCTAACGTAGCTCATTTAGAAACGAGCCGCGTTGTTTGGGAGTGGATCTCGACTATAATTGTCTCTGGTAACGTCGGTAACACACTGAGGACTCTGGCTTGATGCAGTGCCATCGTGTGCTGAATCTATCAACACACTGACCCTCGACTGCTTCAAACACAGAAACTCTGTCGTGATGTTTTTTTTTCCAGCGGTGCTGTCGTGACGCTGAGTGATTTGTGAGTGGAGAGGAACAGACAGAAACCTTATCCTGTCCCGTGTCTCCACTCCAGCACCGTGTCATTATATCCTTGTCTGCTATATTACCTCCACTCTGTTCCTGTGCCAGATATGAGGACCTTACATTCATGTCAGCGCACTACACGACCAGAGGAAGATGAAAAGCTGCAGTTCATGGAACCAATACTGGTCTCAAGTACTCAAATACAAAAGTACTCAGATACGCCGCACCCAATATCACATTACATCTCCTCTGTTGCGCAAGATCAAATACGACTTATAGGGCAAACACAAGAGAAGTAAGACAAATGGCACCAGACAACTCATGGACGGTAAAAATAACCAGTACTCGCTGGTACTTCGTATTACACTACTCAAATTTAAGTACTCATAATCTGTCTGGGAAAAAAAGATACTGGTACAACTCTCGGTCAATCCACTCCCCGTGGGAAGACAGTTGGAGCCAATTTCCACAGTGACAGGTTGATATGATCTGGCAGCTAGCGCATTACTGTATATTTTTGCAGAAATCAGTGTGATTGAGATGGTTACCGACCTTGACGTTTATACTGTTACATGGGGATACCCCAATCCAGCAGATGTATTTTAACAGACATCTGGGCAGAGAGATTATTTGACAAATCTGGAGCAGATTGTGCACGTGAAGTCATGCAGGAATACCGAAAGATTTCAATTGCTAAAAATTAATACAGTCCCACACAACAGGTTTTTTTCCCTAATCATAGAGAACGTGTGGCTGTGGCAATGCCAGGGTAATGTCTGCTGCAGCTTTAAACAGCAGAAATTATGCAAAGAATAATAAAGACCTGCTGTTAAATTTTCATTGAGAGGAATCATGCCTGAATTGCTGTATTTGAGCGTTTCCTGTGAATAGAATTTATTTGGCAGGCCACACACAAAGATTTGCCCCCGAACCATCGGCTCTTTCCCAACTCCAGCCATCCCTCATACACTTGAAGTTCACATGGCCCCAGTTTGGCTTTTTATCCTCCGATTCCCTCAAGGTCAACAGTTTCGCTTTTTCCGACACTGGCACAAGTTAAAGTGGATGGAAAATGATTGTATTTTTATATCCATTAGAGTCATGGTGAATATTAATGGTGATTCAAATGGTTTTGATCCACTTCTCCTCCAGTATTACCATCAAGCCGATGTTTCCTCTTGTAGAAAAGTAGTATCAGACGGATTTCCACACAGTGCATTACCACCACAACCCCTTCATTTGATTTGTGCAATTCAAATAGTCACTTCTTATAGGCAAACCTTTGAGTAAGCCACCTTGGGGCCAACGTTTTAACATATAGTTTGACCTTAAAAGGGAAAATTAATACAAGCCGCAAGCACTTACAAACCTAAACTAACTACTAACTACAACTGAGCCTATAGACAAAAAGAAACGTACATTTACGTAACTAGCAAATAACAAAACAGGAGAAACCTTGAGAGAAATGAAATGGCAGAAACCCCCTACAAAGCTTCCCGATAGATTTAACAGATCTCTCAATCAGCTCAAATGTCAGGTAGGAAAGAGGAAGGCATGGCAGTTCTGCTGGGCTGGAGTACTGGTTGACTAATGAGGAACGAGGAGCAGCTGGAGCTCCAGGTGAGGTCGTTTATGGCACTCCAGTCAATGGGGGTGGAGCATATCGGCATCAAACTGACAGACCGCTTTTCAAAAACATACCAGGATGTAAGAGCAAGGTTACAACTGTGCTCGTTTTCCACTTAACACTTTAAATAACCACAACAGAGTAGCACCGATCACCAACACCAGTGTTCAGTGTCACTATTTAATCTTATTCATGTCCTAAACGATGCAGTGAAGAGTTTAGCATTTGACCTTAATCCTTCACACATGATTGGTCAGAATCCATGTTTATATTTGTCAATGACGTGTGGGCGTTTTTCCTTCCACCAAGCCGCTGTGGCTTCAGTCTGGGTCTTTAGAAGGGTGGTGGACATGTCACAGACACTCTGACCTCCCCTGTCTGCTGCCTAAGCGAGTCGTGAAGGAGGCCTTTAGGAATTCTCCGCCTCGGTCTCCTCATCTTTGCTCTCCTCAGAAGTGATGCCAGGACAATAGAGGGAGAGGAGCGCGCCGCGGCTTCTCGCCAGCTGTGAAAGCTCAAAGCACTTCTCCGTCCAGATTTCAGCTCCACGCCTACTCATTTGATTTCTTTGAGCCTACGCCTTCCTCTTTGCCTCTTTTAATGATCCCTATGTCACTCAAAACAGTCTGTCACACGCTGCCTCTAATTACACATGTTCACGTCCTGCCATTACAGACTTAATTGTTTGTGCCTGTGAAACTGTTGCAGAAATTATATTTTTGTTTTGTTTTACTGAATTCATTTAGAAAAATTTCCTCTTTTGGGGAAAAGTACTTGTGACCAGACTTATTATTGCCATGAATCTGAGAACAGATTTATATAAACTGTTGCATTACTGCGTGTGTGTAAGATACTCATCATAGTTGTGGCTGCTAAAATCTCTCCAATGGCTGGATTATTCTGCCCTCACACCTTTGAGTTTATCATCTTCACCATTCAATAAACAAGGTTTTCTTTATGCTCGATCCCCATGGATGGATTATTATATATTTAACAGAGATCAGAGTGGACACTGCACCTAACTGCATCTTTAAACCAATCTCAGACCAATTTCTGGCCAATGTGTCATATATGGTGATTTAATTTAAAACGCTCTCCAAGTAAGATAGAAATAGGCTCAGTCAGCATTTTGAGCTGAAGGGCTTCAGAGATGACAGCCAGTGAGCATTTCATTATGCTGTGAAGTTATAGTTATGGTTTAATTTAGGCCCCAGTCACTGCGGCGCAGTCATCTGTGCTTGGTTTGTTTGCTAAGTTTCTGCTGAATACAAAGTATCGTTGTAATGAACTTGGCCTCGCTATTCTTCTCCACACGCGTCCCGAAACAGGGCTGCGCTTTTTTTTTCTTTTTACCAGTGTTTGTACTTTTGTGTCTTTGCTTACTCATGTAAGGTACGCTCAGGATGTGTGCACAAAATGTGTTGATTGATTTGTGTGATCATTTCCCAGTTGGCAGACATTTACATGTGCATGCCATCATTTGGGGCTTATTTAGACGGGCAGAGGTTTAGTAGATTTGCTTGGCTGAGGCACTTGAAAACATAGAGAGCATGATTAAGAACTACATTGCCTTCCTCTCACTCTTCATTGGCCTCAGTGGTTTTCAGTTCTACGCACGTCCTTCATTTGTTCATAGTGTTGGTGGCGCTTTTTTGCTTGACCGCACAATAAAAATGGGGAGGGGAGCTGTAGTTTGGGGAGGTTGCCCTGACGAAGGTGTCAAGAAGAAGACTTGAAAACAAATAGTAGTGAATCACGTGGAAGAACTGTCACTCTGACATTCAACCCTAAAAATAGAAACGACATAAATCCTGGGCTTGTTCTTTTACAGGCCTGGCTCTCTCTCTCTCTCTCTCCGACCACAAAGTGTGGATATTAGTTGGGCCAAAACACAGTGGAGCATCCAAAAGCCTCAGGATCATTATTCCATTTGAACATATTATACATAAACATTCATAAAGGGATGTTCTTCCCGTGAATCCTGTTCTCTTAATTGGAAGTCCTCTCTGGAAGGCTCCTGGAATCTGATGGGAGAGCCACAAAGCCCACGAGTTATTGTTGGATTCTCCAGGCTTGCTTTGCTAAGAACCCAGCCAAAGGTTGCTTTTTCCCCGCTGATAAGACAGCTCCCATCATGCCTCACTCAAAACGCCGAGTGTAGGAAGAAAACTGCTGGCTGCCGCTGACGGGCCACGATTACTCATGCTTTTGAACTTTTCGTCCAATCAAAATACAGCTTGCATAATACCTATACATCGCAGTGGACAAAGCAGAAACTCAGAGGGAAACAGAAGCCCCTTATTTTCTTGTCAAGATGAAAACAACAGCGTGGTGAATGGTATTTGTCTCCCTCCTGCAGAGCATGGAGGGCCCACTTATGACTGACACCATTTTAATGAGTTTTCTTGTCACAAATATGTTTTAATATGCTCCATGGCCACTTAGAGAAAGTTGCAGCTCAACTCGTTGCATGTGAGAACAGAATATGTCAATAAAAAGAATAAAGATTAGATGGAGAAGATAAAAAGAGACGCATATAGTTAAAAGTAGTGAGATGAATGATGGATGGCTTCTTGCTGTGGCATTGTGGCGGAACTGCATTATACATTAAGCAACATCCCAAGCAAGCGTCAGTCTTTGTTATATGTTGTTATAATTAAATTTCACAGTGTTATTAATTTATGGATTTTTTTTCGGACTTCATGTGGCAGAAATCTTGTTGCCGCAGGCCATGCTATGGTAGTTTGTCCTCATTTCTCGGGGTTCATGGTTTGAGGTCTGGCTAATTGTCCTACTCGTTTTTCATTTGCATATGGTTTTTATACGGGTGGCTGGCAAATTTCAGTCTCCTGGACAGGCGAGTTTCTCCACTCCAGTAAGATGACACTGATATGCTGCGACTAACCTGAGCGTAAGAGTGAAATCGAGGTCTCTGCAGATTCCAAAATAGATTGATTGCTTCAGGCATTCTTCCTACTTTGGTTAGGGTTTATGAAAATGTGATTGTGCGGTTTATTATCTTCCCCCCTAGAAAGTCACTTGACTTATGGAATATATTGTTCTCCGGTTTTCCGAACACGCAATGCTCCAAATATCATTACCACTTGATTCGGTAGTTGGACTACTTGGATAAGCTTTCATTAAAGCAGTCATGTACATGAATTTCATGGCATGCAAATCGTGTTCCCTGGTAAACCTCTTCACAGGAACGTCCAGTATGTCAATAGCACACACTGTACTTTCCACTGTTCCCAGCAACGAGATGGTGCATTCAGCCTGAACATGTGCATTAGTGTGCATCGTTATGGAAAGTCGTTATAGAAAGTCAAAAACTCACAACCCAGCAACATTATTTTTAATGTTTTCATGTGGAAAATGTAAATGTAGACTTTCTACGTTTTATTTGGATGGTTGTTGCTAAAACAGTACGCAGCATAGTGTCTTTCAGAATAGCTGGTGCTTTCACTGACTTCTTAAAATTAGTCAATAAGTCAAGAGAGAAAAACGTTTTTTTCCTACAGAATTGTTCGGAAATCTGTCAGCTTTTGTTTTTTTTCCCCCCTCAACTTTACCTCCAGCCGTTACTCGTCAAACAACTGTTTGGAAAACAGGCGTACAACTCTGTGGGGTTGTTTTATATAACTTGCCCCCCCACCCCCCGCAAAATGATAAAATATTACAGTAAACTTCAGCCTCGGCACATTAAAAGATGGAGCAGCTTTCTTGTGTTGCACTCGGTTTCCCCTTTTCCTCATGTGGTTTATTATTCTTCTCCTTGGCTTGCATCTTTGCCAGCTTTACTACTCCCTCACTCCTACGCACCACTCACCCTCTGTTAGGAGTTACGGTGAAGAGTGTGGGGCATGCTTTCTGCTGAGTCCCCCTGTCTGCCATCTGCTCAGGAAAGACTCAGGCCCGAATTACCACACCAAACCATCATCGCCTCGAATGAATGATTTCCATCCTCTCGCACTCGTACCAGTTCCATTGGCTTTTGATGATAAGTATGGCGTGCCTTATTTTTCTTGGCAATGTTCCTGATGACTACCCAGTTGTTACACACAGGAGGCTCCCTGCTGCTAAGTGCTGGAGCATGAGAGCAAGATTTGAGCTTTTATTTTTTCCAATTTGTTTTTTTTTTCCTGAAAAGATCCGTTTATAAAAGATGGGAGGAAGGGAGAATTTTTAATCAACTTGTGAGGTTTAATCCCGTAATCGCTTGCAAACTGTGATCCAGACCCAACACTTGCAAACAATTACATCGCTGGCACCCAGGGACCCGATCTGATTGGTCTGTTTGGCTCGCGCTGTCTTGAGAGATCCTGCAGTAATTGAGTCGGCACCCTGGCTGATGGCTTGCGAGCTGCTTTTACAGCTCCAGCAGTCACAAGCCTCTGTCATAGTGTCAGTGTGCGCCGTTATTAAAACCAGACTGCAAACGGGACATTACTCTGTGGTATAATGTGTTGCACTGAAGCATACTGTGTGGTAGCCCACCGTCCCACAGCCCTCCCTGTCACCGTCCTTTGCAGACAGACGCCACTCCTGAAGCTGGCAGTTTTCCCTGCTGGCAACCCTCCCAGAACCTGTAGAAGTCATCCCTCTTCCCGCCAATCCTTTTCATTCCCTCAGAGCCCCTTTCTGCAAAAGGGCCTGTTTGGCTCATGTTCAGGTTCAGATAAACAACTGAGAATTAGTTCAAAGATGCTTTTACAAGGCACCTGGTATGGTGCTCTTGTTTTGGTCTGTGGATTGCCATGAGTCTCCCTGATTTGATCTGCTATAGTGTAATAAATCCGGAAACCGTTTATCCTGAACGATGTTTCCCCTCCAACTTGATAAATCTTCATTTTAATGTCCAAAGTGAAAATGTTAAACCAATATTGTTCTGTCTTCTCTATAGGTGACTGCGACAGATGCAGACGGCGGCTCCTTTGGCTCCATTACCTACTCCCTGGGCTCTGGCATTAACAGCGCCATTCCCTCTCTGTTCACCATTGGCAAGGAGACGGGCCAGATCTGCACTAGTGCTTTACTGGACCGAGATCAAGGGCCGACCAGCTTCGACTTCACTGTTACTGCAGTGGATGGGGTGAGCCACCACATTTTGAAATCATGCTTAATATGAATCTATTGAGCCACAGAGTAACCCTATAAAAACAGCAGCCTTGCTTTTCATACCGACAAGAGAGCAAAGACATGGCCAACTGTGCAGAAAATCTTTGACTTGAGCAGCCAAGTTAAAAATAAAAGCTTGAATGGCTCTCAGTGGCAGGCTTGCTCAAAAGTAAGTATGGCATCCTGTTCGCATTATGCCAGATAATTCCTAAAAAATAAAAGGTTAAAAATGAAATAAAATTACCGTGGTCATGTTAAAGCAATCAGATGGTGAAATGCCTCGACTGTCAAGCAGTAATATTTTAACAAGTTGGACTGCCGCCTCCCTCGTTTTTGCCACCTGGTCCAAATGAAAAGCCTGCACTGTATTTTCTGCAAGTGAACAACGTATGAAAGAGATTGTTTGGGTGAGGCGAGCCCTCTCACCCTCCGAGGGTCGTGACATATTGCTCTTTCCCGGGGGAAACTATCAATCTGTATCCCTCCATGAACCTGCCCGGACTATATTTTAGAGGGTATGCTATACATATACGAAATTCTAACAGGGTTTACTGCAGTTTTTTACTAGCACCATTAATGTGGCCTAAATCCTGCTTTCAGGTGTGTTTTTTCTGGCCATGATTTAGTGTGAGTGTACAACAAAAGAGCTTTCTGTTTCCTCTCCAGGGCGGACTGAGTTCAGTAGCCTATGTGAAGGTAGATGTGGTCGACATTAACGATAACAGACCCGCGTTCTACCCAGTCAGCTATGCTGTTAGTTTGAGCACACAGAGCGCCCCAGGGACATCTGTTGTCAGAGTGACGGCCTATGACCCAGACTCAGGCGAGAATGGCAGAATTACATACAAGACCGTCCCAGGAGGGGCCTCCCCATACTTTACACTCAACAAAGACACAGGTTAGCAGCACTTTTCCTTATTGCATATACTCAAATGTATTTTTTGGATTTAGATTTCTGCCACAACTGTAAAAAAAAAAAAACTTTTTGAAATTTTTTTTGTAGGTGTGATCTCCCTGTCTCGGTCTGTCTATGGGAAGGCCAACTCTGTCATTCCCATGGTGATCTCTGCTCAGGACGGTGGTGGTCTGGTTGCACTTGTCAACGCCAAAGTCAACATCAGCGTGGTGGCCGGGCTTGTGGCGCCACCAGTGTTTGAACAAAATCAGTACTACTTCACCGTATCAGAGGATGTCCTGCGAGGAACAGTCGTAGGCATTGTCCGGGCCAGCATTAAGACAGGTGAGCACTGAAGACACAGGCACTCACTCACTACCCACTCACTCACTCACTCGCCAATTTTGAGCCCACAGTGAACCGCTCAGTGAACATTTATCAGTCACACCAGATCATGCTTTTCTTTGCTGCTCCCTGTACCACTTGTACAAATAGGCGTTGAGCCACTATACACACCTAACTCTGAAATAACATCAATCAAAAATTCCATTTCACAACCGTGTTTATACAGTCATTTTCTGAATTATAAAAGCTATTACTGTCAGGAACATTGAAAAATGGCATCTTCGGAGTGTACTCTTGCTTTGGTGCATTTATTGCCTATTTGGCTGTGGTGACCCGTCTCTGGTTTTTATCATCTTTCCGTCTTTTCAGGTACCTCCAGAGATGTCTCCTACACCATCAGTTCTGGGGACCCGACAGGTTACTTTACTGTGGATCCTGACACTGGGGCCCTGAGGACAAGTCTGCCCCTGGATCACGAAGCCCAGTCAGCTCTTGATTTAGAAGTCCAGGCCCGCAGTGGAAACCCTCCAGCATTTGGCCAGACCCGTGTCCACATTACCATCGCGGACATCAACGATAACCCGCCTGTTTTTCTGCCCTCATCTTCAGAATCCCTGCTACTGCCAGAACATACAGAGATGGGCACGGTCATATATCGGGTCCAAGCTGAGGACAGAGACTCTGGAGTCAATGGACAGCTCACCTTTGACCTTTCCTCTCCAAGTGGACTCCAGAGGACCTTCAGCATAGAACGCAACAGTGGAGAGATCCGACTGGCTGGGAGCCTCAACTATGAAAACAACCCGCGATATGACCTCCAGGTGATTGCAAAGGATAACGGAGTACCCCAGCTTAGCGACACCTTCATGCTTGTGGTACATGTCCAAGCAGAGAATGACCAGGGACCTGTGTTTGATACCCTCACCTACCGCGTGGAATTGAGGGAAGGTACTCCAGTAAACACACGCTTCCTGCAAGTCAGAGCTCTGAACAGAGAGACCCCTGGCTCAGGTCACTTTAGTCCCCTGGCATATCATTTGCGTCCAGATGGAGATGCTGCAGGGTTTGGCATTGCTGCTGACAGTGGCTGGCTGTTTGTGAAGAGCGCCCTAGACAGAGAAGTCAAGGACATGTATCTTTTAACAGTGCTGGCTAGTGCGGGTCATGGACAGTTTAAGAAGACGGGCAGTGCCACAGTGAGGATATCGGTGACTGACGAAAATGACAACTCTCCTCGGCTCACACAAGACAGGGTTTTCATGGCTGTGAGAGAAAACCTGCCGGCAGGAACTGGTTTTGGTCATGTGTTGGCCTCAGACCGAGACAGCGGCCCCAATGGACGCCTCAGCTACCGCTTACTGCACCCGGACCGCCACTTCCAAATAAACTCCCACACAGGTTAATTCAACGTTTTTGCAGTCTAAACATGTTTACCTGAGTTAAAGAGAGTTCTGCTTCAATAATGAACCAAAAAAAAACACATCCGCCAGACAACGGAAAATATCGACTGACGCATGTTTGACTCAAAATGATCAGTTGTCATACATCTATTGTATATTCAGGTAGAACCCAAACTGAACAGCAATAATTGCAAATGTCATCCCTCACTTCATGAGATCAGTGATCCTCCTTCCTCAATGAAAAAAAAACCCATCAGGATTTCCGTCAATTTTTTATTCTTGACAGTGAAAAATCTAATTATATGTTGAGAAGAAATTAATCATTGTGTACAGAACTCAGTCATTTCTGGAAGATGAGAGACTACAGTTGCCTCCTCCCTTTGTTATAAATTAGTCAGATGATGGTGACAGCAGCACTGAGCATCTTGCTGGGCTCTAATTGGCCTGCTGAGCCTGCTTGTCTGCGGGTGGAGATTTAGACTCTGATTTGTGATTAGTTTCTGGCTGAGCTGTGCCAACCCTCCACAATACCCTCTATTTGTGTGTGTGTGTGTACATGCATGTGCAAACTGAGCATTGTGTGTTACTGGTATGTCATTGATCAAAGCCATCAAGTCTCACATTATTATTCCATTGGTCTGGACTTGTGCCTCAGCATGAAATTGCTCACATTCATCATCTTCTCTCCTCAGGTGAGATCAGTACAAGGATGACACTGGACAGAGAGCAGCAGTCCAGCTACCAGCTGGCGGTGGTGGTACAAGATGGCGGTTCGCCCCCTCGTAGCACCACAGGCACAGCTTTCATCACTGTTTTGGATGACAACGACAATGACCCCGCTTTCACCCACAGCCAGTTGGGCAAAAACCTCGTCATTCAGGTGATGCCACAAGAGCGTAAAAGCAGACGTGCAGAAAACGGATCATCTTTCATATCTTTGGTGACATCTACTTGTTTTTTGACCTGTAGGTGACAGAGGGTCAGTCTTCTGGGGTTTTACTTGGCACGTTGCAAGCCAAAGACCCCGATGAAGGAGAGAATGGCACTGTATTCTACTCTTTGTCAGGTACGGTACCTGCAGGAAGCGTTCTGGGCGCTCATCCGTGCAAAAATAATTACTGAAGGATTTAGTCCATGAATGTAAATGAGCTGCAATCTGTGAGGTACTACTCAGTGAAGTACCCTCGTAATCTCCAGTCAGTTTGGATTGTGTGTCCCTTCCAGGTCCAAGGGCTGAGCGTTTCTCTTTAAACCCAAACACGGGTGAGCTCCGTTCATCATCTCCTCTCAGCCACTCAGAGCGAGCCGAGTACACTCTGACGGTGATGGCCACTGACAAAGGACTGCCCCCTCGCAGCACCTCGTGCTCCCTCACTGTTCAGGTCAGACTTTCAGCTGGAGCCCAGCCAGCGCAAACACTCTCGCTATTCACTCACTTAATATCAAGGAACGGAGTCGGGGCTAAGAGGATCCATGTCTCCTGGCCCCTCAGACTAGCTGCAGACTCATATCAGCCTCACTTCTGACAAGCTTCCCTCCCACCCCCTCCCTTTTCTTACCCCTGTGAATTTTCAAAAGGGAAATTTCTATCTGAAATGGAAAAGTGCGTCTGAATCAAATACTCCCAGCTGGCTCGTGATGAGGCCCAGCTGTAGACTGCTCTGATCAAGGTCACATTCACTGACTTCAACGCTTTTTTAATACAGTAGCCAGTAGTTTTTTGCAAAGAGCAACAGGGTTATACACATATGCAGCATTGTAGGTAATTTAGATAATATTTAATATAGACCAGTAATGGAAGAATCCTGGAAGAAACGTTGATTTATAGGTTCCAGGAAAACAGAGTTGCCATATAAATAGCTATAGTATGTGCCAGTTCAGTTTTCCTCCCATCTAATAAATAAATGAAACTGTTGTTATTCGTTAATTGGATTTAACAGAGTGGTGTTGTTCGTGCCCACTGACGCAGTTCTGTAACTTTCCTCAATCTTTTTCTCAGACTGATTTATTAAATCCATAGATGATAGGATGGGACGATGGCAATTTATTTCTGGAACACTCCTTTACCATCTAATGTGGAACCAATTTACACTGTGTCATGTCAGATTTAACAACAAACGCAGTGTATCTGTTGAATGCCTGCTCACTGTGGGAAACTCTGCTATAGGATGCAATGCTATAGTATCCATAACACCCCTTGTAGCTTTTAAAATATTGTCCGCAACTGGTGCGGCTCTTCACCTCACCTCTTTTTTTCAAGTTTGTCTCAAAAACAAAGCGAGTACGTTACGACTGTTGCTCCATTCATATAAAGGAGCAAAGTAATAATGTTGTAGTCTTTGAAGACAAACTATGCTAAGTGATATCAAGCATCCAATTAAGTGTGATTAATGTTAGCAAGCATGTTATTCAAGTCTATTAACACCCATCGTAACTGGTTTCATTTATTCGCAATCAACACATAGAGAAGAAGTGGGTGCCGTCGCCAAAATATGGTTCTGCTTTGACCAGAATTTTGTGAAATATTCTATGTTGAGAAAATTGTTACATTATGTTGCCATTAGGCAACATAATGTTACCAAGTAAAGCATTAGATCCATTGTCAAGTCACTTGGTCCGCAAACTCACATAAAATGTGCTTCTTCGCTGCAGGTTCTCAGCATTAACAAACCTACACCCAAGACCAACTCACTCTCCATCTCTTTCAATTCTGTGGAGGAAGCCAAGCCTGGTTCTGTCATTGGCTCAGTTCGCCTCCATGACAGAGAACCGTCAGAAGAAGGTGAGGTGACCTACACGGTGGTTGGCGGTACCGACAGCGATGGAACCTTTGTTGTAGACCGTCTGACAGGAGACGTCTATCTAGCTCGCCCCCTTGACTATGAACGAGACGCACACTACACACTCCAGATTGAGGTGGATGACTTCTCTCAGGCCCCTCCCAGCAGCACACTGGTCCACCTGGGCATTAATGTAGAGGACAGCAACGACCATGCCCCTCAGTTCTCTGAGGACCCTATCACCATTGTCATCTCGGAGAGTATGGAGCCTGGCTCATCCATTTATACTTTCCAGGCCATAGATAAGGACGGCAGTGGGCCCAACAGCGAGCTGAGGTTCTCAGTTCTCCACCAGTGGCCAATCAACCCTGGCCTACTTAACCTCAACCCCTCCTCTGGAGTTCTCTCCTTGGGCCAGGAGCTTGACCATGAGATCATCTCAAACCTGATCCTAGTTGTTAAGGCAACAGACTCTGCCCTTGATGCCAGCCAGAGGCGCTGGGGTTCTGTCACAGCGAGGATTTATGTAACTGATGAGAATGACAATGTGCCAGTGTTCAGCTCGCCAACAGCTGTCAGCGTGATGGAGGACCAGCCAGTGGGCTTTGTGGCTTTGTATGTCATGGCCAGAGACGCAGACCAAGGGGAGAATGGCAGAGTTGCCTACAGCATCCAGTCAGGCAACAATGGCGGAACGTTTAGCCTCAACCCAAACACTGGTAAGAGTGGGCTTTAAACTTACAGTTCAAGTAAACAACAAAATCAGCATCTGGTCTGGTTTTCGCTGAGTGTTGAGGCCTTTGTGCCACTGTTAACTTTGACTTTACATTGCATGTGTACTCAACTTTCCACATGCCACACCAACCCCCCACACCCATCTCCAAACCTCTACCTCCACAACCACACACAAACACTTATAATTCTCTTCTTACTTCTAAGTGCAGCACAACTCTTACTTCACCTCTCCTGACTTATTTCTCTCAGTTGGAGACCAGACAGACAGAGCGGTCTGCCAAATATTAAACACACACGCATACACACACACACACACACACGCACATACGTGTGCAAGTACGCACAACCCATCATCTGTTACTGTGGATCTATTCCCATGAAAGACCAAAGAGCCTCCTGCTCCAGCTTCTGGGAACCATTAGAGGAGGGATCAGTTACGCGTGTTTATGTGTACGCACGTGTGTCCGTGTGTGTAGGCATGCACATATGTGTCTGCGTGCTCGCATGGCACTCTGTCACTTAGTCGGCGCTGACCTTGGGCTGTTTGGTCCTGTGGGCTTTGTTGTGGTGTTTGAGACACGTGTCAGCTTTGGCTCTGCCCTCCCCTTCAAGTCACCAACGAGTGTGCCCCCTGGAAGAGCCCGGGGATGGAAACATTCAGGGTCTGTCATGCATGTCATTTCTGCTGCAGCCCTCTATGTGCACTCATCTTGAAGTGTTTTCATGCACACTGGTTATTTGTTAGAATCATGACAGAGTTAATCCTCTGAGCACCTGGTTTGCTTCTGTTTTGGGGTCAGGGACCAGAGACCTGGGACCATCTCCACTCACTCTGTTTTCATTACTTTGGCACTGCAGTTAACCGCAATAGAGAGAGAGCTTTAAAGCTATTATTAGTAGTCTAAAAAGTCACAAAGTGAGACACATTCCCATCACTAACTGTCACTGGGTTGAAGTCATGAATTTAACTTTCTGAGACAACTCATTCAGAGATTAAACGGTCAAACATTGATAATTAACTTCTGTGTGAAAGCCAAGATGTGTTTGTCTTGTGAGCAACCTCAGCTAACCCCTCTTATGCGGTCCAAAGTGTCGGCGCCACAAACCCCACATAGGCTTAAGATGTCGGAATTGAAAACATCCAAAATAAAAACTTTCCCCTCTTTCCCACTGTTTTGTTTTCTCCTGCCCATGTGTTGTCGTATCAAGGATAGGACTGGATCAGAGGACTTAAATTTGGTGAAAATATTCCAGCCCGTAACTCTGACCAGATTAAAACCTTCAGGGCAATTTATCTCAATCCTCACAGAATACAAAGCAAAAAAAAACCAAAAAAAAAACACGCACACACAAAAATTTAAAACCAAAACATTCCCAGCCCTTTCAACAGTTGCAGCTCATTTGAAGGCATGAAATTGAAATTGAATCAATGCAAGTTCTGTCCTCTCAGGGCAAGTTAATGAAAAGGCAGGGGTGCCCCTAATTTCTACAGAGCACGGCAGGCCTGGCTGTTGCGTGTCAAGAGTGTGTGTTTACTGCGGCATTCTCCAATGGAAAATCTCATAAACTGTGGCCAGACCATCGGGCTGTTAGAACAGTGGTGGTGGTAGCACTCAGGTAGGCAGAGATGTGTGCGTGGAGGAGATTAGCCCTGATTTGGCCCTCACACGGCAACTTTTTCACACTCGCTTTTTATATCACTTGACTACACACGACCATGGAAAGTGGCTTCTTTTATTGCCTGTGATAGCATGCTTTGTCACATGGAAGTGCCTCTGGGAAACAAGCTATAATAAAGTACACCCAACAACACTGACACGCACGCACACAGGAAACCTCACCTCACGTTTCTCCACCGATTCACCTCTCTACAGGCTCTCTGTCGATTCTCAAGCCTCTGGACCGTGAGGAGCAAGACATCTTCAACCTCACAATAATCGCTGAGGATCATGGGATACCCCAGCGATCATCAAGCCAACTGTTGTGTGTCCATGTGATTGATGTCAATGATGAGGTGCCTTGGTTTGAGGAGAGCCAGTACGAAGCGCAAATCTCTGAAAATCAGCCTGTGGGCACAAGTGTGTTAACAGTGTCCGCCTCCGATCTTGACCAAGGTGAGGCATACACTGTGCAAAGTAAATAACGTGGCATACATCACTGTGTCTTCAGTGCGTTCCCAATGAGCACGGATGTTTGCAGTCGAAAATTAGGCTAGGTTAAACACAGAAATCATTTAAATGACTATTTTGGATGTGAAACAAGTCTTAATTACATGCAGAAATGTGATCATAGAATTAAACAATTAAAAGAGTAATTATACAGCCTCATATAAGCTAGACATCTATAAATAATTCAATTTATTTAATTAGGTCATTTAAATTTGGCCTGGTTTAAACCAAGACATATCATATACCTGTAATTCTTACATAGCATCATTTTAACTGCAAATTACCTACTGTAGGTCAGGGAGTAGTACAGAGTGTGATACCAAAGATACCAAATTGTGCTGCATCAGCAACTTTATTGTCGGCCTTTATATGCTAAATACGTGTTTACATAAAAGACGTTAACAGCTGTTTTTAATTGAGGACTACACAGAAGAATTGTAGGGGTGGGGCAGGGGAGGAGTGCAAAAAGGGTGCATTCCCCTGGACTTTGTCAAAAGCACATAAAACAGAAGGATTATAAACTATTTCTCCACAAACAACTAGAGAAGTAAACAGGTGAGGTTGCCAGAGTGCTTTCTGTTAGCACGTAATCTGGAACAGAGACAAGTGAGGGAGGGCCGTAACAGCCAAACACAACAAAACTAATGACAAACAAGTGTTGAGTGTACAAGCTAGTATACAAGAATCTAAATACTTTCTGAATGCAGATTCTAGTCAAAATGACCACGCTTTTGTACTGATATAATTACAAAAATAAACAAT
This sequence comes from Trinectes maculatus, assembly GCA_016785345.1. Lineage (NCBI taxonomy): Eukaryota > Metazoa > Chordata > Actinopteri > Pleuronectiformes > Achiridae > Trinectes > Trinectes maculatus. The sequence continues at coordinate 143,579 of JAFBJQ010000020.1, forward strand.
ATAACTGTGTGTGTTTTGTTGTAGGAACCAATGGTCAGGTGACGTATGGTGGTATCTCCGAAGAGGCTTTCCACATTAATCCAGTGACGGGTGTCATATCAACCACAAAGTTGCTGGACCGGGAGCTTCAGGAATACTACACTGTCACAGGTTTTCCCCCATCACTGGCCTTTGTTATTACACTCTTTGTCATTTGTAACGTAAAGATTACAGTCTGTAATTATGTTGTTTTGGCAGTTTATGCAAAAGATGGAGGACTTCTACCTAATTATGCAAAAGCGACGGTGAGGATCAGAGTGCTTGATGAGAACGACAATGTCCCTGTCTTTGGACGTCTCTACTATGGCATAGAGGTGCCAGAAAACCTGGACGCGTTGTCTCTGTTCACGCTCAAAGCCACTGACCCAGATGCAGGAGACAGTGGGGAGATGACCTATAGAATTACAGGTGAGAATTTGGAGTTTTGATGCACCATGTGGTTTCTAAACAATCACCTAACCTCTACTGTCTAACATTTCTTAGGGCAATTATGTTATAAATTCAAGCAGCTAAACTTGTGCACGCCTTCCTTTCAGCTGGAGATCCATCTGGAGACTTCAACTTGGATAGACGATCAGGTGTGCTGTCCACTTCAAGGCCTCTGGATCGAGAGAGGAAGGCTGGGTACACGCTTACAGTCACAGCTCAAGACCAGGGACACCCTTCTCTCAGCAGCACCACCACGGTCGAGGTTACCGTTCTCGATATCAATGACCACAGCCCCCAGTTTCAGAGTAGCAGCTACACTGCGGACATTGCTGAAAATGTTCCTATTGGCTCACTGGTCCTGGACGTAAAAGCCATTGATCTGGACCAAGGACTAAACGGTCGGGTGTTTTACTTTCTGAGCCGTGGCTCCCAGAGCATGTTCATTATAGATCAGGACACAGGACGCATCATTACAGCAGCTCCGTTAGACAGAGAGAGAACTGCCTCTTACACCTTTGAGGTGTGTGCCACCGACTCCTCTCCAGCAAACCCCCAAAACTCCACTGTCCAGGTGACTGTCTACATTCAAGATGTAAACGACAATGCTCCCTATTTCATTCAAGACCCTCTTGTTGTGAACATCTCAGCCAGCACCGTGTCAAGCCGCAAAGTGCTCGCCACCATGAGGGCGGAGGACAAGGACTTTGGGGCTAATGGCTCTGTTTTTTATCGTTTTGCCAACCCTGTGAGGGGTTTCACCATCAACTCCCTGACAGGAGATATCCAAGCCACAGAGAAGCTGCAGACTCTGACCCAAAGCCAGAGGACACTGATAGTTCAGGCCATGGATCAAGGCAACCCTGCCCAGTCTTCCCTTGGAGTGGTTATCATTTACATAAGAGAACAGAGCTATCGGGGGATTCGCTTCTCTCGCACCGCTAGAGATGTCAGTCTGCAAGAGAATGCTGCTAAAGGTTTGCGAACCATGAAATAGCAACATTTTGCTCATTTTTTGGAAATAAAATGTAGAAGTAAAATGTTTCAACACAGGTTGTTTTTCACCTTATAGGCACAGTAGTAACACAGACTCAGGCCCAGTACCCTGACGGCTCCCAAATTGGTATCAGCTACAGCATTTTCAGTGGAAACAGAATGCAGTCATTTGGAATTAATGCTATTACTGGTAAGTGTAGAGACAGTCGTAGACTCCAAAATAATTTAATACACCTCCGTAGTAACTCATAGTGATTTCTTTTTGTGAATCAGGTGAAATATGGGTCCAGAAATCTGAAGGACTAGACTTTGAGGAGACCCCGAAACTTCGCCTTGTGGTGAAAGCCGAGACGGCATCATCTAGCTCATACATGGCTGTCAACTTAATTCTGCAGGATGTCAATGACAACTTGCCACGATTCCAACTCCAGAACTATGTAGCCTACATAAGAGAGGCACAGGGCTACGATTTTCCCATTATTCAGGTGCAGTAGCTTCCCCCAACATGTTTATTATGGTTGGCTGCTGTTAAGGTGTTATGTTAAAGAATAGAAAAGCACTCAAGCTTCAGAAATCTTGATGGTCTCTTTGCTGTAGAGAAATGACCCCATGCATATCTCTGTGATCCCAGTTGAATATATAGGATCATTTTTGTCATGAAGCCAGATCCATACAGCCAATTTATATAAACTTTTGACTTTCAAGTCCAACATTTCTCACTAGTTTACTGTAAAATGAAACAGCTGTTGAAAATATTTCAATATTGTCATTGCCAAAATGGGTTGGTGTTTTCCTTAGGTTGCGGCAGACGACCTGGATCAGGGTCAAAATGGTCAGGTGACCTACTCTATCAGGTCATCATCCATGAGTGGCTTGTTTAAGATAGACCCACTGACCGGCAGCATCACCACTGCAGCCATAATGGACAGAGAGATCTGGACACAAACAAAGTGAGTTTTGCTCTTTTGCTTTCTTTGTCTCCGCATCAGGTCATGTGGTTCCACTCAGGTCATCTCTGCCCTTGACATTTATATGTTTAAAAGCTGGTTGTTTTTCCTCTCACAGATCATTGTCCTTGTTTTAATGCTAAAGTTTTTTTTTTTTTTGGAAATACCCCTTTTCAGACTTGTTGTTACGGCAACAGACCGGGGAACCCCGCGGCTTGCTGGCTCTGCCACTCTCACTGTGATCATCATTGACCTCAACGACAACAGTCCCATGATTCCTCTGCCTCAGGAGATCCATGTGCCTGAGGGTAAGTCTGCTTCACAGGGAAGTTAGTCCAGTGATCTTATCAAAAAGCCTCATGTCACCCTGCTTGGCAGCTCACTCAGCAGGACTCAATGAGAGGGGTCTGACCCTACTTTGAATCAAGCTATTGTCAAGTTTCATTTCCTGTCTATTAGATCAAGGCTTTTCAGAGCAAGATATCTCGGGATTTATTCCTACGACAGCCTAAATTTTTTTGTTTTCTTCTCCCACCTTCCCATATAATTATCACACACATACAGATACTCTGATTGGCACAGTTATCACCCAGGTTACAGGGAATGATGTGGACTCCGGGCCAGCCCTTTCATACACTCTACACCTGGATGCAAACAGCCAAGGCATGTTTGGGATTCATCGTTACAAAGGAGGGGTCTCGCTGACGGGCCCTCTGGACTTTGAGGAGAGGACGTGGTACACTCTGACCATCCGCTCATCTGACTCTAAATATGAAAGTGAGGCCAACCTCACTGTGCTGGTGGATGATGTGAACGACAATGCTCCCAACTTTACTCAAGATTTGTATCAGGTGACCTCTCCCTAACTCTTGACTACACACATTTTAATACTGGCATATTTTTTTTGACTGAATGGATGTGACTATATTGATATTGTCTTTTTATCATCAGGTGACTGTATCAGAGCACCTCCCTGCAGGCAGTGCAGTCATCACAGTAACAGCCACTGACCGTGACTCTGGGGAGAATGGGAAGATTACTTACAGAGTAATGTCATCAACTAGGGGCATATTCCACATTGACCCAAACAATGGTAAGATTACAATATGCACATGCATTATTGTTCACAGTCATTTCCTAGTTCCCTGTAATTACCCTTCACAAAAGTTATTCCCAAAAGGTCTACTTAGATGCATATTTGGGACTTGGACATATTTACGGCATTACAACATATTTAAGAATTTTGTTTATTAAAGGCATTGAAAGCCAGATGTTTTGCTTGCGATAGTGTCAAAAGTAAGTGTGTTATGAAAGAGGACTCTTTTTGCCTCAGGCTGTTCTGTCTCCAGAGAAATTCTTTTGCCTGAAATAATGTTCCCTCTTGAACACAACATGCTCACACTGCAAGAGTTTGCAACTGCAAATTGTAAAATTAATTAACTGCCAATTGCCATGTGTAATGACTGGTTTTGCTTAATAATATGATGAGCTCTAGACAGAGGATTAAAATAATGTTGCACTGTTTTCTCTCAGGGACTCTGTTCATCAATCAAAAAACAGCATTTGACTTTGAGAATCCCTCCATCCTGGTGCTAATTGAGGCACGGGACCAAGGCAGCCCATCCCTTTCATCCATTGCCACTGTCCAGGTACAAGTGTTGGATATCAATGACAACACCCCCATCTTCCACCAGTCAGAGTACAGAGTCACTGTGTTTGAAGACAGACTTCCCGGATCCACCGTCTTGATCTTAGAAGCTGTAGATGGAGACCTGTCTCGGGACAACTGTGGTTTTGATTTTGCCATTGCCAGTGGCAACTTGGGTAATGCCTTCCAGATTGAGAGCAGTGTACGCTTCTTGGAGGGACATGGCTTCCAGACAGTTGGCAGTCTGATCCTGGTGGAGGACCTGGACTTTGAAGCAGTGCCAAGTTATAACCTGACAGTTGTTGTGTCTGATCGAGGCGTCCCTCAACGTAGCTCAAGTGTGCCTATCCTTATCAGCGTTTCAGATGCTAATGACAACCCTCCTGCTTTCAGCAGAGCAGAGTACAGTGTGGTGCTAAGCGAAGGTGCAGCAGCTGGAACGGAGATCTTGCATCTATCTGCCACAGATCCAGACTCTGCTCCCAATGGAGAGGTACAATACTCCATCAGCTCAGGGGACGAGACAGACCTTTTTCTTATCGACCAGTGGACTGGTGCCTTGAGGCTGCAGAGAGCCCTGGCCAGTGAAAGACAGTCGAACCATATGATTGTTGTTCAGGCCACTGATGGTCAAGGACACTATGCCCTGGCCCCAGTCAGTATCGAGGTGAAGGACATCAATGACAACCGTCCCTTCTTTCCCCTAAAATTACTAACTGCAAGCATCAGAGAAAATCAACCACAGAATGCCTTAGTCACCATGCTACATGCAATTGACCACGACAGGGGTCTTTTTGGACAGCTGAGGTACTATATGTCAGACAACTCTAAGGAGGGAAGAGATGCGTTCCTCATCAACCAAACTTCGGGAGAGGTACGGACCCGCTCGACTTTTGACTTTGAGAAGGTAACATCCTTCCATTTTGTTGCTGTTGCCATGGATGCTGGGAACTATTCTGCGAGTGTAACAGTGCAGGTCTATGTTACAGGGGAGGATGAATATGATCCTGTTTTCACATCCTCAGAGTTCTTATTCAAAGTGCCTGAGAGTGCAAAGAAAGGTCAGATCATTGGTAAAGTTCAAGCTAGAGATGAGGACGGAGGTGTGGACGGCATTGTCCTCTACTCTCTAGCAGACAGTTCGCCTTATTTTGAAGTAAATAAATCAACCGGGGCAATTTCCTTAAAGATGGACAGCTACAGCAGACATGTGAGTCGCTCGAAAAGAGAAGTGCGTCTGATGACAGTGGACATAACTGCTCACAGTCCTCTGGAGACATCACGCATGGCGGTGGCTAAAGTTACTGTAGATGTGACCCACACATCTTTTGGTCTCACTACAGACATGAATATGCTGCTTATCAGTGTCATTGCGGTTTCACTAGGAACTATAGTCATTCTCATAATAATTGCTGTGGCACTATTTTTTGTGAAATTAAGACGCCAGAAGAAGGAGCAAAAAGCGCATAGACGGACACTAACATCAGGCACCATGCTGCATAAGCTGGAGGAAACAAAAATAACAGCAAGTGAAATGATTTACCACCAGGCCCTTCCTGGATACACGGCTAGTCAAAGTGGTTCTGGTGGGGGTCCATACCCCCGTGGTGGATCCCTGGATCCCTCCCACTCCAGTGGGCGTGGCTCTGCAGAGGCTGAGGCAGCAGAGGATGATGAGATCAGAATGATAAATGAATACCCACGGGTATCGAGCATCTCCTCTTCCATGCAGGAGCGCATCTCTGCCAGAGGTCCAGATTCTGGGATCCAACAGGATGCAGATCAGCTATCAGATGTGTCCTGTGAGCCTTCAATAGACTGGTTTAAAGGGAAGAAGCTGGGCAGTCTGAATAGTACTTTATTAGCTGGCCAGGTGCCAGTCTACAGGGATGAGGGGGGTGGGTATGTGGGTGTTGGACGGGGACTCAGCATCTCCCATCCTAAAGACTATACTTTTCCAGAAGATGGAAAGCCTCCTGTGGATGGCTCCCTGACAGCCATTGTGGCCAGTGATGAGGAGCTGAGGGGCAGCTATAACTGGGACTACCTGCTAAACTGGTGTCCCCAGTTCCAACCCTTAGCTAATGTTTTTACTGAAATAGCACGTTTAAAAGACGAAACAGCTCCTCAGTCCCGGAGGTCGTTTCATCACAAAGCCAAGGCAGAGTCAAGAATCGACCCCCCACCTCTCATAACCTCTGTGGCCCACCCCGGGGCCAAAACCGTACCTCCAAAGCCTGCTATAGGGAGGACGTTCCCCCACTTGGCTTCTTTTCGAAGATCTCCCATCAGCGGCGAGGGATCGATAGCCTCAGTTGCCATGTCCCCAAGTTTCTCCCCCTCGCTTTCACCACTGGCAGCACGTTCTCCTGCAATCACGCCCTTCAGTGTCTCACAGGGGCCTTCTGCATCTATGATCAGCACAACTGAGCATAATCTGGAGCACAGCGAGGAGGCAGAGCTGAGGATTTAAACTCGAAAACAAATCTTTGAGGGTGAAATAAAACTGAGAAACGGCTGTCCCAGAATTCTACTGTACGACCACAGGGGCAACTTGAAACTCTCCTCTTTTGCCTCTCAAGAAAACAAGTACACAAGGTTGTACTAAGAAGTCCAAATAGCTTAAGCTGTGGTGCTTACAGGAAAAAAAGAAAACGAGCTGCATGACTAAGAGGCCAAAATGGACCATGCATTTGTGTGTGTGTGCGTGTGTGTGTGTGTGTAAGAAGCTCCTTATTCTTCTGTTGATCAGTGTTAATTTGCACATTTGTACGGGGGATTCATACATGATGTCAACATTTTGTACAAAAGCATTGTTTATATTTTTATACCTATATGTGGTTTATGACAACCGCATTAAACTGTCGTAAAAGGTTGCTAAAACCCTCAGAATAGAATTCTATATTTGTATATTTGTAGCTCGTACTGTCTACTTGTTTGTACTGTGTGTTTGTGTTATCTCCTGTCATTCTTAACCTTGCGGTTTCAAACAAAGCTCTTCATTAATGCTTTATGAATTGGGATTTTTGAAACAGGTTATTGTAAATATTTATAGAAGAGGAGGCGTCCTGGCTTGAACAAATGAAACATCAGTCAGAATAGCATATTGTGTGATCACGTTTTCTAGGGACCCAGTGCTTGATCTTATATCAAAAGGTAATCGTGAATGTGAACTGTTGAAAAAAAAAAAATTGCCTCAGTCCTCCACACACATCACTTCATTTTCTTCAAAGGAAAATGAAACCTGACATCCAGCGATCCTGTCCTTCAGGTTCCCAGGCTTTAATTTCTCACTATGAGCCTTACTGCTTTTCATTTAGCGTTGCGGTGATAAATAATTCATGTGAGACACAACATCGAGCAGCTATGTATGTAAACTTGTTTGCTCTCACAGCAGCCGAATCATTCCGGAGAATGTAAGCAGGCTTTGGACTTCTGCCCGTTCATTAAATGTTCCTCTGTAAAACAGAAAAGAAGCAGAACTTATGCTCTAAGTCAGTGCTTTGTCATTTCTCTAAATAAGATCACTTTCAATGTCTGTATTCCTTGACAAATTCTGTTGAATGGTTTTTAGACCACATCTTGTCCCCTCTTTTTAATAGCACTATAAAAAGTACTATATGGATTAACACATAGGCTACATATGGTTACATATGGTATGATGAAAGTATGAAAAACTGTTTGTTCATGAATGTAAACGTAAGTAAGTAAAAGGACTGTATTTATATAGCGCTTTCCTCGTCTTAACGACCACTCAAAGTGCATTACATTACAGTTTTTCACACACTCATTTATACAGAGTGCTTTTTCTATCCCACAGCAAACATCCACACACCACTCGTCAACCACACAGATCCACGCACCACAAATCCATTGACTATGACAACTGTATATTTGGCAGTGGTAACAATAATTGTGTTAATTTACATTAATAACTACCTAAACCTCTGTCTTTGTTTAAATATGGATTCCTCCCTCCTTGTAAATATTTTGTTGACTTAAACCCCCAGTTTAGGACTCTTGATAACGTTATATATGAAGCAACACTAACACTTAACAGTATTTTTTATTTATTATATAGGTACACCTCCGCAACTGAGAGATTTACAATTATGTAATATTTACAAGGTTGCTATTTTGACCATGGCCAAATATACATGAACACTACCTAATAGACAGAATGAGGGTACCATGTTTTCTGTATTGTTTTGGACTGAACAATGTTCCCTGCCACTTCCCTGCCACTTGTCGGAACTATATGTATAACAGTGCCATAAAGAAGAGAGATTCCTCCAAATATTCTCACATATCATTCTTGGTTTGTCCAGAAAAGTGTTTTGAGCAAAGTGCCTGATTAAATTACTTATGTGAATATGTTGTTTCTTCTGTTGCATCTTTCCCAGCTCACAATAATGGGGAAAAAATAGTACTGTATAAGATAAATTCATAAATGTTACAATTAAATGATTCAAAGGGCTCATAAATCAATGGTCAATGGACTATTCTGGCACACTGGTCCTCTAAAATCTAAATACAGCCAAAGCCACGGGCTCCACCCTGTGACCTCACGCCGATACCTTGTGTAAACATGAAAACTCTGAGAAACGGACAAATGTCAAACTCGAGAAGCGCCGCTCAGTCCCAATCTTAAGAAAACATTTCTCAAATGAACACTGTTTTATTTAATGATAGCCATTAAGTATTATTTAGATCTTAATAGGTGTATATGATGTAACACAATCGCAACACTGTTATCAAGTCATTTGCACGCAGATGCCGTCGTTCTTATCGAAAGCAACCGTGAGAAAAGTCGCGGTTTCTTCTGTCTAACGCTCCTGCGATACCTTCTCCTGCACAGATTAAGACGAAGCACAAGCTTTTGCACCCGCTGGAAATCAAGGAAGCATCGTTGCCTTTACATCAACTTTTCTCTTCAACTTTGTTTTCAACTTTCAACAGAGTTTAGAAATGTATGTCGTATTACAGATTCCTTTCATATTCAGCATTTAAAAAATAACTTATGTGTGCAAAAACAAAGTACTGGCTTTGAAATTATGCAGTGATGTAACAAAATTCTAATAAAATATTTTACCCCAATGGATTTTTCAAAAGCAAAACTTTCAAACTGTGTTCGTTTGAACTTGCTCATATTTTAGAGTTAATGCATGGCAGTGATATTAATAAACTGTGTTATTTTTGTGTCCACTCCCACCTGTATATTTGCATCACTCTCAAATTGCCCTGGGCTGGCCAGTACTCCTACTGACTGACGAAACAAACCTGAAACCCAACTACAGAGCTGGTTCTCTGCTCCAAGGCCTCCTTCCAAATGGTTGCGGAGCTGAAACCTAAACCTCATTCTGAGCAATTACACAATCGCTGAGGTGAAATTCGTGAGATTGTTTTTGTCCCTGGTCTGGAAACATGGGCGGAGCTGCCTGAATTGGACATCCCATTGATGGTACACGCAGCGAGCCAGAGTTTTATCACAGACTCAGGTCATGAGATGAATGCAGTGACCCAAAGCGAGCACCTTGGATCGCAGGCCAGTATATACACAACAGAACGCAGATTATATGGGCAAGAGGGCAAAAGCCAAGTCATTACTCAATCTTAAATTAAAGGCTCGCAGTTAACCAAATGAAATCTATCATTTTCCCGTCAGCGCAAAGTGGATACACAGGAGGCTACTCTGTTAACATGTAATCATCAGTGCACAGGAGGCTACTCTGTTAACATGTAATCATCAGTGCCAGGCGGCCATTTTCCCTTCATCGACTCAAAGCATGCATCTCGTATGAAGCCGTCAAAACTGTCATACTGATATGATCCTGAAAATCCTGCATTAGTAAAACTGAATATGAATCTCCTCTTCTTATCCATCATGACGTGTTGATGGTAATGCATCATATTTAGATGGTACGCATTGGTTGAATATTGCAAGTCAATATAGAGTGAAAAGTGGGCATTTTGCCACTTTGATATTTTTAAACTAGGACTCCAGAAATACACCAGTGGGAATAAATAAACATGTGTTGACAAATAACACTGCCAGTAAACCCAAAAAGCCACATCTCCTCATAGGTTTCTTCATAAAAACAAACAATCACCAATGGTCATTATGGACAAAGATATGAGAACATCTACTTGGTTAAAGGAAACCACAGTTTCTTTTTGACTTTTTGAAAGAATGCTAATTTGTTCAATGTGTTCATTAATCTACCTGTCTCTGAGCTGTTCTTGCCTAATTTCATGCATTGTCGAATCATTTCCCTTTGTTACCGGTATAGCTCCCTTCTGAATAGATGCAATTTGTTTTTCGCACAACGCAGTAAGAAAGAATAAGTTATCACTGCTGTGAAAAAATTAACCTTTACTGAGATGCTCCAAAAAGCTTTCACTCTCCTTTGCAGTAGAAGGCCTTTGGAGCCTTGAAGACATAATGACTATAATGAGTAGAGCATTTAATGGTTTTAACATGGCCTCTGCAGAAGTGCTCTTTCCTGACTTATGTTCTACAGAACTTTCTATAATGAAGGTACCAAAATGGGTAGATCTTACAAGACGGTTATGCAGGGCTTGATAATGTCTTTTTCAAAATCTCTGCAGTGATCTCTTATTGATAGCAAAGTATATGATGTTATGGATAAAAGGGTGAATAACAGATGCAGAGATCAGTCAGCAGTGAAGAGAATCGCAGGAAGGGATATGGCTTAGGGATATAAGGAATGGGAATCGATGCTTTTGGATGTGAGCTGCTTGTTCTGTTGGCCCTTTGGTAAGGATCAGACACTTCTCTTGAGAAGCTCAGGCTACCGTTCAGACCATAGAGCGGTCTCTCTGCTCTCTCTTGGAGTCCCCATAAACTGCTCATACCTGCAGTTTGCACGGAAGTTTCTGCTCAGTGTTCCCTCAGCAGAGGGCCAAGCTCCAGGGATGCTCCATTCTCAGCTTATCACAATCCTTTCTCCAAACACTTGAAAGAGACTTTTTTTCCTCCCCATTTGATCCTCTTGTCTTTTACAACTTGTGTTTTTTCCCCTGCTTTTTCTGCGAGGTCTTGCCAGGCTACTTGCGTGACTAGAGGGAGTGGAAAAAAACATTTCAAAACCCATTGGCACGCGAGCCCCGAATCTATTTTTGGAGAGTGTACTTTTTTTTTCTTTGAAAACAAAAAAGCCACAGGGAGAAATAGGCAATACCGGGGTGAAGGGGGTCTGTTTCTCATTTGGCCAGGCCTGCCTCCTGTCCTGCCCCGCCAGCGTCAGAACCACAGCATTATGAGGAAAGAGGGTGGCTCAGACTAGGGAGGAGAAGTGTTTTTCCTGCTATACTGTGGCCAAAAGTATGGACCCTCATCTCAGCCCTTGTCACTTAGCAACGATCCCAACCTGCTTCCTATTATGAGGCCATCTGCTCGCGTTTCAGGATTTACTTTGTTTTGATTTGTTTCGCTCCTTTTTAACTTTTGTCTGAAATTTGCCATGATTTAATTACTGCATCCAAATGCATCTTTCACCGTTAATTAATTTCATCAGGCATTGTTTGGTACGCCTGCTGCAGAATCATTTGGTGTAATGCATGCTACCTGTATGATTTGTTGGGACTTATTTTGTACAACAGAGACAACCCTAACCTTAAACCCAACGCATATCATTAAACAACAACATTCATACACCAAATTAAGAGATAAGGTAGACCAATGTGATAATCTCAATGAGAGAGCCATGGAAATCAGGGCAATGTAGAGACAACCCAAATCCTAACCCTAACCCAGCGACATGCACTGGCCTATACCTTGCCTTTGGTTTCCCACACCAAACGGAAAAGTCTGATTGGACTCTACGGAGGGGGGGGGGGGAATGGGGGTCATCGAGATAGATTAGGCACCTAACCCCTAACCCCTAGCAATGACATAGAATTTTAATAAATAACATGTCATTTTTGAAGGATCGTGAAATAATGCCTCCTTTATTTATAAAGCAGTAAGTTAACAGATTCCTGAATGTGCTATTACAGTGGTGGCGGTGCTTTGAATTAACGTCTGAACTTCAGACTCATTTCATTGATAGCAGCTGTACAGCAAATTCAGACGATTCTGTAACAGCAAATCCACCCCCTAATTTAACTGACGGTGACGCAATTAAAATAATTTCAGCATGATCTAGTAACTGGCACATATTATCCTTTTTACTGTTGATGAAACTGTTTGTTTATGCCAAGTTAGAATTTCCTTTGTTTTGTTAAGAGGAGTTTAGAAAATGACTAGTCTAAAAAAAAGATTCAATAAATTAAAATGATGATGTAACTGTTTTTAAAGACTTTCATTGAGCGCTAGTAAATCTGACAACTAATCTGAGTTTATAATGACAGAAGTTGTAATTACACCCATTTAGGCAAGAGATGCTACAGTCCGCCAGTCTGATGGGCCAAAACATTATGGCATGTATGAAAATCGAGAGCTTTGTGGTTGTACAGTATAATGACTCACAGCAGTGCAGTGCTACACTGATGACGATGTGTTTCCCATCACTGACTTTGCAATGGGAAATTTCTTGTAGAGACTTAGTAAAACCATTGTTCTTTCGGCTAATTCTGTCAAAACACATGCCCCTTATCCAATTCCAATCTTATACACAGCAGCAGAGTACATGGTTAAATAGCTTAATGAACATTATCAGTACAGACTGTCTCAAGCCCAGTTCAATGATTCACTTTTATCCACTTGAAAAAGTCTTATTTATATGTTCAATATCTGCTGAATGATTATTTACTGCACTCTTTCTATCGACTAAATGTACAATGTAATCTCTAAACCCATTAGTTTCACAAGTTGAATATATTTCCTCAAAGAAATTTTACACAGTCCCATTTTTGCTACAGAGAAACTATGTTGCTCTGATACTACCTAGCGAGAGCTGGGATTCATTTCTTTACTTCTGTATCTCAAATGGTGTCTGGATCAATTTTGGGCAGAAAATCCTTGGAGGGTTAGATTGACTGAATGAATGCTCACAAATCCCAGCTCCCTTTTTCATAGTTAATCAAAGTAACACATGTAAGTGCAATTTTTGCTATAAGAAAACCTGTTGACGGTTTAAGGAGGGAAAAATGAACTTGCATTTAAGGGAATCTCCGAATTCCCCACATAATGATCACTAAAACTGCATCTCCTGTAGACTATACAGTTGCTAAGGGAGAAAGATGATAAAATATCCAGGTGGAAAGTGGCCTCAAAGTGGCAAATAAACATACTTTCTAGACAGGTTTGGTCTGATAAACCAACACTTAAGTCCAGCTGCTGCAGCTGAGGAACTCAGCACTCAACACTTGCTTTAAAAGACAACTCTACCTTCCAGGACCATACGTCCAAAGAACATAAATCTCAGACTATGAAAACAAGTGCTGACAGACATAAGAAGACCAGAAGAGGACATTAGTTATTTTGATCTCTTTTCTTATTAAACCATCATATTTTAAGCCCTACATATTTTACTTTAAAAAAATATTGGCGGTATAGTTCCAATATACTGCGCAGTCAAAGTTTTGCTTTACTGACACCCCCTCCCCAAAAAAAACTTTTGGTCTTGGTGATCATCTGAGAAGGGTTGAATCAAGGGCAGCCGATTTGGCTGTAGATTTGTGAGAAGATAGCACTTCTCATCCAAGAGGCCTCCTCTGTTGTGGCTGTCTGGTCGGGCTCGTTATCAAGGCCATTGACAGTTGTTGAAGGTTTTTACAATCCATTGCAATCCTGCCCAGGTGAAATACAAAATCTATATACAGCTAATATAGCGACAAGAACCAGCAACTGCGGTGGGTTAAAGGCACGTGAAAAGAGACGCTGAAACGTGAGTCACACGTTCAATTCAATAAGGCCTGCATGTTATCTATAATATATAATTAATATAATCCTATAATTATGATGACTCTGACTTTTTATTTCACGGACCACTGCCCTCCATAGTTTGGAAATCGCTCAAGTTTATAATCAGCCCTTATCTCCTCTTGTACTGAGCACTGCACATCGAATAAACGATGAACCTTTGTTGTTGGCAGATTCATCCATTTTTGATTAATGATTGTCGAGATCTCAGACCATGTGCTTAGAATATCAGGAGGCCTACAGTACATAAAACCTTATGGTTTCCCTAGCCTCTTCAAAGCCTTATGAAACAGAGCCAAGTGCTGCCAGCCTCTGTGTATGATTAAGCTTGATTTCAAGCTCTGGCCTCACAGTGGACGAGACCCACTAAAGACCCCAGGAGTTACCTGTGACACAGCTGTGATGTCACCCAGGTAATAAGACAAATCCCACTTTCCCTGCCTTCTCCCAGAGTGTCACTTTTCATCCAGAAGCTTTTCCCAAGCTCTTCACTTTGAATTTTGGCTGCCAATAGTGAGCCCTTTACTCAAATGTTTGAAGCCAGTGTGTAGCCCGAGGCCACGTGCTAACGTACCAATTTAGTACACAGGCTTCCAGAGTTTCTGGGCCAGATGGAGATAGCTGAGCAACTTAAGCTGATCTCTTACATTGCCAGGATAATGTCATCATGCAGCCTCTCCACTGCATATTGCCTCTCTACACACACACACACACACACCTGGCCATAGTCCCCATAGCAACTACAGTAATTACTCAGCAGGTGCAAATGATTCTGCACAATTTTTCAACCAGTTGCATCAAATTTGACTCAAGTGTTCACACTGTGACGCGAACAATAAGGCTGCAGCATTTCCTTTGATCCATTCTGACAAGGTGCACAGCACTGTATTGTATAAAAGCTTCACATCATCCAACAACAGACTGAAAGGAAGACGCATTTGAACATTTTCACGAACCCATGCAGAACAGTAGCTCTATTGGATCATATTTTAATCTGGGGTAATATTGATTGTTGTTGTCAATAAATTCTAAACTTTGTTTGGTAACAGCTGGATTGTGATCATTAGGGTTTGAAATTAAAGCGTTCATGGTTATCATCATGTTATCAAGACCAACTTTAAACTGTGCTTGAATATAAAAATTAAAATTTATAATAACAAATATCCCAAATAGTTATTGACAATCACCTAATTACCAAACCGTACTCCTACCATTGCACACAACGACTCTCTAAGCAGACTGGGAAATCTTTGTTGGCTGATCCCATGAATTATACAACAGAATTAGTGACATTTATAAGTTATTTCCAAAGGTTCCCAGTGTTTCTAGTGAAAAACAATTATATAAGGCTAAACATTCCCTAGTTCCCCACCTGATTAAGAACATAAAGAAATCCCTGTAGGTAATTAACCTCCTGACATCAAAATACACAGAAGGCCTGGAAGTCTTCCAGGCTATTTGGATTATACTGGATAAAACCTGACCCGCACACTGGTGAACATATTTCTGGGTCTTTGTTTAGACCTGCTGCCTTTTAGTGCCTCTGCTCTGTGTTGATGGCATGGAGCAAAGTAATGCATGGCTGTGTTTGTTTTCTCCTGCCTAAGGGATTCCAATATGGTCCCAGCAGACATGAGCATCGCCGCCATCTTGAGCTATGAACAATGGACTGACAGCCTTGTCGGTCATTGAGCACCTTCTCACACTTTTAATATTGGCAGTGTGAAAAAAAAATGCTGGGTTCAATATTGAAATTTCAGCCAAAGGAGCAACAATAATTTACGATGAGCCCTGATGATGTTTATATCAACCACACATACTCTCTACTGGTTGAAGGATTGTTATGGCACACGATTTGTGAACATATGGCAGTGCTCAGCTTCCAAGTATTTTTCCTTTAGTTCTCCTCACTATGGCTTACTATTCTCCAAGCACGAAGCCTAGTGACAGAGAACTGGCAAGTTAGCCCAAAGGTACATATAGTCACTGAGGAGTTCTTGACAAGTTGCTTACTGCCATTCTTATTTTCACTCAGTACACTCAAAAATATGCAGCACAAATTTATTGAAGTTGTAAAAAAAATCCACGTAAATAAACGTTGAAATAATACTGTACAGCAATTTCACTTTGACTACATTGCTATTACTGTTCTTGGATGGTAAGATACATTTGGGATGGCAAGTGATTGCAAGTAACTGCAATTAACAACCTTTACACCTCTCTGTTTTATGTTAGCTTTGAATATTGAACCTGAGAATTCCACTTAGCTTTTCACGAAACTTAGCTCCTCTGTACTTTTCTAACAGACCAATTAACAAAGTCTGACGTGACTGAAAGTTCCAGTCTAAATTAATAGGGTCATTCTTATATTTTCTACAAATGACTTTCTGCTCCAATATGATCCTCAGTCTCTGAGCTCTGATTTTTAACTTGATGTCCCACTTGGGATGCATCTCTGTCTATGCAGTGATCAATCACTTTCCTTAATCTGAGGCAATATGGCTGCTGGGTGGATCGCTTTTGCCCTTGGAAAGTTAGGATTTATAGTAAATTGCTACTGTCACCTCAGCAAGGACCCCAATTCATGGAGTTTCAAGTTCTCCGTGTCTGAATTGGTTCTTTCCGGGTACCATGTCGTCCTCTGATTGTCCAAAGACTTGCATATTTGGGAGACAGTTCACTGTTGGTGTGGATGTGAGTGTAACTGGTTGTTTGCATCTGTATGTTGCCTAGAGTCAGATGGGGGTCATCTCCGCTTCCTCCTATTACCTTCAAATGCTATGCGGTACAGATAATGGTTGAATGAAAAATCACTGCATCGAAGGGATAGTCACAAAACCGAAAAGCGCACGTCCATCAGAATCAAGTGTGACACAATTTCTGTCTAAATTTCGCTGTTTGATTATTTTCTGCTATGAACAATTACAAGTATCGTCGTACACAACACAAAACGCACTTTCCCTCCATGTGCTTGCTCGTTTTGTGGTGGGGTCAGCCGCTGTGACCTTTTTCCTCCAAGCTGTTTACATGTGGGTGTCAGGGGCAGGCGCGAAAGAGCCTCTCCAGTTTGTATTATACAATACCCTTCCACATTCTCCGTGCACTTCATTTGTCTGTGAGTGGCTTGCTGACATTACAGGTTCAAGTATGCTGTGCTTGAGTTGCTGAGCACTGATGGGGGAAAAAATGAAAACCTTAATGTCTCACTTTGATGTGAAAAATCAGATGCACAGATGGAGTCAAATATGAAATGTTGACAAATGTGAGCGTGTACATGAGAGAATAAATATATAAAGGTGTAGTATGAATATGGTACCAGTTTTAATTCATTAAGCGTTGAGTGGCTATTTGACACCTCGTTGCCTGTCAGTCTTGTTATTGTAATCTAAACATATTGCTTTGTTTAAATTGTACTAATCAGACAGAATAAATGAAAACACCTGTGTGGATCTGCAGGGTCTTAAACACAACAGACAACATCTGTATGTTAATTTCAAATAATTGCTTGTATAAAGAAAACGCGTTGTATGATGATATTTTCACTTTTCACTCTTGCTTTACTGTGTGTCCTCTGTAAGTATGTGTTCTTTCCAGTTGTAGCAGCTGTACAATATGGTAACAATACTGGAATGCCCACAGAAACACACTGTTGTGTCTGAATTCCTGTGTGCCATTCCTCATCTCAGGCCCGAACCTGTCCATTCAAGCCCTTCTGCCGTAAATCAGCCTTCTGCCCAGCGACAGCGTGGTGGGAGAAGTGGGAGCCAAGTAGTTTGAACTTCACTACTCCAGCCGTGCATCTGGAACAAGCCCAGCTACTGAGACTGAGCTCTCAACAAGAACGATCAGCTTCAAGTGGAAAATATTTCAGCCTACAATCCCATCTGCTTTCACTTTGATCCCCCATCTAAACAGATAGCGGCCACGACGTGTGCATGATTATGTGTTTTACACTGCAATTCGCTTCAAAAATATTGATGTTATGGAGATTTTCACTCACCATTATGAGCTGGTTCGCTATACGCGGGGCCTACGCGGAGCTTGGAGCAATGAATTCAGCATCTCATAAAAGTTATGGCTCAAAATTGCAAAACGTTTTATTGCTCATAGGAAACTATTAACGTTGAAACTTTAAACTGAGACAAGAATGTCATTGATACGTTCAGAAATTGCCTGCTTGTTCCTTTGAGTCCGCTACATAAAAACAGTCATTATCGCTGCCAGCAAAGTAACTGACAGGAGGACTGAGGGTTAATCTCATGCATAATGCCGGTACATGTGGATAAAATTAAACATGAAAGACACAATCAAACTCTTGTCTACTGGGTGTCTAGACCTAACCCTAGCGAAACCCGCTTTAACAACTTGTTTAATATTGATAGCATGACAGCAAATTATGCTCCTGAGGTGACGCGCAGACGAGGACGCAGCGGGACAAACACATGCACAACGAATATCAACAGCGTTTGGGGCCTGACAATCAAACAAGCTGATTGGTTGATGTTAGAAACGGGTTCAAAATTAAGAACACAAAGAAAAACAAACTTTTCACGCACAAGCTGTGAATAAGTAAAGGTAAGAAACAGGGCAACCGATAAATATTTTTTCAGCATTCAACCCTGTGGCAACTTCCAATTTAATGTTACTTTAACATATCCGATAACGCCAACAGAACCATTTTTCTGATAAACAAAACAAGCCATTAGCAAATGCGCCATTTGCTAATGGCGTGGTTCTAACAATTAGCACAAAAATGCACTCTGCTGTGCCACTTTAGATCATCTCTAAAACTTCGTCTGAACCTAAACCTGTAACCTTGATGCTTTTTTGTTCTTAACCCTTAAATTAACGTTGTATCATCAAATTGCTTTTTACGCCGATGGACTATAGGAAACACTTTTTCCTGAAACATTTTAGTCAGTGATAAGTGGCTTATTTACATCTAACTATTAAAGCAGACGCAATGCAGCAGACGAACGCGATCTTGCAGTACTGTATTTATTTATTGGCCCAGTTCAATGATACAAACATGATGCCCAGGTGGACGCACAAGTTTTTGCCCCTTTTCCGTAGTGTGGCATCTTCTCACAGTGAGATAAGGTAAAAATAACTTGCCTGATCCAATCACAGCTACTAGAAACTTTAACATACAGACTATACAGAATAAAGACCAGGCACCAGTGTTGAATTTCTACTCTGCAGTAGATTCTTTCAATGCATCAGAGTTCAGGGTCCTTATCTGTCTGACTTTAAAAAAAAATTACACATCACTTTGAACACAGCAAGCCACCAGTCAGGATGTAATGTATCCCATAAAAACTGCCTGGCAAATGTTGGACTTTGTGCGTTTGCGCAGTGCAGACCAGCCCTGTTGTCGAGCCATTAACCCACACGGGCACATCTGGGAAGCAGCTTCTACCTTAATGAATGGCAGTGTTAGTATTCGGTGCCAGGTGGGTGCGAGTTGGAGATCTGAGCAAACTGTAATCGAAACACAACGCCTGGCTCCACATCTTCGCCTGTTGCTGTGATTTAGAGAGCAGGACATCTACAGGTGCTGATCCACTTACTGCATACCAGAGGAATCGTGTCCCATGACAACAGAGGTCAGACATGCTACTCGACAGGATTATTTCTGCAACTAGCATCATATGAGCATGGTAATAAGTCATGGAAAGCATGGACACTATATATCTAGACTCCAAAGGACAGTGTTAAACATTAAAGCATTATTAGCCACATTATAGATACACCGTTATCTTCAAAGGAAACCCATTGACTTAAGGCCAATATGGCTCCTACAGATGGATGGATGGATGGATGGATGGATGGATGGATGGATGGATAGATGGATAGATGGATAGATGGATAGATGGATAGATGGATAGATAGATAGATAGATAGATAGATAGACAGATAGACAGATAGATAGACCTGCATAGTAATGCCAAGGTGTTTGAAGTGTGACTTTAGAGGTGCAATGTTCTGCATTTGTTGGCTCTTTACCATTTAATTAACAATACACTATAAGGCAACCTCTATCAGATATGCTTCATGGCTCAAATGTAAAGTAAAGGTTTCTATAAATGTATGCATATGGCACGGAGCTCATACAACAGTGCTGATTCACGGTTGAACAAAACAGGAGGAAACTGAGATGAATGAGATGCAAAATTAGAGACCAGCACAACACAACGGTTCTCGGCTAAGTAAACACTTTAAAAGAAAATAAACTTGCCCTTTCGTGCTTATCCCGACCACAGTCTCTGTCTGCCGGCTGAAGGTTGCTTTTGTGAAAAAAAAAAAAAATTAACAACTGCTTTAACACTTCAGTGAAAATGCCAACAAGCCCTTTTGGGATTTACGGTTGTTAAATTGCCCCCTCAGTTATTTGCGGCCTCTAAATGGCTGTCCTTCTGATTATGCAGGTGAATTTAATTGAAAACATCAGAGCATTAGCCAAGCCTGTGTTTTATGGGGGCGTTTGCTCTCACGCCATACACCCATGGTCACTGTTCTCACTGACGCATGGGCAGCCTTCTGTATTTAAGGGTCTGTATTGTCACATTGTCTTGAAAGTTAAGGTAGAACTTTCACTTTGCAAATATTTCAAAAGTCACGCTCACCAAAAAATAACATGATGTTTTGTTTTATTTTCCATAAGTTGTTATTTCCTGTTTGGACTTAATTCAAGAACAAAAAATACTTCTGACAGCCCTGCATTTATTCTTCAGTGAAAGAATTCAAATTTAAAACGATAGAAGAAAAAAAATGAGTCTGTCAGTAAAAATAATGTGTCCTGTCAATAGAAATATGGCGTATCCCTTTGAAACTTTATTATTCCACTCAAACCCATACCTAACGGAAATATTCAACTGTGTTAGAATAATTCTCAGATTAGACTTTCAGAAGAGGGAACGCATAGAAATATGTATTGTTCTTAATGTGTTGTCTTTTCAGACAGTCTGCAATCAACACTGACAGCATCCAGCGATCCATTATAATGATGAATTGCTGTTTTTCTGTGAGACCACTGATTGAACCACTAACTGGGAAAAAGGTTGACAGACTGTTTGAATTTGTATATATTAAAGACACCATAAAAATTACTGCCATATGCGCTGTAATTTAAAAAATTGAGCCCTCTTTGTAATTCCCATGCAGTAAAGATGCAGGCATTGCTGCGTTGCCATGTTTTCCTGGATTCCCCCGTCTTACTCTAGTCATCTTGTGTGAGGATGAATTTGCCACCCAACATCTGGAACCATGCTTAATGATTATTAGAAAACAAGATGGACTATTTTCTGAAATGACGCGGGGGAGGGGGGGTACGCTGGAGTGTAGATCTCACGCTCCCCACACATGCATACCCTGCTGTTCTGACGTTCAGCACAGTCTCAGAGGAGACCCCGCCTTAGACCTGTAAAATTTTATTTGGCCTTGTTCTAAATTTTTAAAAGGGACAGTAAATTTACGTTTTCCTGCGTGAGAATTTTGTGTTTTGAAATTTATATCTCGGGGTGAGAATAAAGAGGGCCTGACAACTGGTGTGAACCCCCCCACACCACACCACCGCTACCTTTGTTCACTTATAAAACTGTTACACAGCCACATCTGTGATGTTTATCACATTAACATGGTGAAACGTGAGAGAATTTGTGATTAAACTCTGCCTTAATAAATCTTAAGTACCTCATTACGCCTTGCAGCCCTGTGCAAGGGTAGTAAGTAACTGCTGCACATGATTACCTTTACCTTCAGTTCAAAAAAAAAAAAAAAGAATTAAAGAAATTAAGCCTCAGCTATGGCAGGCTGCTTATGGTCACTGAATAATGTGGAGGTCAAAGGTACTGGTGCTAAATGATGTTAGGTCAGTTGCTCTCTTCAAATAATAAGTCAAAACATTCCCATTCAATTATTCACTCACAAAACTGGAACAAAGGTAGCAGACCAACAACTGAAATATTAAGCTTTGAGTTGTGCAACAGACTCACAAATTTGTGAGTTCTGTTCCTTCTATATGTATTATGATGCAAAACTTATCACTGTTATAGGAAATATCAACGGTCGACTTGTTTATTTCCTTCATGAGAGACGGGCTAGATTAACCTTTCATAAACTGCACTTACCAATAATCACCTTTTGTTGCCTAGTTACAAGCAATTTAGTGAGCTGGTGTGCTTGATAAAAGATGTAGACATACAGTACGTGCAATAATGTACATATGTACAGTAAAAGTATAACAGATTACAAAAATAGACTGACACGTTGTAAGACAATTGAAATAAATAAAGAGCATGTTCCTAAAACTTTTATATTCTTCTTCTGTGTATCAATATAGCTGATGAAATGCAAGACAAAGAATACTAATAAACACACAACGCTATATTTGTACAGTATATAGTGTACTGCAACACCAAATCCAACAGAATGCTCAAAACATCCATGAATTTTGGCAGTGGGATCAAAAGCAGCGCAAGCATCATGTCAGTCAAATATCATTTGACATGTTGATTTGTACATTAAGCGAAGAACACGAGTAGCCCGGCTTCATCATTTGCCATTTTGTTGTCTTTGATCTTGGGGATGCGGCAGTCAGTATCAGTCATGTGCCAAAATCGGGAAAAGAAGGATGTGGAAGGTGATGAAAAAGATGACGCAAGGGCAGGGGGGGAAATGTTTTCCCATAGTGAGCTTTCACATGTTTGGACAACACGGCGCGAGCAGGAAATCAGCACATTGAGGAAAATTAAATATTTGATACCCGGGATCAGCTGCGGGTGGGTGTGTAAGGGGACTGGTTTCTACTCAGAGTCGGAGTGATTACAGAAAAAAAAAAAAAAGGAGCTCAGCATTTGGAGACCATGTGCACTTCCCAAGCATCCCTGATTGAAACAAATGAGGCAAATAATTAGAAGTGTGGTCAGTTTACCGGGGTGAGGCCTCTCCCACCAGAAAACAAACGACTGTATTTATACTGTTTGATTCCCACAGATATTGCAATCAACACAGCAGGATGCAACAACTTCCCTCGCGGTGATTAATAGTCACATTTATAAAGGGGCAGGGGCTGTAATGAAGTTACTGATGGAAACTTGTCAGTGGTTCTGTCGCCTCGTCAGTGAGCTGTTGGTGACACCCTCAGGGGCAACGCGGTACTGCAACTCAGGTATAAAAGCTACGTCAGCACTGCGCTACGTGGAAGGGGGCGGGGCGCTGGGGGTTTGGCGTTGATGCCACATTAAAAGGTACGATCCTTCAAAATAAAAGCATTCGTGCTCTACATACGCCCCAAAACTCTTATTGATAAATCGCCACTCATCAAACATTATATTCTAATAGATTTACCTAATGTTGTTTGCATTTTAGGCACAACCGCGTCACTAACAATGGAAAACAAACCACGTCAACCTTTATTTTGAAATGGTACTAAAGCTGCTCGCGGTGTGGATGCAGGGATTTTCTGGCTAAATGACACAGAAGCGGTGGGATAACGTGAGCGACGCGGGGCCGACAGTCATGGGCGCAGCGACAAACGACGCGTGAAGACGACGGTGCTGTAACGTTGACATAACCCGGCGTTTAAAGACTGCTGTCCGAGGAGACCAAACGTCTGTTTCCCCCTCGGACGGCTGGACTTTGGCTCCAGTATCAGGTCGCCGCTAACCAGCGGTGAGCAAGCTAGCTGTCACTGAGTAGCCGCATCAGCACCAATGACGTTAGCATCAGTGTTAGCAAGATGTCTGGATGGATCAGAGATGTCGCGTCGTTAGCATTTCCTTCAGCTGCGGCTGTGATAACGTGTGTTTGTGTCCGTGTTTGTGTCTGTGTTTTGTTGTGCTGTCCTGCAGAGATTTCATGATGGCAGACAGTATCATGAGCAAAGCTGCTACCATGGAGATCCCCATTAACAGCAACGGAGACACAGGGACCCTGACAGAGGATGACAGCCTGGAGCAGGTCAGTCGTTTATTCAGCCTGCATTAGCATGTTTGACTAAGGATTATGGTTGTGCATCCATTTTCAGGCAGTGTAGACAATGTGAGGCCAAGTGTTGAGTGTACAGGCCTGTTACCCTGCACAGGCCTGCAGATTATATAGAACTATCAGTAAAAGTACTGATGGAGAATTAAAATTTGATTATAATTGTTGTTGTGTCACATTAGGTTTTGCATCAAAAGCGCTTAGTAAAATTAATTATGCTGGGATGCTAGGACGCATTCAAAAACAGTGGTCGTACATCAGTATTGTCTTTTTCTGTGTGTGGACAGTAATACAGGGCCATCACATTAAATAATAAAAAGCAAATAAACAATTTGTTGTTGCTTCAGTTTACAATAAACATCATGGTTTAGTTGCATTCAAAAAATGTTTACACCATACTCATGTCATATACTAGTGTTGTAATGAAGCTGATTATACATCTGTTATCTATGTAGTTTAACATTTTGGATGTGAGATTATTAAAAAAGCATGACTTCAGAGACATGTATACTGTTTAGTTATAGCAGGTCTACTGTGCTGTCCGTGTAGATGGTGAAAAATTTTATAATATTTTATTTCAAATATTTTCTTGTAACTTCATCAGGATTTGCAGCAGGTGATGGTCTCTGGACCTAACCTCAATGAAACCAGCATTGTGTCAGGAGGTTATGGCGGGCCTGCAGGGGGCATCATTCCAACCAGCACCATCAAAGGTATCATTAGAAAACCTGAGTTTTTTCATCATGTGTAAATTTTAGTTTAGACAATGTCCATCTAAAGATGTAAAAAGTGTCTGTAGTGTAGCTTAAAATGATCAGGATAACTCTTCATAGGCTTGATAGAGCTGTCAATCAATACAAACAAGCCTACAATTAGCCTGGCAATGCTAACATCTGGACTTCATCTGAACAGCTCACTGTTCCGTTGTCCCCATCTCATCGCCTCTGTCGTTGTTTTCAGGCTGTCATGACCTGCACTAGGAAAACCTCACAGTTGCAATCCTTTTATTCACAGGGAGGTTGAAACATAATGCCCCTTTAAGAAACTATACCAAAACCTATTCCTCTTTGTACTTTAATGTGTCATCAGAGAGGTGTTGACCTCCAAGCTCCTGGTTCATATTACAAACATCCATATCCTATAGGGCCTGCAATTCACTTCAACCCTGAGTATCTGGACAGAAGACGAGCCCCTGCACCAGGACCAGGTGGCTTTGTATTCTAACAACCTCTTTTGGTTTTCTAAATCAACCTTCATATGTTGGGCTGTCTTGGCAACTCCAAAAGGTTTTGATGTTGCTTGAATAACCAGGGAACCGTACGCAAACTTGCTTGTACCTCTTTGATTCACAGCTTCAGCAACAAGGAGTATTCTTTGGCAGTTATCAAAGTTATGGATGCATTAACTTGACAGTACAGAGCAGTCACTAGAAATGAATTGCTGTGTGGGTGTCGAATGCCATTTGTTTGTACTGTAAAATGCACTTTCACGTACTTTTTGTCTCTATGCTTGGTACTTAACTTTCATCCCATGAAGTCCATTTTCATATTTTCTTGTAAATTTTATTTTTTATTTATTCTGCATGAGCAACCTGCATGGTGGATTCTTTTAACATCGACTAATTATGCACCCCCCACCACAGAGCCTAAGCTTTACCTTTCGATTTACACACTCCGCTCTTTAGCTGCAATTCCCACTACCATGTTCCTGTGACATATTCTGCCACGCCTTCCTCTCATCCTCCCTCTTTACCATCATCGTGCTCATTTCAGACATTCGCATGAAATCAAGGGGTGTTAGCCTGCCTAACAGCCAATCTGCAGCCGTCCGACTTGCCCAACACACAGTCCAGCATCCAGGTATCACCCAGCTCATGTCCACACAATCCTCATTCATTGTCGTGTCCCACACAATTTCTGTACATCGTTGCTTTATAAACTCTGATAGGATAATGTGGATGAGGGTTAACATTGTTCCCGTTTTGTTTTCCTTTAGGGTCGTCCAACCACAGCCCTAGTAGTTCAACTGAAGAAGTTACTCGTGGTGTGGCCGTGGAGAAATTGGACAGTGTCAAGAAATGGGGCATCAACACGTACAAGGTATTGGAGATTTTTTGTTTGAAAAGTTTATACAACTCCAAAATTTGACATGTTAGTCTTATTCAGCCCCTCTGCATTACCGCCATTACATTGTATATGGTATTTAGGAGACAGTAAAAATACATGTATGGCCATTTGGGGTACTCTGTGTTTAATCTAAAGTCTTTCCATATCTACTCTTAGTGTACCAAACAGATGTTTTCCGAGCGGTTTGGCCGAGGCTCACGAACAGTAGACCTGGAACTGGAGGCTCAGATCGATGTGTTAAGAGAGACCAAGAGCAAGTATGAAAACATCTTAAGACTGGCCACTGCGCTCATCAATCATTTTCAGAGCATGGTGCAGACACAACAGGCTTTAGGAGACACCTTCACTGACCTCAGCCAGAAGTCACCAGAGCTACAGGTACACATAAACCACAGCTACCAATGTGATATTAAATTAAAAATATATATATATTTAGGGTGTGAAACACATTTTTTTCCTCTTCAGGATGAATTTGGTTATAATGCAGAAACACAGAAGCTGTTGTGTAAAAATGGCGAAGCTCTACTCGGTGCCATTAACTTCTTTGTATCCAGTGTCAACACCCTGGTCAACAAAACCATGGAGGATACTTTAATGACCATTAAGCATTATGAAAATGCAAGGTAACTTACCCCGACATACTGTTTAAGAGTTTAGGAAAATAATGTGAACGATGACCCAAGATGAGATGAGAGCTTGTAACAGCTTTTACTGTTTTTACATGCAGACTTGAGTTTGATGCCTACCGTTCTGACCTGGAGGAGCTAAGTCTGGGCCCTAGGGATGCAGCTGCCATGGTTCGCATTGAGATGGCACAGCAAGAGTACCAGATGCACAGAGACAAATATGAAAGACTGCGTAGTGATGTCACCATCAAACTAAAATTCCTAGAGGAAAACAAGGTCGGTCTTTTCTTATGAAATACTTAAGTCCAATTTCCAATGTTTCTTATTAACATTATATATTGCAGCAAAGTTATCATGACAAGAACATGGAGATGCAATTAAACTGAAGGAAGCAGGAAGATCTCAGAAGCTTTTTCAAGTTGTTTTTGTGGTTTACTTCAACGGGGAATAAACAGTAGTGTCCTGCGGCGTGTCCTGCAAGCACTTTAATCTGTGTTTGTAATTGCTGACATATTCTTTTTCTCTATTTTTATAGGTGAAGGTGATGCACAAGCAGCTGCTCCTCTTCCATAATGCAATCTCAGCTTACTTTGCTGGCAACCAGCAGCAGTTGGAACAAACTCTAATACAGTTCAATGTAAAGTTAAAGCCCCCAGGAGCAGACAAACCATCCTGGCTGGAGGAGCAGTAAAGATCACTCCAGGTTCAGCTGTTTGAGATGTACAGTGCATCCGGAAAGTATTCACAGCGCTTCACTTTTTTGACATTTTGTTACATTACAACCTTATTCCAAAATGGAATTAATTATTTTTTCCCCTCAACATTCTACACACAACACCCTATAATGACAACATGAAAAAAAGTTTTTTAAAAATGTTTGCAAATTTATTAAAAATAAAAAACTCAAGAAATCACATGTACATAAGTATTCACAGCCTTTGCAGTGAAGCTCAAAGTTAAGCTCAGGTGCATCCTGTTTCCTCTCACCAGCCTTGAGATGTTTCTACAGCTTAATTGGAGTCCACATGTGCTAAATTCTGTTGATTGGACATGATTTGGAAAGACACACACCTGTCCATATAAGGTCCCACAGTTGACAGTGCATGTTGGAGCGCAAACCAAGCATGAAGTCAAAGGAACTGTCTGTAGACCTTTCAGCAGGACAATGACCCTAAGCACACAGCCAAGATATCAAAGGAGTGGCTTCAGGTCAACTGGCCCAGCCAGAGCCCAGACCTGAATCCGATTGAACATCTGTGGAGAGATCTGAAAATGGCCGTGCACCGAGACTTCCCATCCAACCTGATGGCACTTGAGAGATACTACAAAGAGGAATGGGCAAAACTGCCCAAACATAGGTGTGCCATGCTTGTGGCGTCATATTCAACAAGACTTGAGGCTGTAATTGCTGCCAAAGGTGCATCTACAAAGAACTGAGCAAAGGCTGTGAATACTTTTGTACATGTTACTTCTTAAGTTTTTTATTTTTAATACATTTGCAAACATTTCATAAAAACTTTTTTCATGTTGTCATTATAGGATGTTTTGTGTAGAATGTTGAGGAAAAAAATTATTTCCATTCTGGAATAAGGCTGTAACATTACAAAATGTCAAAAAAGTGAAGCGCTGTGAATACTTTCTGGATGCACTGCACAGCTCATTAGGAGGGAACGTGCGGTTAGATGGACAAGGGTTGACTGTATAAGGGAGTATATTGTAGGATCAGTAGCGGCAAGTGATGAGAAAAAAATGAGATCAGTTTTTTAATGTTTTCAGTATCACTTATTTTGCATAGATGGAAAAAATATTCATTTCTAAGTAGTATTTTTTGTTAAATGGCCTCTTCTTACTTTGTTATTCTGTAGGTACACAATCATTTACATGTATATCACTTCTTATTTATGTATAATTGGATATATAATTATGTATGTATATTGGATAGGATATAATTGGAGATCCCCCCGGCAGCAGTTTTGCACATGTATTATTTTTTTATTAATGTTTTCTAGAGTGTTATCAGATTATATCCCATGGAAGGAATTCCAGGGATCAAGTCAAAAAGATGAAATTGTATCTATTGTCCTGAGTATGCAGGAGAGCTATATAATTTCAGTTTTTGGTTAACGCAAATTAAGTATAGTTACGAGGAAGTTGTCTGGAATACCTTCCTGAATGGCCAGTTTTGAGTTTACATTGATACAAGGGAAAATATATATCACAAATATAGTGGTTTTCTCCATAGGAATCCAGCATAGTAACATGTATCTGTCTTTTTAAGCCAACATTTTCAAAGATGTAAGCTATCATCAACTTGATGTCAAGTCTATGATTACGTTTGACTAGGTTTCAATAGCAGGGGGCATTGTTTGAGGCTTATTTTGTAGGGGACATATACAGTGTGTGGGACTATTGAATATACATGATTACACATGTGCTTTGTGTTACAATGCCAATTTCAACATACATTTTTCTTGTTTACGTTATTTAGTTAGATATTTGTTTTTGTATTGTCCTACATTTCCAGTTATGTCTGCTGGATGTTTAACTGTGCTGTTGGCACGGATTTGTTTGATTAGGGGAGATTTCAGAGTATGTACAGAAAACTCACAATGTATGTAATATGTATGTATATGGAAATACAGTCTGATATATCTCAAAAACACTTTCCAAGACTGGTTTCAGTGTCATCAAGGCTCACTCACCTTATTTAATCCTTTCACCGGCTTAGTTTCAGATATGTTTTGCACACAATTAATACATAGGGAACTATTCATTGCGAATACCAGAGCCAGATAGACCATTAGGCAAAATAGGCAAATGTTAAGGGCGCCGTGGCCTCCAAGGGGCCCAACAAAATCGCTAGAAAAATTCTCCTTCAATATATTAAAACTAGTTATTACTCTTAAAATGGCACGCAATGCCCAAATAATATTACTACAAAATACTAATACTAAATCGCCGATGGAGGGGGGTTATTTTATTTGGCACATTGGGTAGGGCCAGCTCTGGCGAAAAACAATGACGACTCAGTGAGCGGGAACAGTGGATGCATGTGAATCTACGTGTGTTGTAGGTTACAACTTTCAGTATCTTCTCACACCCCTCAGCCCACTAACGCTGAGTTGGCTTGTAAGGAATTGACTCATTGTGTTGCACAAGTCAGTTTGCCCTGTTTTTTTTTTTATTTCCTTGAGTGGGCAACCAACGCCACAAGATTACGAGATCACAATCCTTTTTTCTCCCTCACTTCCAGTTCATTTATTTGCAACTGAATACTGTAGAATAAAACAAAGGGGGCAAACTAACTGACTCAGATCATTGTCGGCTATGAGAGGCCGCTCGTTGTTGGATTCAGAAGCGGGAACTCTGTGGAACCAGGTTTCCAGAGCTTTTCCCTCAGCATACGATCATGCAGATTGCACACAGATGCATTTGGGGAATGGCATCTGTTATCATTACTGGGACAGAGGTGAAGTGCTGCTGTTATAAGGCCTGATCACCTGCACACATTAAAACAAATACCACTGTGTGAGCTGCTTAATGATTAACCAGAGCTTAAAGCCTGTTAAAGCTTCCCTCTTCTATGAAGAGTTCTCTAAAACAAACCTTGCTGGAGGAGGGATTCATCTCAAACTGCGTATTAAACATGCGATTGATCTGAATCTCTTATAAAAATAAAAAAAATAAATAAAAAAAGACTGATCACTTAAGGGATCGATTTTCTCTCCCTATCGATGAGGACGTTGATCAGGATTCGTACTCACGTAACAGCTGGACGCGCGAGACAAACTCCAGCCAGCAGGGCAGGCGGCGGTCAGGGCGCCCCCTGCAGGGAAGGTGTGGGCCGACACCTGCGTCACTTCACCTGGGCGTGTCGTTTTCCACGCAGATAGTTTCGACATCAAGTTGGCTTTAAGCCTGCCCGATGTCCCAGTCTGTCTGTGGGAGAGGACACAGAGAGAGAGGCGATGAGACAGACAGACAGGGAGACACAGTGGGACAGAGGAATCCCAAATACACGTAAGTTGTTTGTCTGTTACTTCCTGATGCCATAATAATTGTAGCAAATAAACAAAACGTCAGAATGGCAGGTTTAGTCCTTAAATGGTAAAAGTTACTTTTTGTTCCCATTAAGTGTTAATGGCAGAGACGGACTTAAATAGTATAAATAGTATTCAGTTGTAACTTTTTGACTATTCTAGTAAACATGGTGTCAAAAGTGTAGATTAGGTCATAATTCTGTTTTTCTTTAGTCTTGTTACAAGGTTTGATGGCGTTACATGGGTTAACTGTAGGTGCTGTGGAGTCATATCAATAAGACTGAGCCCACTTGGCACAAAAAAAAGGGAACTGGATCTCCAGTTGAAACTGTGTCTATAGGTTCCCCCTCAGAGTTTGATGGAGGAGAGCCAAACTGATTTCCACTGACATCATATACAGGGACAGTAAATGATTTATCCAGTGGTTCACGTTGTCGCTCACAGTTGTAGCACACATGGGAAGTAAGTGTGTCCCCACCCTGTTCTTTTTCTTCCAGGCACCATGCTTCATCCTAACTGACAACATATTGGACGAGTAGCTCCAGCACGACGGCTGCGCCGCTCTCCTATCAAAACACCCATTCAGAGCAGCTTATATATGTATGTCTGAGATTATGACTGCACCTCACAACCACTGAGAACTCCGAGTCAAAAGATGCAAGCAGGAGGTCCACCCACTGCACCTCCTCTGCCGCCACCGCCACCTCCACCTCCTCCTCTGCCGCCACCACCACCACCACCACCTCCAGCCCCTGGCTTTGCTCCATCCCTGCATGGCCCAGGATTTAATGCCAAGGGGGCGCACAGGCGCTCCAGGATGCGCAATTTTAACTGGGAAACCCTTCCCAAAGACACTGTGGTAGGAAAACACAATATCTGGACATCGGACAAGATTGACGGGGAATATGAGCTGGACACTGATCACATGGAGGAGCTGTTCAGTCACAAGCAGATACAGCAAAAGCTCAAGGCCCTCAGCCGCCAGGGCCCAGCAGCTGCTGCGTCGGCCGGGGAAATGGTGAGTACACCGACCAAAGGATACTGCTACTACGACCTATAGCAGTAGTCTGAAATGTTTAGATTTTTTGTTGTATGTTGCTGAACTATTCAGCGAGACAGAATTTTTTTTTTTTTTTTTAGGTATGAAGTTGAGATAAAGCAGAAACATCCTTAAAATGCTTGACTTGGCAGAAACCAAAAGTCACAAGTTTTTGGCAGATATGAAAAAAAAAATAATTTGGATGTTGCATGACTGGAATGACAACAGTGTAACATCCTTTTTAGATTTTGTTTTGCTCAACACAAGGGTGGAGTCTCACTATTCTTCATATCTGTTTGCTAAAGGAAGGTACATTTGTGTCCTCTCACAGGGATACACTGCATATCAGCCTATCTGTCGCTGTCATCAAGTCAACGTACCAAATAATCATTTCTATCTAATTAAATGCAAGACTGAAGTCAAAGTTTTTCTTTCGTCTGTGAATTGTGGTCAGATGTTTGCGTAACAAAAGTGGGTTAAAATGTGTTACAACTTTTTTTTTTTCTCCCATTGACCCATGTCCACATTTCCATGAAAGAGACTGAGAAAATGTATCACTGGTGCAAAATGGTATCTTTGCCCTGCTTGTTCAATACAATCAGCTCGAAGAATTCCTAACCTTTGGAATCAACTGTCTGTTTGGAAACGCTGAGGTTTCTGTGATACAAAACACTGCTGAGGACAACAGTGGAATTATCTCAGCGCCTGACAAGCTGATTATATCCAGGTCTGTGTGTTTCTATTCCCAGGTTTCCATACTCAACCCCAAGAGGAGCATGAACATTGGAATTTTCCTTAAGCAATTCAAGCGGTGAGTCCATGGCTCCATTCTAAGGTGTGATTGGGTAGCCATCAATCTCTGAGTGTTTCTGTGTGAAACAACATATGATGAGGCGCACAGATCACGGTTGTCTCATACACAAAATTTTGTTTAGAGCAAGTCCTGGCACGTCTGGAACTCTAAACTGTTCTACAGCGCAAACAGCATATTTACCCGAGCACCTGAGGATCAATTATTGGGATATATTGTAACAGTATTGCCTGAGGCCGTTTTGCTCGTGGAACAGATCTGATGGGAAATGGATAAAAATCCCGGCACACAGTGACCACGTAATGGCCATTTCTGTCCATTAATTCAGCTACACAGTGCTTTTATCCTCAGAAATGTGTGTGTGTTTTTTTTATTAAAGACAGAAATAGTGCATGTCCTGTATATGATGTGTTGTACCAGAGGTGTTGCAATTTTGCATGGAGATTTTTGAGCAGGTAGAGGCTTGTCGGCCTCAGCGAGTCAGGTTTTCCAGTGAGGCAAGTGTGGTATTAACATGACAAACATTGCTCATGAGATGTCCCAACCCTTATGAAAAACATAAAGATAATTACTGACTCACGACCTGAGCTGAACGTTTGTCTCTACACCTCCTACGACAGGTCTGTAAACGACTTGATTGAAGAAATCAAATCAGGAAGCAGTCTTTGTTTTGGTTCTGGAAAGCTGAGGGAACTGTGCAAGCTGCTGCCAGATGAAGGGGAGGTACTTGTGTTGGTCGCTCTTTTTTTTCTGATGTGTTACACAAATTGCACAAAATTGCTGTTTGCGATTTTATTTTTTTCTTGTTTGAAGTTTTATGGGCTCTTTCACTGACTCCAGGTGAAGGAGCTGGTCAGTTTTAAGGGCGACCCGTCTGCTCTCCCAGAAGCAGATCTCTTTGTGCTGATGCTGGTCAAGATTCCCTGGTGAGTCACTTGTAATACCAGGTTTTGCTTGTGTCAAATATCATTGTGGTTGAATAGTGATGGGAAAATTTATGTCTCTCAGTTATGAAGAGCGTCTCAGCAGTTTAGTGCTCAAAGAGGAATTTTTCCCACTCATGGATGAAATAAAAGATTTCATTGGCACCTTGACAGCTGCCGGAAAGGGTATTGTGCGTTATCCTGGTTTCCAAATAGAGAAGACTCTTTGAGTTTAGACGTAAAATTCACTATGTGTTTCTTCTTCCAGAGCTACTGCAGTCTGATCATCTCCATTCTATCATTCGCCTGGTACGGCAGACTGGAAATTATATGAATGCTGTGAGTGTATAATATGTGAATATGTGAGGTTTGGGTTATTTGTGTTTGTTCATTTCTGAGTCCTATTTTATGTTTATGTTTAATGTCAGGGCAGCTATGCTGGCAGTGCAATTGGCTTCCGAATGGCTTCCTTGTTGAAGTTAGTAGACACCAAAGCAAACAAACCCGGAATGAATCTAATGCATTATGTGGTGATGGCAAGTAGATTATATTAACTTTTATCACGTTGACATGATTACAATCCACAGTCTGTTTTTATGAATCTGTACATATGACATATGTGTTGTTTTTTATTTACCACAGCAAGCCCAAAAGGCAGATGTTGACCTGCTTAAATTTCCAGAACAGCTCGAACACATTGAAGCTGCAGCAAGGTAACCTGTCCCATTTTAACAGCATTCATTTCACACACACACACACACACACACACACACACACACACACACACACACACACACACACACACACACACACACACACACACATAATAATATTTAATTGTTTGTATTTAATTTAGGATAAATAAAAGTGATGTTGAAGCAGAATTTCGAAGACAGGTGAAGAAAGTACAAGATGCCGGGGTGTACACTTTAAAGCAGGAAGAACTACAGGCACAGATGGAGGACTTTCTGAAGGTGAGGGAGGGGGCTTCTGTTTGGGCATTCATGCCAACGTGTATTATTTATGATGGTGATTACATTTTCTAATGTTTTTCTCTGGGCTCCATGTAGGAGGCTGAGCTCTGCTTGGCAGAAATAGAGACTGATTTCCAGGAAATGCAGTCGGTCAGCGACTCTGTGGCTGAATACTTCTGTGAAGACCCAAACAAGTTCAGACTAGAGGAATGCTGCTCCATTTTCAAGTCTTTTTGTGAAAGATTTCTGCGGGCCATTCAGGTAAGCTTATGTACTAATATGTTTTCCAAATCTGGGGTAAGAAACAAAAACCATCCAGGTTGTTCCATTAACTATGGGATGTTGTGCAGGAAAACAACGCTAGAGAGATGGCAGAGGTGAAGCGGAGACAGAGAGAGAGATTACAGAATGCTGTAAAACGCCGGTCCACTGCTACCTGCTCCAGTAGAGACAAAGAAATGGATGGAGTTGCATTGGAGTCTGTGCTACAGAACTTCCTAACCAATCGGATCTCCCGTAGGAGATCGGGAAGGCCCTTGTCTACTCAAGGAAGCCCCATAAGTGGCAGCCCAAAAAATGGGAGCTTAACAGAAATTACCACTCAGACAAACCTCCCCGCTGGAAATCAAAAGAGGGGTGGCTCATTTCAAGTGAAAGAAATGGGCAGAAAAGAATGGAATTCGGCAGTCGAACTGACAAAGAACTCTGCACAAGACATAAGGCAGCCAGTAGGGGAGGACATCAAAACAAAAAGTGCCATTCCTCATGAAGAGGTAAAACCTTCGAGGAAAGACGACTCCAAAGGATTTGCATACCTGATCAAAAGCACCAGCACTTCTTCCTCAGTCAGATCTTTTTCAGCCACCACCAGTGATGGTGATGAGGGAGATATACAGGACAATAATGAGGAGGAGGCCCAAAAGTTGCGTGAAGCATCTAAAAAGGTTTTGCGCTATCAGAGCAGCCGTGGCAGTGTCTCCTCTGTGGACTATTCTCTGGAAAATCAGAAATCTCCTAGTGCAAGTTCCGCCCTGCCACGTCAGCGCACCTTTGATGAGGAAACAGACAGGTATCCTGGAGACCCAACTAATGAAGACTTGATGAAATTATTGATCAGTCCTTCCTCCACAGCAAAGCGTAACCTTGGCCGGCGCCATACTTTGCCTACCAAAGTCCCTAAAACAGAGGAAGAGGAAGAAAGTTTGTGGGATCAGCCTTCGATGAGAACTCCTAATCCTGTTGCCGGGGAAAACGCAACACTGCCATCAGAGGGTGCCGAACTCAATCCCTCAAAACAAGTATTTGATTTTAGCGACGTATCTAACAACTTTGAACAATCTGATGCTCAAGACCAGAACTCTCTCTCAGCAGAAAAGAAAAGCAAGCCAAATGTTTTGCAGGTTCCAAAGGAAGGGGAGCAAAATCAAGATGGCAAACCACTGGAGCCTATAGGCAATCGTCTGCAGAGGAATATTGAAAATATTCCCCCCAAAAATACACGGGTGAAAACTGAGACATCTGGACTATTTAGCTTCTTTAAGCGCCTTGGAGATATGAGCAAAATGCAGACTAACAAGGAAACTCTTCATAAAGGCACCGGTTCAGGTGTATAGATTTCGAAAGTTATAGAATTTAAAGTCAAGGAAGCATATGTAACTCGAGTGTTAATTACCTCGTAATGGTGAGGATGTAGTGTTATACTTAATGTCACTGCCATAGATGACAGTAGATGGTAAAACATGAAATAGACAGAGGTTACAGGAATGTTGTTGTTCTTCTGAGGAAATGGCCATTTTGTATTTGGTACCACTAGATGGTAGTATAAAACAGTAGAATGGTAAAAAGCTGACTGTAAAAAAATAATGTAATTTTTGTTTCTTGTGCATTATTACATTGACTTGACAATAATATTGTCTTCACCTGCTGGATAATTTAGTTTAGTCATGCAATATACAATACAACGATTGTTGAATGTGACAAAAAGATTGCATGCTAATAGAGTAATTACACTGTATTAAAATGGTTTGATTATTTTTGTTACAACAACTTATATTGAATGCTCTAGTACAACATTATTTTTGTCAGTTTGGAAATTATGACTCTTTTTTTTTTACGGACACATAACAAATGCAGAAGGTCACGGATGCTTGCGGGGGCCTTACTCGATTCAGCCATTGTTTGAGTCTTAAATGGGTCAGTGTTACAAAGGAAGCTTGTATCTGCACAGAGCTGAACTGTGGACTGTCAGTGGCCAAGCAAAGGGTTCTGATCTCAAGCTGTTTGAAGGGATCATGGCGGGTGACTTCTTAAAGTTTAAAGTACCAGCCTGTCTGTGTTGACCCCTGTACACCGCTTGTGGTATTGCCATGTTAGGACCCTGCTGTCTTTCCACTAACTAGGGAAGGACACAAGTGGTCAATGAGCTTAAGAATTTCAATGATTGGCTTTTCAATACTTTATCCAGATGTCTGACTGAAGTCCAAAGATTATCTTTTGTTAAGATATTTAAACACTAGCTGGAGCCATGTGAACTCATATACTTTTCATATTTATTTGACATTCATAAACACTGGAATTACTCAGCTACAAAGAGTATCAATAGCAAATTGTGATTGTGACGTGTTGAATAAATGCACAGGGAGGCCAGAGTGAATTATATTAGAATTTAACTGCTTTCCCCCTAACAATAATGATTTTATTTTCAGAATAAAAATGACATATTCATACAGCTCGGATTCGCTTGTCTTTGGACAGACAATGACCATAAAATCCTTCAAACATCATAAAATGTCATTGTCAAAAGAAAACAGAAAAGGCATTTTTCACCTGAGAACTTCTACACCCTATTCAATTGTATTATCTATTTTTTTATTGTATTATCTATCTATCATCTATCTGGCCACAAATGTGATTATATGTAAAATTATGAAGAAAATATTTTATTTAATAATTTTTCAATAAATCTAGTAAATTAATACAATCACATTTTGACCGTGTTTTTAATGTTGTTTTTATGTGATGACATATCTAGAGATGTGTACTCTTAAGTCATCCATATGCTATAAACAAGAGTTTATGCCACTGTTTCAGCAGTGTGACCCACTCACTGCTGCTATTGCTGTTGCCAGACAGAGGCAGCCATCTTGACTAAACTATGAGGATGGAAGCAGTCTCCATGGCAACCCCGTGGTTGCAGAACGAACCCTAGAGATTGCTGCGTTAGCCCCTCACCCAACGCCCCACTCCCAACAAAATCCCCACCCGCCTGCACCAGCACAGCAGCCTCACACACTGCATCCATACCACAATAATACAGTGCCATCTTTTTTCCCCATTCATGCCTCTGCCATCCACCATCCACCATCCAGTGAGTGTCTACACACAGCTACACTGACCCATCCCCCCGTACGCCACAACTGATTCAGCAGCCATTAAAGCTGTGTCTGAACTAACTGATTCATCCTCACACACACAAACACAAACACACACACACACACACACACACACATTTCTTCTTACTATATATCCATTTAGACACATGAATTGCGTGACCCCAACTGACAAGCCACCACCTGAGTAACAGCGGGCCTCCCTTGCTCTCACTTAACCCTCATGTTCCCCTGTTGTCATACGTAGACTCCAGACTGAAATTATCCATTTTCCTTTTTTTGACGTATACAAAAGGAAAATGGAATAAAGCTCTGAAGCAGTGATGTACTCCTTGTGTCTTAACACTCCAGTAATTCTTTCTACCCTAATAACTCAAAGCTGAGGGGTAATAAACTGCACCCTTTGTCCTTTTTAGGGAAAGTGGGTGGTGTCTGAGGAAGCCAAACCCCTTTGCACCAGACTGATTGTAACCCTCAGTCTGTTCCTGAGATTTCATCTCTTTTGCATATTCCCTGCCCCCTCTGGATGTTATTGGGTTCTTCAACTCCTCCCACCGGCTATATGACCAATCCCAAATAGGAGGCACTCCCCGTATCTCCTCCTTTCCCCTTCTCCTCTTCCTTGCTGTCCCCTTCTTATCCCAGACAGACCCTGCCCTTTCCTTTCTGTCGCCTCGTCTGTGGATTCTCTCCTAAAGGACTGGGACACTGACAATGGGGAGACTTCTCCACAGCCTGGAATGCTGACCCTGCTCTCCCGCCTGCTGGGAATTCATGTGAGTACAATCCGGCCTTTCAATCCACTCTTTATATAATCGTCTCTGCGCTCTCCCAACTTGTTTGTGCCATTATCTGGAATCCTCTGCGATAAAAGGACTGGGATGGGAGCAGATGAATAATTGATTGATCCCCCCATCCCAATTATTGTACACAGTGGTATCACAGAGGTTCTGTCCTTATTTATGGCCTCCGCTTTGCTGTGATCTATTCTGTTTTTATACTACATCAGTCATGGATTATATAGTAAAAGCATTTTTTAGTCCACCCTTTTTTTCTTTTTTTTTTTTGGAGCAACTGTTGCACTGTAACGCTCTGATTCTTTATTGCTTCCTTATCCTGCCCACACACACTTCTCCATTTTAGCTTCTCGGCAGCCCTGACTGCCTCTGTAGCAGGTGGGCATCTCTGCTGCAGTCTCGGGGCTGGGCTCTGGAATCAGGCATACATGCTCTTTTGTTTCGAGGATTAGTGGTCTTTCACTGTTTTGCCCGTCTGAATCAGTGTGGCGTGTGAAAAGGCGCGGAAGCCTCGCGGGCCACATGTGAATCACAGGCACGTTGCCCGTGTCACTCTGTGTGATGCACTGTGGCCGACTGCAGCAACAGAAACAGCCAATGCATCATTTTCCACACCTCTGGCCTAGACGGCGAGCAGACTAATCAGTGGTCCGTCATTGATTGGTCTTTTGTTCTGGAGGACGACTCATCTTTGTGCAAAACAATCCTAGTAGTCACATGAGTGGTGATTGCAGCAGCTGGAAATGTTTGGCTTTGTTTTGCTCTGTTGCAAAGGGTCACAGGAAGGAAGGGTGCACGCTGTCCCGAATGACGAAGGTTAGGGGTTGCTCATCTGCGAGCGACCTTCTGGGTTCTACATCTTCTCCTGCATCTATGGTCCATCGCATGTACCTACAACAAATATTTGTAAATGTGGCGCTAACAACCAAGTGTAGGCTGAAAGCAGCAGAGCTCAAATTATAACGTTAGCAGTGACTGGATGTGATACTGTAAATGCTAGTTTTAACATAAGGCAGACATTATGATGCAGCATGAACTATGCTTGTTTTCAAAACCAGTTATTTCTGCACCCATAAAAGAGAAATGGGGCAGAATGATTTCTTTATTAAGAGATCAATAAATAGATAAATGTATCTTATTTATCTTAATGACTATTTGATGTCGACCCTTAATTTACCCAAATGTAAATAAGGACAGTCAACATACATTATATTGGTGTTATTTTATTAATAATCTCTTTACTCAAAACAAATTTAAACGAATTTAATTTTCATTCCAATAATTTATCTGTCTTTTTCTTTTAAATTTAA
This sequence comes from Trinectes maculatus, assembly GCA_016785345.1. Lineage (NCBI taxonomy): Eukaryota > Metazoa > Chordata > Actinopteri > Pleuronectiformes > Achiridae > Trinectes > Trinectes maculatus. The sequence continues at coordinate 183,540 of JAFBJQ010000020.1, forward strand.
AATTACATGTGCCATAAGTGTTTTATCACTTTTCACCAAAGTCTGAAGCCTGACCTGAACCATAGGTGTCTGATATTAACCATACTACCATGTAATTACTCTCATAGAGAGCACTAATGTACACATAGGTAATGCACACATTAGCATCACATAACGACAAGGTAAACGTAGGCTATGCAGTGCTTCCAGGAATGACAATTAACCTCAATCTTATGGTGCTTAATGGTGCATCTTTAAGATTAAAGCTTTAACAACACAACAGAAGCTTGACTTAACTGGTAAACGTAAACACAACCAAAAAAATCCCTGACATTTAAACGTTACAAACATCAGATTTAATCGTTATATGTTTTCCTGTATTATGATAGTTACCTGGCAAAAGCCATTTAGCTCTCACACAGTACATTTCTCCCAAAGAAATGTTTGTGTTGCTGTCTCACCAAAATCTAACCTACATCATTACACACTGTCATTTACATTTAGTTTAAAAGTTGCAGCACCACCAGTTTTACACTGCACACTGATGCCTAGTAATATCATTTTCAGGCACAACCATCACCAAGCTATTACTATTATTAGTACACAACCATGTGAGTCGCTGTATGAGACGCCGCAGTCTCTCTGTGGCTCTGACTACAGGTGGACAGGGGTTGTGTGCAGCTGCCTGTGCTCTGACTGTCCCTCTATGAAAACTGCAGTGCATGGTGTGTCTGCAGAAACGCTGCCTGTGTGCCGCATTGTTTTCCGCCAGCCTTTGTGATAGTGGCCTTACGGGGAGAGACACCAATGTCCCCTGACTCCCTTTGTGTCAGAGTTGATTAACGACTCTGCCGACTATCACACTTGACATGATGTGGTCACTTTTGCTCGTCTTCTCTCATTAGTCGTCAGATCTAATCAACCCAGCGTCTGCTGACAAAGAGGGATCAGTTCATCAGAATGATGCACTCAGACACCTTCCTTCTTCTGGGGTAGTGAAATGTTGTGGGAGCCTGTTAGGTTTCTGTGTTATGTGAGCAGTAACTGATGAGTCATCATAGGGCCAGGCACCTTTGCTGGCCCCCCAGCGGGCCCTTAACGCTCTCTGAAACACAGAAATGTACTTTTGAAAATGTGAGTCTGTGGATTTGTTGTTGCCAGGTCTCACACCAGCTTTGTGGATATAAATAACACAGGGATCTTTTGTTATTGCTACAAATGTACGAATTGGAAAAAGGAATCAGTCATGCTTGACTAGTGTCTGGATGAGATTCCTTCCGATACTGCTGCAAACCGATTTGTTTCCCATTTGTTTCTTAATTTACCGCCACAGAAAACCATGGAAAAACACTCGTAAGGATGATTTTGAATAAATAGAACAGACAGTTAATGCTTAAATTACATACAACAATCACAGCAATGTGGAAAGTTACGTAGGTTATGGTCAGAAACGAGTCCCTGTGGTGAAGATCAGTTAAAATCTCACAACCACCGACCTTTTCTCGTTTTCTCTCCACTCATCATGAAAAACGTTTCCGTTAAAGCTAATGGCCACGGATGGTGAGTTTATTATGGCAGAACATCTACTATATGCATCACATTCACCATTTTTCTTCAATCAGCTCAGCACAGAGAAGAGAAACATTTGAATAACTCTAAACTACAACTATATAGTAATTAGTCATTGACAATGGAATACAATTACTTCCATCAGATAGATGATTATACGTATAGTATAAGTGAGTTTACAAGCATCTGTCATACTTTGTCATGCAGACACGTCAGGTAGCATCCCTATTAATATCATAATAATAATTTCATTAATGCAGTTTACTGACTAATTATGCTATGCAGTAATACTGAGCCAATATTAGTACAACACAGCAAAAACAATGAACTGAAAACAATATTAATTTGTAATAAAAGGAAAATTATATTTAAAAAAACAGCACAATTAACGGGACATGTATGTTGCTGTGAGTGGTTCTCATTTTACATATATGTTTTATGTACTAAAAACACTAATTTTTAACATCATGAACAAAAAAGCTTTCTAAAATCATACTGAACAGTTTTCCTGACCCAAACTGATTTCAGGTGCTGGCATGAAGCATATTTAAGCATGAATTGGATTATAACTCCACGTTCACTTGAGGAGCAAAGTGTTTAGTACATAAGTAGTGAAGAACTGAACACCCACACCGATTTCCTAGTATTTGAACAAGCCTTGGCTATCTTTACATTTATCACATTTATGTCACACTAAGTTTATTAAGCGTTTACCAGAGGCGTTTGCTGTCACTCAGATTTGAGATCATTGGGCGTGATGGTGTCTGTCACCATAGGCTTAGTAATCCAGGTGGCAGACGGGGCCTGACCCTGCCTGTGGACATTAAGCCACTTAACGGTAATGCACTGGTGAGAGTGGCAAGAGATGATTAGCAGTCAAACGGCTGAATTAAAAACACTTGCGATCTGTAGGTTCTCTGCAGGCCTCATGTTCCTGCGCGTCAGAGAAAACACTGTTGCATGCATGACTTGCATGACTGACATCATCAGTATGAAGCATTGATCGAGCAGTTCCCGTGACAAAACCCTGAAGAGGATGTTTGGTCACATGGTGCCACATCCATCACAGGATACTGCAGACTGTCTTCTATTGTCCGTTTACTGTCTGTTGTTGTTGAACGTATATTTCAGTTATTTTCTTATTCCAACTCATGGATTATTTCTGTCATTTCTTAATTTTACCTTAATCTCTGACTTTTTTTTGCAGTATGTATACAATCATTGATTCCTCACTGCTTTGTGACAAAGGCTTGTCAGCACCGTTTGCAGTGGATTCGTTTCTGCATTTTTTTTTTGGGGGGGGGGCATCTCTGTTTATATTTCACGTTGAGCTCCTCATCTTTTCTCTGCGCACAGGCAGGGAGACTGCTCATAAAGAAAGATCCTCTTTCTGTGGTGAGGCGAGCGGGAGGAACTGAGCTGAGGAGGGCTGCCGAGGGAAAGGGCTGGCAGGGAGAAAGGGAAGGGAGGCGGGGGGGGGGGGGGGGGTGTGTGCTGTTGCAGCCATAAAGGCAGCAGCCAGCCAGTCGAGTGGGGGAGGAGACTGAGGGCTTTGGCTCCTCGAGCTTCCTCCTGATGTCACCACTCAGCTGCTGCATGTCAGTGTCTCTGGGAGGGGAAGACAGCCTGAGCTGAGGAGGGCTGCCGAGGGAAAGGGCTGGCAGGGAGAAAGGGAAGGGAGGCGGGGGTGGGGGTGGGGGTGTGTGCTGTTGCAGCCATAAAGGCAGCAGCCAGCCAGTCGAGTGGGGGAGGAGACTGAGGGCTTTGGCTCCTCGAGCTTCCTCCTGATGTCACCACTCAGCTGCTGCATGTCAGTGTCTCTGGGAGGGGAAGACAGCCCAGGAAGGGGAGGGCTTCTCGGGGGAGGCAGAGAGGGTTGGGAGAAGGCTGGCTGTGTGTACAGTGCAGTTAAAGAGCTCCTTACTTAGGAATCACACAGACAGTAGAAACAATGGAGCCCACATACTTGTATGCCAGATGTTTGTGGCTGAATGCTGATGTTATGATGTGATGCTATGGGGCAGTAAGCTGTGAGCAGGGCTGCAGTGCCATTGTTAGTGTGCTGTTTTGTGTCTGCTACATCGTGTCAAACAGGCAACCTAGTTCAGTGAACCCCCTCCACAAACATCTCCCTCCCCAAACATCTCCCTCCCGACAGAGAGACGGTATCTGAAGTGAGCCAGCTCCGAGTCAAGAGAAGGAACTAGGAGGAATTTGGGAGTGGCATTTCAAAGCTTCCTGTTTCCTCCTCTTTCTCTTGAAGAAAAGGGACCAAGTTAAAACAAGCAAACTACACTATAACCAGAAACTATTAATTTGCAACACAAATGCAATACAAAATGGCAATATACTGTACATAACCATTTTTTAATTGATTATGCAATCATGTTTACTCAAACATGATTTGATGATTTGAATAATTTGAATAGGAAAACATCTTACCACAGACAATTTGAATGCAAATTATTTATTCAATAGCCATAACACATTGCTGAAACAGTGCACAGTAAGAACTTTGGCAAATGGACAGGCGTTCCTAAAAACAGAGCAGAGGCCAAGAAGTTTGACCTGTCACTCCTTAGAATGAAAATTCTGTCAACTTTGCATAAAAAAACTGAAAATACAGTATGGCACAGTTAACATATTCATGATGTTCAAGATGTTATCATCCTTTCATTGCTTAACTGATAAATACAAAGGTGGCAAATAAAGGAACAGATCCTGAAATTATTTTTTATTTAAAATAAATGCTGATCAGCACATCTATAACATACTGTGTCTAATTTCAACATATTGTTCCAACCAAGTTCAAAGGTTCAGAATGTAAGATTGGTTGGCATTTGTCAGTGAGGGAGTGACAAAAAATGTAGCTCTGAATAGAAGACGTGCTTGGTCACTTTAATTGTGAATGCATAAATCATGGTAGATTAATAAATACTGTGGTGCAACAATGCCCAAAGCCACAATGTGCTCTATGTAGAGATGAAAGTTAGTCATATTAGTCCTAAAATAATGCAACTGTTCATTTTAGGTAATAAAACAACACAGATGAAAACTCAAATGTTGGTAATCAAGGCTCTTTAAATCTTGCACACTGTATCTTCAACCAGAGAGGTTACGTCATCAGTGACACTTCAGACATTTGCCTTTTGTCCTCCTCTTTTCTGAGGTCCGCGCCATGTTGTTTGTCATGTGCGTGACAGTAAGCGTCCGAGTGAAACACAACAGCGGAACCAATGTTTAGCGGCAGCGACATTAAGGAAACGGAGCGTTGATTCAGGGGAAAATTGTAACCGATCGATTTTTATAGTCGATTCGAAGCGATCAACCGTTTCAGCTCTAGTTCTCGATGCTTTGTGCTTAAGTTAAATGGTGAATATAAACTTACCAGTCAAACACTTCTGCCTATTCTGCTTTTGACCTGTGGAGAAAAAACAAAACAAAACAAAACTTAGTAAATACAAAAGTTAGAACAGTCATCTTAACTAGCTAGCCTACTAACTGGCGAAAATTAGGTCACTGAAGTAACTGGCATCATCCTTTAACACTTATTTAACCAGTCCGCCATATTTTATAAAATCTTAAATGTTTTTGTATTGACGTGTTACACACTTCTAACATTTATAACGTTTATATAAGATTAAAATAATATTACATCTATCTCGTCATCCATCTTTGGTGTCGATTGACATATCACAAACTGTAACCCAATTCAGACCGACAGAATCGTATAAACTCAGAGTTTGTTTGTATTGTGTTGGACACCAAATGAATGAAAACAACGTAACGCGGTGGCAAATGTGGTGCTGAGAAACTCACCGGCTCATCCCGACCAAAGTTAAAACCCCTGTCTACCGTCAGATAACTGATACAAGTCAAAACATTTCAACAAAAACACATCTGCACATTAAAAACAAACATACTTGAAGCGGTTCTCGTAGTTTAGTCCTGTTTGTCGGAGCGGGCCAAAACATGCCGGACAAACTACCGGTAGCACGTACATGACGTCAGCACGTACATGACGTCAGACGTATACCGAGTGCCATAAAATAAAAATAAACAAAGTGGTTGAGAACTGTAAACTTAATTTAATTAATGAAATAACAATAATAAAATAAATAAACTTACCAGTCAAACACTTCTGCCTATTCTGCTTTTGACCTGTGGAGAAAAAAACAAAACAAAACCAAACTTAGTAAATACAAAAGTTAGAACAGTCATCTTAACTAGCTAGCCTACTAACTGGCGAAAATCAGGTCACTGAAGTAACTGGCATCATCCCTTAACACTTATTTAACCAGTCCGCCATATTTTATAAAATCTTAAATATTTTTGTATTGATGTGAACACACCACCACTAGGACACAAATGAATGAAAACAACGTAACGCGGTGGCAAATGTGGTGCTGAGAAACTCACCGGCTTATCCCGACCAAAGTTAAAACCCCTGTCTACCGTCAGATAACTGATACAAGTCAAAACATTTCAACAAAAACACATCTGCACATTAAAAACAAACATACTTAAAGCGATTCTCGTAGTTTAGTCCTGTTTGTCGGAGCGGGCCAAAACATGCCGGACAAACTAGCGGTAGCACGTACATGACGTCAGCACGTACATGACGTCAGACGTATACCGAGTGCAATAAAATAAAAACAAACAAAGTGGTTGAGAACTGTAAACTTAATTTAATTAATGAAATAACAATAATAAAATAATAAAACTGATTTTTAACTTGTTTGTTTTTGTATCAGGCTTACTGATAAAAACAGTCTGCAGGAAGCTGGGTGTAGATGTTGGTGTCAGGTGACGCGCAGGGTTCAGACAGGGCCCATATCAGAGTGAGCGAGTGGATGTGTCAGTGCCTGTGGGTGGATCAGTGGATCAAAGATGAGTCAAGGCTGAGGATTTGTACATTCATGGCGCTGTGACGCATTAGGAGGTGCTGTCTGAGCTGAGCTGGTGTTCCTGTCTCAGGAAAGATATGTATCATGTCTCAGACCAAAACAACAACAACAACAACAACAGTGCGATACTGTTCTGTGTCCATGAGATTTAAATAATCTGCAACAAACAAGATGCTCAGTGAACAATGATGCCCTTATACACGTGAAGTTCCTATATGACATCATCAGTACAGGAACAATAAAGTAATTACCTAATTACTGACAGTTTCCAAGTCGCCATCATAACATAAAAAGTGGTGGAGACCATTCATTCAAGAGGCAAGTGTAAATTTATCTAACACAGTTTTTAATGTTACAATACGACCACGTCAGACATTTTATGAACTGTTGTTGGTGTCCATGTAATCCTTTGTGTGCTTATTTACAATATGACAGATGTACAACATGGCACTGGTGTAACTGAGATTAATCTGTGCTTGACCCAGTGTCACAATTTCATGTAACAGGAACTCCGGATAAAGAGCCAGCAGGCAGTGGGATCAAATGCCGCTGGTAATGAAAGAACAGAGTGTAGTGTAGTGCGCATATATACTGAACTTCTGTCATCACTGTAAACACAGGCATGTGGGAGTTCTGCCCTGTGGTGTAATCACATGTAGAGATTTTTATTCCTCTCCATTAGCTTTATTAGTACTTTTCCGCATTTTTTCAAAGTCAAACAACCTCTGGCTATTCCGGTGTTGGTGAAAAAAAAACGAGTCTCATCCCGCAGACACATAAAGGGAGGGAGAGAATAAGATGCCAGCAGAGAGCGGTTTTAAAACAGCACTATGACTCATTTCTTCCTTGTGCTTATGCAGAGAGAGCTCACATGCCCTCCTCACCCTGTTTGAACGATTCTCTCTTGACCCTCCTCGTGTTTGCTCCACGCTGTGTGTGCAGGGTAAGTGGTCCCCGTGCTGCCTCTGAATGTCCGTCACTATGGCGAAGCGTGAGACCAGCAGCGCCAGCCCTGTGGTCAGGCAGATAGACAAGCAGTTCCTGGTCTGCAGCATCTGTTTGGACCACTATCACAATCCCAAGGTCCTGCCCTGTCTGCACACCTTCTGTGAGAAGTAAGAACACCGATCAATCACTCAAGCTTTATTTACACAGCACTATTATTATTATTATTATTATTATTATTATTATTATTATTATTATTATTATTCATGTTTTTTGCTTGCATAAAGCACTTTAACTGGGATGCAGAAACATTGCTTGAAGATGATGTTACCGTATGTGTAACGAGCCAGAATCACGCCACTGGCACCAGTTAATCGCTCATCACTGCGGCTTCTGCATGATGTCATGTTCCAGCCACTCGGAAATTGGCAGCATTCTTAATGACACAGCATGGCTGGCAACGAGAACCTATTTCCACAGCTTTGCAGATATTTAGACAATGTGGTGCTCAACTGTTCGCACTAAAATAAGAATCTCCTATAAACATGTCTAAAAGAAGGCTTTGTGTTTTTATATCACGTTGAGCGTGGATTTAGTGATAAGTCGCAACTTTAGCGCATGTTTTTTTCTATTTTCACTTTGTTGCATCTTTGTGCAGATGTCTACAGAACTACATACCGCCACAGTCTCTGACACTGTCCTGCCCAGTATGCAGACAGACCTCCATCTTGCCAGAGAAGGGTGTGGCAGCCCTGCAAAACAACTTCTTCATCACAAACCTAATGGAGGTGTTACAGCGAGACCCAGAGTGCAGTCGACCTGAGGCCTGCAATGTCCTGGAGTCGGCCAGTGCAGCCACAGCCTGTCAGCCCCTCTCCTGCCCCAACCATGAGGGCAAGGTAAGTTAAAACAGAGGCTATTTATTGTCAGTGGGTCAAACGTGTCCAACACCAACTGCTCACTTTATGAAAACACTCACACACACACATTCATTCCATTTTTTTGCATGTTTTAAGAAACATATATAAAACAATTTACCCAGAGGAATTCTGATCATTTGTCTGTTGCTCCATTGCACCACCTGCAGGTGATGGAGTTTTACTGCGAGTCATGTGAGACCGCCATGTGTCTGGAGTGCACTGAGGGGGAACACAGGGAGCATGTGACAGTTCCTCTGAGGGATGTGTTGGAACAGCACAAGTCCGCGCTCAAAAATCAGCTGGACACTGTGCGCAACAGGTACAGTCTTCAGGGCTTTAATCCATCATGGGAGGATTGTGATGGAAGTCATCTCATTTGAAAGTTGTGTTTTGTCATCCTGCAGACTACCTCAGCTGACAGCTGCCATTGAGCTTGTGAATGAAATCTCCAAGCAGCTCTCGGAGCGGAAGAACGAGGCAGTGACAGAAATCGGCAACACGTTTGATGAGTTGGAGAAGGCCTTACATCAGCGCAAGACAGCTCTCGTTACCGAGGTGGAAAACATCTGCAGCACCAAGCAGAAGGTCGGTGAACATTTTTTCCTGTAATGTTCCACATATTAGTACAAGCACCACTGACTATCTGGCTCTGTCTCTTTGGACACTCTCAGGTGCTTCAAGGACAGTTGACCTCTTTGCTTCAGGGCAAAGAAAACATTCAAAGCAGCTGCAACTTCACGGAGCAGGCCCTGAGCCACGGCAGCGCCACTGAGGTCCTGCTGGTCCAGAAGCAGATGGGTGAGCGGGTCAGCGCCCTGGCGCGACACAACTTCCCTGAACATCCCCATGAAAATGGACACCTGGAATGTCAGGTGGAGACAGATGGATTGAGGAGATCCATCCAGAACCTGGGAGTGCTGATCACAACCGGGGCTGTGGGCCACACCAGCGTTGCCACTGGTGAAGGCCTGCGACATGCTCTGGTCGGCCAGCACACCACCATCACAGTCACCACTAAAGATAAGGATGGAGAACTGGTGAAGAGCGGTAATGCTGCCCTGAGGGCAGAGATCGTCTCTGCAGACGGAGGGTGCACTGAAGCCGAGGTGGCGGACAACAAAAATGGCACCTACGAGGTTGGATATACCATCCGCTCCGAGGGAGAACACACCTTCTCCTTGCTGCTGTACGAACAGCCGGTGAGGGGGAGTCCATTCCGTCTGCGGGCCGTCAAACCATCCGATGTCCTGCAGTCTCCAGACGACGTGAAGAGGAGAGTCAAGTCCCCGAGTGGAGGTGGAGGTCATGTTCGTCAGAAGGCTGTGCGCAGGCCCTCCAGCATGTACAGCACCACAAAGAAAAAGGAAAACCCGATAGAGGATGAGCTGATCTACAGAGTAGGTGGGTGTTTAACAAGATGCCTCTCCTGCTAATTATGGGACCTGCAAAACCCAAATGGGACCCAACGCAAACCCAAAGATGGGTAACATGAGTGTGTGTTAATGTCTGTTCAAATGTTCAGAACAATTACGATAAAAAAGAGTAACACATGCACGTGTTGTTGATATGACAGGAACAAGAGGGCGGGATAAAGGAGAATTCACCAACTTACAAGGCATCTCAACCTCCGGTAATGGACGGATTGTGGTGGCGGACAGCAACAACCAGTGCATACAGGTCAGTGCGTGTTCCCTAGTCAAACGTCGTCATTTCATGGAGTGTTTACTTCATGAAGTGAGTTATTTTTCCTTGTCTAGGTATTTTCAAATGACGGCCAGTTTAAAATGAGGTTTGGCATCAGAGGTCGGTCACCTGGGCAACTGCAGAGACCCACGGGCGTCACAGTGGACATGAACGGCGACATCATCGTGGCCGACTACGACAACAGATGGATTAGCATCTTCTCCTCGGACGGCAAGTTCAAGGTGAGCGGTCTCAACCAGGCCACATTGTTGTTTTCTCTGCAGAAATGTAGAAATTCAGCTGTTTGACCAAACGCTCCACGTGGCTGTCGCAGAATAAAATTGGTGCCGGAAGACTGATGGGACCCAAAGGTGTGGCTGTGGATAAAAATGGACACATCATCACTGTTGATAACAAGGCCTGCTGCGTCTTCATCTTCCAATCCAATGGGAAGCTGGTCACAAAGTTTGGAGCCAGAGGAACATCAGACAGACACTTTGCAGGTACCACAACATCTAACCAACAGTATGAAGTATTATTATTACAGGCTATTTCAGGAATGACGCTTTGTTTCTCAGGGCATGTGGCTGGGCCAGATTTACAGATTTCCTTTATCTGATCAACATTACAACATTGATATATATATATATATATATATATATATATATATATATATATATATATATCTTTAACTTTGACACCAATGCATAGTTAACGATTGACAATTTTGACCTATAAAGAAACATCTTATCATCATGGTACAAGACAGAGCTGTGAAAAAAATAATACTCACTAATGCATGGGAAAGATGCGATGGCTGCCGTGCTGTGTCCTCACTCCAATTCTGGACCAGCAGAAGGAGAAGTGTTTGAATTTGCTTGCATTCCTGGAATCCCACAGTGAAATTGCTGCAGTCAATTTCCAAATCCATCTCTCACCTGGACCTTTTCTTTTCTTTTAGAGAAAAGTGGTGCAAACATTGCACTGGAACAAAAGCTTAGTAAATCTGGCCCCGTTTTCAGTAAGTAATGAATTCACTGTGAGTGTGAGAAACAAAGGATAAAAGAATCGTTGTTCGTTTCCATGTTCGTGCATCTGCTCTGTCATGTGTCACGTTTTGTCCCACGTCAGCTCTCAGTCTAACTATTTTGTGTTTTTCATTGTCCAAAAATAGTGTGTAAGCTTCCTCTGGTGTGTTGTAAAGCCATGGATGACGCATCTTTCCTTTTCCCCTCTCTGCTTCCTCTTGCTGTTTCCAGGTCCCCACTTTGTGGCCGTAAATAACAAAAATGAAATTGTGGTAACCGACTTCCATAACCACTCAGTGAAGGTGAAGTATCTGTGTGTATATTCGTCATTGTACTAAGCCTGAAGTATTGGAAGTACTGTGAACAAATAGAAAAACGTCTCTTTATGGAGTTATGTAGCAAAAACTAAGTGCTGTAAAATTAACATCAATTAAAAATCACCTTGTTTAAATGAAACAAAAAAACAAACCTAAAAATAAAAAGAAAATACTGACTTTCTTAAATTAAATCGTGAACAGCTGTTGTGCTTGGTTGGTTGCTTTTGTTTTCAATTAACTTCTGCCATTTGCTGTGCATCCGAGTTGCACTAACACATATTTAACATGTGTGGCAGCAGAGAGTCATCGTGTTGAATCTCTCCCGCAGGTGTACAATGCAGATGGGGAGTTCCTGTTTAAATTTGGCTCCCATGGAGAAGGGAACGGACAGTTCAACGCTCCAACAGGCGTGGCTGTGGACGCCAACGGAAATATCATCGTGGCAGACTGGGGCAACAGTCGGATCCAGGTTAGCTCGAGAAAACGACACGTCACTTCAGGCAGATAGCTTATTTTTAACAATGTTGCTCACTTACCCAACCTGTCGTCTCTGTGCCAACCAGGTGTTTGACAGCTCAGGGTCCTTCCTGTCCTACATCAACACATCAGCAGACCCCCTCTACGGCCCCCAGGGCCTGGCCCTCACCTCTGACGGTCACGTGGCAGTGGCAGACTCCGGAAACCACTGCTTCAAGGTCTACCGATACCTGCAGTAGAGACCCGAGACAACCCACACCCACCGCCGCGAAAGCACTGACACCGACATAACCAATGAAATCCACAGGGTGCAATAACCTTTCCAGTGCAGCCTTTTCATGTGCACATCAGCTAATCTCCTGGATAGAATTGTGTCAGCCCTGACTTTCCTCTCTAAGACGTGTATAAAGGTTGCTTTTCAAAGTAAAGTGATGTAGCAATGGGACATGAAGCTATGGGCCGGTTGTAGAAAAAACGTGCAAAAGCTTTTTTTTTTCTGTGTGTTGTGCACTGTTGACGATATGAGCGCGCCACACCTTCTGTGAGACCGGATCGGGTAGGAGGTAGATTGAAGTATTTAATGAGCCATAACTTGTCCAAATGCATGAAGTTTTATTTGATCGCAAAGCCTATAGGCACCGACACGGTGCAGTTGCTTCTCTCATGAGCTAGTATAATGCTTACAGTGAAATGAACAGTGCTGCGCTTCTCTAGCAATGAAATGTAAAAGTGATCTTTTAACGATATCTCACATCCAACGTCACCACCATCTGTGCATTGACTTGTATATACATGAATGTATATTGTGTATATTAGATGACTCATGTATGTATGTGCTATGAGTTCAAACACAGCCGTTTGGCTTTTCAGAGAGCAGCAGTCAAGGACTCCGGGATTTTAAACGCGTGTATGGCAGCTGTTTCAATGTGTGCTTTTAAAATCATGCCCAGCACCTCCTGAACAGAAGATATGTGTCATATTTATTGCTAATATAATCAGCACAATAATCATTTTTGTTAATATCTGTTGTTTTAAAGGGAAAAAAAGCAAAAATGGATAAAAATGCTAATTTATTTTATTTTATACACTAGTTCGACATTTACAAATTATTTTTCTAAACTGATAAATACATTTTTCTTTTTCTTTTGAGTTTCTTACTCCCCCTTGAAGGGAAATTTCAACTTTCAAAAAAAAAAAAAGCAAAATCCATTATTCCCTCGTGTCTGGAGAAGTGGGCGTCTGGAGAAATGAGCTACAAACCAGTTTTCTCCATTTTCATTTGGGATCTAATTTTTTTTTAAGTGTTTTAAAGTTTCTCTGTTGATTATAAGTGGCTAAACCCATAGCTGTCAGTTCACAGAATGGTTGTTCTTGCCTTTAACTGTTAAAGAGCTTTACTGTATGAATTACCAACAGATTCAAACCAGAAATATCACATATCTCAGGAAATCCATCCAAATGAGCTCACCATATAAATCAATGGAAAAACTTTAAATTCTTTTCATCAAAATAATGAGAAAAAGAGGCATCAGGAGCCTGGTGAAAAACAGCTTATTTGTCGGGATACGAGATGATGGGATGGAATATGAATTCTGTTTTGTTTCATTTTTATGCTGTTTTACTTTCACATAGGAACCCGTCACACAAGTATTCAAGTTTACTTCCCATTGTTTGCCAGCAAACTCATCCACAGTTCGCTTTAGACTACACTTCCTCATAAAAATGCTGTCAGATCAGAATTCCTGCCTGCACTGTATCAAGCCATGACTCCCATGGAAAAATACTGCACCACTAGAGCTGTTGCTACTCTTTGCGCCTCCCAGTGTTCACTCTGTGTAATGTCATAATCAGCTCTGGTGCCGGAGCAGAGGAGACCGGGTGCAGGGAAAAAGGGCAACTTCCTGGTGTGATAATATTATATCACCAACAGCACTGTGCTACACACTGAACATTCATCCTCCACAGGAAATGAACTGCTCTCATCAGGAAGCTGCTGTTTTCAATGCACCTGATCTGTGGTTTGACTTGTTGCCAAACAAGGCGGCTTGAAAGAGTCTCCTTCGAGTCAGAGATGTGTCGGAAGCATTTTAACCTGTAACCGCTGTTTGTGTCACACCAAGACAAACTATTTTGTTTTCTCTATGAATATGCACTGGTAATAAAAGCACATGGTTTACTGACGATCGTGGAAGCGATTACTCATTTTGCTTTTACTCCACTGAGAGGATCTGGGTTTTTTTTCTATTGTAATTAGGGTTAATTGGACATAGAAGTGACAGGAGTGTTATTCAGTTTAGTAAAGAAAAAAAATATCATTTCTTTTTTGTTTTCTTGAAAAATTATTTATTTGCAGACCACGTTGTGCTTCTGGTCCATGTTACAAATACTTACAGCACGTACAGTATGCATTTTCTTTAACAATGACCATTCCCAAAACATCCAAATGGTATATTTATAGCTAATATATATGTATATACATACATACATACATGTGCAGAAAAAGCTCAGAATGCACTCAAAAGAATTAAAGTAGGGAAAAAAAGCCACAGTATATTTTTACAGTGTCAAACCTAAATTAGCAAGTAAATTGTGCACTGAAAAAATAATACTTGGAATAAAAGTTTCATGGTGGTATGATATCACAGGTTGCATAGAATTTTCAATTTTCTTTTTAAATAAAATTGCAAATAAAGGCTACAGTTGTATATAGTCGTGACAAGGAAACTGTCCCATACAATATGCAGTAGTGTGAGGTAATCAGATTTTACGGCAATCCGGTGCCGGAATCTGAAAATAGGAGCGAACGGAACGACGGACACTGAAAGTGTGTAAAGCTTGATGTTAATGTTTTGAATTCAAACATGGCACAAGAACTGACAGAGACGGTCTCAAATCCAAATGAAAAAGGGGGCCTAAATGAGAGTTTGCATGTATTTGTTTAACACTAAAATAAATTAATACATTTAAAACCAAAAAAGCCAAGAAGAAAGATTGAAGAAGATTGAGGGTAAAAAGTGTCCCTTCCCTTTAAGTGAACTCTGACCCTATTCAACGAGAATTTAAAGGTTTAAAGAAATTTAACAGCACAGTCAAACATAGCCCTGTTTATTGTGACCCCAGTTATCTCGAACAAACGACTACAGCGAACACCAGTGTTCCCTCTTACGCAGCCTACGACTACACTTCAGTGTACATTGCAGACCAGCTGTTAAGTCAATACTACAGACGCGTAACTCTTATTTGATTTCGTGCCATGTGTCACTTGTACGGTCTCAAATCATCCAGTGTTTCAGGAGGTAAATATTAGTATGAGATACTGGTAAATATTGGTATTTAATGGGATATACTGTAAAACGGATATTTGTACAATTCCTTTTAAAAATCAGGAGTGAGATTTTTTTTTTTTTACAATTTTAAGCATTCGTAAAATTCAAAATTAAATGCATGCATGCAAAAAAAACAAAACCAAACCAAAAACAATACTTACCCAAATGAAAAACATCATTTTCATTCGAGCTGGATGTCGTGCTGATCATACGGGACGAACGCAACACGACATGAAACCACAAAATCCTGTGAGTTCTCTGAGGCACGCACTGAATTTAAGGACAAATCATTCGCCATGTGAACAGACAGGTTTAGCCAGTGTAAGCAACCGATGGACAGTGTCTCAACGCAGCAATTCAAACATTTATATATACGAAACCTGTTGTTGTTCATAACGACTACAGTATGCAACACACCAAATGCCATTCAAGTTAACAGGCGTCTTCTGTAGCACCTTTGGAAACACACGCTTTTTTTTTTTTGGATCAAGTGGCATCGAAAGCAAATCAATAAGTGAGTGATGACAACTTGACAAGTGCCTTGAAACAGCTATCAACACAGTCTGTCTCCTGGTTAGTGTCCAGTCCAGTCCGGTCCAGTCCAGTCCGGTCCAGTCCAGCGCGCGGCCGTGAAAGTGATCCCATATTTCAAGTAGATTTCGGAATAGAATCAAAGCTCTTGTCATTTGTGTCGCTCCACACACACACACACACACACACACGATCTTCAATTTTTGTCCAAATGAGAGGCACTTGCAAAATAAAAATAAAACCCTTGGTCGTCGGTGTGTGTTTGTTAAACCTCGGAGCTGTCACTAACACTGAGGCCTTGCGCCATCATGGGCTCTGCACTGCTGGAGCTCTTGGGCACATCCTTCTTCTCCCGCCTGGACCGCACCAGCAACACCACCACGATGACGACGAGTACGGTGAGGAGCAATCCGACGAAAACGCCGATGATCAACACCAGACTGTCGTCACTGTTGTCCCTCTGGTTGACCTCATGGGGGACGACCCCTTTGGTGAAGAGCTCCCTCTCTGGGCTCGTCCTCCGCTGGCTGTCGCGGTCCAGCGCGATGTGCAGGATGTTGGTGCCTCGATTTTTACTCACACCTATCTCCTCTATTACGTCTGGCACATTGTTGGCAGACCTTCTGGTGCGACGTTGACCCTTTGGAAGCCAGTGTGTCGGCTGGCTTAACACGTGGTACTCTAGGCTTCTCTTGCCTATGCCGCGGTTAGCATTGTCCCGGGAGCGGACCGTGTAAATGGTGTGAATGTACCATTCTCTCCCTGCAGACACCTGGAGGGAGCAACAGTTTCAGATTTTCAAGAAACAACAACTATAACTACAAGTCATTTTTAGGGCACAACTCTATGAAGAACTTTTTTTTATTTTTCCCTTAATGGAACAACTTTATTGCTATTGCTTTGTCTGTAAAACGCTCACAAGGCTTGTAGATATACTGATACTTTCAGACTCACAGAGCAGACAATCGTATCATCCGAGGCCACGTAGGGACCATTTATGAAATAAATAGGTCTCTAATGTCTAATGTGACAATGTGGTTTATTCTATGCTGGGTTTCCAGCACTTGACCTTTGCACTGACCTGGAAGAGAGCTGAGGAATCCATCCTGAAACCATCTGACCCGGGTTGTCTTACCAGAGCTAAAGCGCCTGGGTCATCCACCGCCAGGAGGGCATTAAATGCTACATTACCAAATGACCGGGCCTGGGTCTCAGGTTGGGCCTTGTCCTGTAGCCGGAGGACAACACATGGTAGAATATTTCCACAAAGCACATGCAACAGGATTCCAGATACACCTTAGCTGCTTACAATGATCTTGAATCTGTACAGCAGGGATGGCGCATCAGCCAGACAGCCAAACTCAAAATTGATGGGGTTGTATTTGGGGACGTATCCATCGGCCCCGGTGCACAGGAACACCTTCTCAATGTTACAGATGAAGGAGTCACCCAGGTTCTGCACTGGATCCACCATCACTCGGCCATAAACCACATCCCCTGTGGGAAGAGAAATATTTGCGTCACCGTAAAAGAGAAACCGTAGTATACCACATGTGTGGACAGCAGCTTCAAAGGCTTTTCAAAAAACTTTTCCGGATCTCGTTGAGAGAAATTTTTAAAAAAGCCCACTCTGGTAACTACTGTAGCTTCTTTTTGGAAAACACATGAAAGTGGTCGCATCGAGCTTCATTTTCCTTTCATCTTCCTCTTGTTGAGTGTGGAAATCGTGGGCAACATTTCTGCTTAATCATCAGAAATACTCCTCGTTTCTTAGAAACTACGAAAATAAATATGTTCCTAGTCATGCATTTCATTTTACTAACTTTTTGGGCTTTGTTTGTTTTTGTTTACTTTTTGTTTAAAAGACTAGCTTGTATTTTGTGACTTGATGTTATTGCACTACCCTGTGAGAAGGCGGTGTCACTCTCCTGTCCAAAGCCCATGGATCCGTCTGAGAGCCAGAGCGAACGTTTTGACAGAAGGATCATCTGCGTGTTCAGACTGAACTCAGCAGCCACAGGGTCGCTGACCTAGAAACACACACACACACACACAAAGACACACACACACAAATCATATTTAGTGACAAATCCAGGCAAAGTTGTCAGACAATTCGAACCGTTGGATCATTGCGATGTTTGTACAATACCTACAGTCTGGCTGTCAGGGTATTTGTAAATATGTGTATGTGACAATCTGTAGCTGAAACCTGTTGAAAGCGAATATCCAGGTCAAAGGTCAGAGGCTCTCTGGGATTGCAGACAGGTGGGATGGTGTACTCCAGGTTGGGTGGGGATGTACAGGGGACCAGTTTCACCGTGTATGTGCCTGAGTAGTCACGCACCTGACGGGAGAAACTGCAGTCAGTAACAATCGGGTTCCCAAATCCTGCTTCGGAAAACGAAATATTTTTTTCTCACAGCAAAGTCTGATATGAAGGTCCACTGTTGGATGGGCTGGTTGTATGTGGGCTCGTTCCTCACAAGACTGAGGTTAAAGGTCAAACCGGGGTGGTCCGCACACATGACCATGGAGGTGAGCGGTGAAGCTGATGGGAAAGACATCAGTTAAATTAAATGTGCCAATAAAATATGCATGCTAGTATTAAAATCTGTATTCCAACTTTTATTAAAGACATTAATTAAGGCCACAAAGCAGTATCATCACACGAAATATGGAATGTTGAAATCTGAAATCTGAATGATGACGTACCTGGATGTGAGAACACAAAAAGGCCTCTGAACCGAGCCTCAGTGCGGAAGTTGACCACTAGTCGTCCCTGGTCGTTGATACGCATACTGGTTGGGTAAAGGGCGCCTGCAAAGACAGTTACAGGCTCATACATAATAACGATGCAGGTTTTGCTGTCTAGTCGTCAGGTTTATATTGCAGGTTCATGTCTTGCCTTGCAGCTCAGCCTCCGGTGGGCTACCGATACCATCCCGCCATAAGATGGCAGTGTCGTACACAAAAGTCAGCCTCAGCTCTGACTGCAAGTCAAAGTGCTGCCAGCCGCCTGCTCCCACAGGGGAGTGGAAAACGTAGGACACGAAGAGCGGGACTCGTAGGGTCACGTAGGACTGGACCAGATTCAGCACCTACAGCAAACAAACAACAACAACAACAACAACAACAAAAAGAACCTGTATAACAATATCAACAAACAGACAAAACACTAGGTTTTTGAGATTAAGACAATAAATTGTCTCTGGGAATGAACAACAACATTCCCTTGTAGCCAATATAAGTTCTGTTTTGCCTTGTGCTCCATTAAGAACTAATTAATTGTACTTGGCAACAGACATACACCAGGGAACTGAACTGGGAAATGAAGCCTATAATGTTAACTTAATAATGTTATTTTTTCCAAGTTGGCATCATTACATTTATTCCCTACAGGGTCTATGGACTATTACAGATGAGGTACGGCATTTTTTCTTATCTTACTTAAATAAATAAAAAAACATTTGAACTGCAAATCAAATGTGTCCAGATACCGAAATACATACATATGTATATATATAAAAAACACAATATAAATACTAATAAAATACACACAGCGAGTGCACATACTTATATTTGTTGGGGATACTGACTTTGGCTTTCTACAAGAGCTTTCCAAAAATGGCCATGAGGCTCTGAGTGGTGAAAGTCGGCGGAGGGAGTGCTCTCTGGTATCTGCACTCTCCTGTGACCTGTGAGCGCTGCCTGCCTGCACTGGCTCTGCGTTCCTGTGGAGACCTGCCTTCCCCTCTGGGCGCTGAGAGCTCAGGCAAATGATTTGCAGAGTGCCCTTCTGACACAACCTGCTGGTCCTTAATAGTTTCCTGCGGTCCCGTTAAGCCAGGAACTAAGCCCTGCACTGTGACAAGACGCTGGCCCACGGCCTGCACCAAACTGTCTCCACTCACCCCACCTGCCCAGCGAGGATCACTGGGGTCACAGCTACACCGGCAAACAAAGGCCAAGTCGTCATTCATCGCTAAAACTCCTCCTGTGGTTCAGCTAATGCACCAATAGGCCGTTGGTGGCTCCGCTCCACAGTAACCATAGCAATGACATCTCCATACAAAGCTGTACAAAAAGTGAATGTGCACCTCATGGAAAGATCAATGGGGACAAGTGCAGCGTTCAAGTGCTTCACGGGTTCTTTGGGATTCTGAGACCAGGTAGTCTTGAGGTAATGCAATCTTGAATTTCCCAGAAGGAGTCATCCCAAGGGATAAATAAAGTTAAGTCTAAGTCTAAGTCTAATAGGATCAGTGTGTTCACTAATGAAGCTCACTATTCTGGATTATACCTGCCCCAACGCTGGTTCATTTTTATTATTATTACTATTATTATTATTATTATTATTATTATTAGTAGTAGTAGTAGTAGTAGTAGTAGTAGTAGTATTTCAACAGTAATAATAATAATAATAATAATAATAATAATAATAATAATAATAATAATAATAATAATAATAATAACCATTATTATTATTATTATTGTTCTTACTATTATTATTTGTAGTAGTAGCAGTATTAGCAGCAGTTCTACTTGTTCAAAAGGCCTGTTATCACCCAGGGGAAGCCATATAACAAGTCACGCTCCCTTTATAATTATAAAACTAATATGCACCCCTATATATACATACTGTACATATTTGACAGTGCTGTGGAGCTTTAATTAATAATCCTCAGTAGTCAGGGTGGTGGAGGTTTCCACCACCGTGGGCCTCGTGCACTCCTCCAGCACTACTTTATCAACACGCCTTAATTAACTGCAAATAAACTAACAGTTGGTTTCCACGGTGACTGCAAATGTTGAATGCCGCGTGTCTGCCAGGAGGGAAGAAGGGACTTTAAGGTCTACACCTTTCAGCTCCACATAAAACAGCTGCGGAGAACACTGTGCACATAGCAAAACAGACTAATGAGGATGATTTCCATGAGGCTGCTCGATATCGACTTGCCGCTTTGACAAGACAAATAACTGGTCGGGCGAAGACGTGAAGGAAGCAGGGCGCCGGGTTAGTTATTACTGCTGAGGTTAATGTCTTGACAAACAATAATGGATGATTTCTCCAGAGGTTGGTATTTACTTAACGTCTTTAAAGGAAAACCAGGTCGGCAAGCAGGGCTCTAATACGGCTGTAAATGACTGACCAGGATTGAGAATCCAGATGGATTTTGGAATGAAAATTAGCAAGTGCTGAGCTACTAAGTCCACATTCCTGTCCTCGAGGGGCTGTGTGTTTATTGTCCCTGACTCCTTGCACCTCACGTCTAAAGACCTGACAAAAAGGGGTCAGAGGTAAGCTGAGGTTCAAAGGTGGGGTTGCTTACCTGTCCATCAGTCCCAATGGTGCCTCCGCAGTCGCTGAGCAGCTCCGACATGTCATAGTAGCTGGTGAATTCCCACAAACAGGCCTCCAAGTTGAGGTTCCTGTAGAATCGGAGCGTGCCGGATCCCCTGAGCGACGTGCTGTATTGGTAAGGCGCAGTCTCGCCGATGACCTCTGGGTTTTTGGTGGCGTCGGTGAGGAAGCCGTAGCGAGTCTTGACCTCGGTGTTGTCCAGCAAATTTGAGCAACGGTGGTGGCCAACGCGGGTACCGTCAGGACTCAGTGTGAGCTCGAAGTTCGAGAGGGGCCTGGTGGACACCACAGGCAACATTCCTGAGGGAGGACACATAAAAATCATATTGAAAATTCCCAGTTTTTCCCAGCTCAAGAGGGAATTCAATCCAATAACCTGCCTTAGAGTTGTATCAAAATACAGTCTGCTGTTCTCACCGTCAATGTGAGGCATGGTAACAGTGAGTTTGATAAGGTTGGGGTGGTCTGTGTCTTCTCCTCCGGTGTATCGCAGCTTGGCAGAGAAGGGCTCAGCCCCCACTGTGCCTGCCACACGAGGCTGGCACATTCCTACAACCATGCCAGGAAATAAATAAATAAAAACATCAAACACTTTGTTTCCCTAAAAATCCTCCACAGAAAATTGGTTTTTATCTTTCATTTTCCTGTCAGAGCCAGGACAGCTCGTACAGTGGAAGGAGAGCGGAATGGAGCAGGGGGCTGCTTATCGTGTTGAGCCACTGTCATGAGAAAGACTCAGCATTTGAAGCTACGAGAAAAAAGCTGCACTTACCCTCATCCATACTGATGGGTACTATGGGGCTGAGGAGCTCCAGACCTTCATCCCCATTAGAGTTCACGGCCCTGGCGGCACACTGGACCCTGGAACCAGCCTGGAAGTAAACTGAGTCCAGGGTGATGAGCTTGGAGGAGGTGAAGAAGGTATCAAAATCAACCTCTCTCATTGGGCTGGTGACGCCGTCGCGGCCGGTGGGGGCGCTAACGAGCCAACGGTAACGAGTCAGGGTGTTGTTGATGTTCTCGCTTACACAGATGGAGCCTGTCTTGTCATAGTCGGAGTACTTGGGGTTACAAGCCTGAAAATGGGACACAAATAAAATCAATGCTTATGAATGAACTACCCCCCCCAAAAAAAACAAAAAACACTGCAGCAGCAAAGTAAGAATTCAGCAACATTGCAAATTCTTGCTTCGCAAAGTGGATAACTTGCATGGTCAGCAAGTGTATCACCACTTTTTTTTAACTGGTCTATTTAGCCGGGACATACCGGTCTATTTAGACATACCGTGACACAGATGACAGGGTATCCAGCCACAGGGAGAGAGTCCCTGGTCCTTTCAACGTCATCATACTGTAACAGAGACACCACTTTAGGCACTGACGGGAAGGTGACGTCCGCCATGCTGTTGGCCTCCTCGATGTAGATAATGGCTTTGCTCATCTGTGGATTGAAAATGAAGCGGTGCAGGGGTTTTAATGAGGAACAAATTGCCGCTACCTTGTAATTAGATCGTTACGAGACTGACAGTCCAATTACATGCTAATTTGGCCTGCTTTTCACCTTTGTCTCTGCCACCATGTTCTCGTCGGGTTTTAGGTGAACAGTGAACGCCTCCCTCATTTCCCTGACGCCGTCGTATAAGATCTCTACCTCCACATGGCGCTCCGTGACGCCCTCTTTAAACACAATTTCTAGCGAGCAGGGAAAGATTTGACAAATATGAACATTTTCGGCTCATTTCTGGTTCATTGCTATTCTTACAGAGGTCCCGAATATTTACCCTCAGATATGGGATGGTAGTCGTCTCCAGAGGTAGCAGATCCATCCTTTGTATGAACTCGGACAACAGAGACTCTGGATGTGTCCCCGATGCGAAGTACTGGGATCTTCACCACCGACACTTGTCCACTTTCCTTCGGCTCGTTCACACTGAATTTGGTCTCTCCGAACCGAATAATTGCCTCTGAAAAAGCAGACATCTGGTTTTCATCAGCAGTAACATTTGAAATGACAGCACAGCATGACCTAACTTTAACATCCAAACAATGCAAAAGAATAGTCGAAAGAATTCCTACTGTCCGCGTCGTCTTTGATCTTGATGAGCGTCTCATTCTGGGCCCCAACAGACGCTCCAAACGGAGATTCACTCTTGGGGCTTCCCAACACAAGACGAAGCTCCTCCTCTTCCTCATGTTCCGTGTCATCAACGATTGACAATACGCATGGTTTTTCTATCTCTCCTGTAAAGGGAAAATATGCTGATTTTGCAAACGTGCTTCTAATTAGTTTGAATAAGCGACAGCGCAACAGGAACGTTTTGCCCGAGCACCTGGTAAGAAGGTGATGATGGAAGCATCTGTGTTGGGCCTCTCGTTGAAGTCCATCATGACCTGGGCCGTTCCCTGTCTGCTGTAGCAGCGCACAGTGGACCTGTAGCTGATGTCGCCACTACGGTACACTGTCGCTGAAATCTGCCCCGAGTCCTCATTGCCCACATACACAGCGTCACGGAACTGCACCTTTGGCACTACAGCAACATTATTAAACCCATACATCAACATCAGTGGAGACATCAAATATCACTTGGTGTGAGAGTCTTAAAAGCAATCAATTCTGAACGCAACCCATGATTTTTTCACTCACAATCAGAGACAGAGTCGTTGATGAGAATGGTGGCTTTGCTCGGCTCCCCGAGGATCCCATTCATGGGCATCCGCAGGACGAGTTCAAACTTCTCTGGTCCCTCCAGCACCGGCTGTCCCAGGTCATCCAGGATGGTCACGCGAAAGGTCTGCATGGTGACCCCCGGTGCAAAGTCCAGGTTGCGGCTGATCCCCACATAATCGACGCCAGCTGCTCAACCACACAATAAAGGGTAGCACGTGTTTTACAGGACTGATCGGGAAACAGCTCCAGCAATTTATTTGGTTTTAGTCCTCACATTGCAGGCAGCGAGTAAGATAGAAGATATCCCCTATAACGTGCTGACAAAAATAATGCGTTCCATCTTGTGCTTGATGGCCGTGAACAGCTGGAACCTGCTGCGTGATTAGAGAAGAGCTGGATGTTTCCCCTCACGCACACAGGTCATTCATTTGCTATCTTTGAAGAGTCTGGGTATTCAGAGCTCACCCTTTGCCCGCAGGCTTCTCTCATGTACTTATGACCCAGTTATATGTGTGTACGTGTGGGCTTGTATTCCGAACGTGCTGCATGTGATTAGATGCTATTCGTTTGTGCAATTATAACGCAGGCAAGAGCCAAGATGTTATAAGTCTGTGCAAAGGGGAAGACGACTGCCTGGGGGTAGGAAATAATAGAGGCTTTGTGGAAAAGCTTGGGTTAACAAGCCAACATCTGATGTACACAACCATCTATAATGCATTCCTAAAGCCCCTGTCCACACTCAGACCACCATTATCTTCACAGTGCTGTGTATATCCGAGGGCTTGACAGAAAAGCCATGATTTCCCTGCTCCTAACCTAAAGTAATGTTTACATTCCCCAGCTCTTCCAGCCAACATATCAAGTGCGAACATCTCCTCGCGCTCCTGACTGACGGGATGACAACTTAAGTCTATTGTTAGGGCCAGAAATAACCACCCGCAGTTGTCAGGGAGAGAGGCGCCTTTGCACGGACACATACCCTCGGCTGAGACAGGCTCTGTCTTCCTGGAACGCACGGTGACGGTTCCTGCTTTGGAGAGATCCGTCCCCGTCCTCCACACCTGCACCTCCACGAAGCCATCACTCTCATCCGCACGGTAGTCTGTGTTGCCAAAGTAGAAGACAGGAGCTGGGACGAGAGAGAGGGAGAGAGAGGGAACAGAGGAGGAAGAGCATGTAATCCATAATCATCTTGAAGCCTTTTCACGCAGGATACCTGCGCGTTTGATGTAATTGCGGAGCTAAATCTGTAATAGCTACCATGCACTGTAAGATTACCTCTGATTACAGGAGAAACTGAGGGAACAGTAGCAGGTAGTAATCGCAGACCTTAAACAACACTTTCTAACTTCCTGCCATCATGTTCTCGGGGGATTTCTCCATTTGCGAGGTACTTTAAACGACAAAGAGCCACCTGAATATCCTGGTGTTGTTGTTGTGGGTACGCTTGGTGGTAGTGTTGGCACTGGTGAAGATGGGTCTGCGAGGCAGACAGGAGGCCTGACAGGAGGTCTGGGGGATGTAGAGCTCAGTGTGCCAGCCCGGGCCTGCCTGACTGCAATTAGTGTTTCTATGAGCTGAGATTCCACTGCAGCCAAACTCACCCACTGTTCTACGGCTTAACCCTTTACGAACATGTGTCCTCTCGACAATCCGCAGCACTGCTGTACTGCTCGTGAAATGGACGCTCGGGGGGCTTTGTGTGTCAGTGCATGCTCTGCAAGGGAGTCGGTCACAGTCCAATACGGAAACAACGAGAGAGAGACACAATCGACACAAAGCATCAGTTTTCACTCACCCAAAAATACATAACATTCTCATAACAGGTCGACTAATTCCAACAACAACCCACTACTGAGCAGCGAAAAAATGTGCAACTGTGACTGGACTGTGAATAAATTAGCTAAACAGCGACAGCCACGGGCAGAGTTGTGGTTTCCATGACAATGGAACTCTGCACCTACAAAACAGTATGTAGCTTTTTCCTCATCACACGGTGAGAGGCAGGAAAAGAGAGAGAGAGAGAGAGAGACTGTTGAAATGACGCCCAAATCCATTCAACAAAAAACGAATACATTCTGTTGCGGATACACAATGATCACATTATTTAATATAAACAACAGGGGAAAAAATGTCGGTCAACTATACTGCCAGGTTCAATTACTAATAAATAAATAAAAAATATATATATATATTTGCACTGTGTAATTAAACATCCAGGCAATTTGCACTTCAGGCAATGACACATATTTTGATATAACAGCTCGAGATTAGCACGGTGGCAGAGGTTGTACAAGGCAAAGGGATTTGTGGGTTCTCACAGCAGCCGCCACCAAAGGCTGAAGTAACGGTTCTCCTGGGTGCAAGCAAAGGACAGAAAACCTTTCTGCTTTAATCTGCCCTGAGAGCACAGCCAGGACCACGAGCGCTACATCCAGAGGCCTGCGGCTGCCAGGATCTCTCCCCACAGAGGAACCAAACAGAGATGGTTTTGGCTCCCAGCAGAAGGTGTAATCAGATCTACCAGCTTGACGTTGGCAGCCAGGAACTCGGGCCCCGTTGTACGAGGCCGGTAATCAGATAAGGTCTGTGCAGCAGCAGACAACAGTGAACTTCAAAGCGCGACAGGCCATTAACTGAAAGGTAAACCTCTGTCTCTGGCAGCGCAGCCACAGCAGCCTCTGTTTCCTGGATGCAAATCTTTGGCCTTAACGTTTATGTTACAATATACAAGGTGTTGAAACCTTTATCCGTTTAATAGATCTTTATTAGGACTGTCAAAGTTCTATTTCCCTGTTTCCTCGAGACTGCTCATAAAGTCTGAAATTAATTGCGTCTTCAAAAACGAAATGTCAAGTTATTTATGTGTTGGTATATTCTGACGTCTGTTTGAAATAACGGCAGAGATGTTAATTTCTTAACAATAAACAACTCCAATGTCTCCTCCTGGGAAATTAAATATACAGGAGGTACAGGTCGAGCCATTATAACGTTCCAATCGTTCCGCTTTCTCTGTGACTAACACAGGCAAACAAAAGAAATCCCTTGATTGGTGCATATGTGTGAACATAAAATAAAAGAAAAGCCACGGGAAGAGACACTGGCGTCCCTCAGGGATCTGTTACACTTCCACTGACTGCTCCATTTCACTTGAACTTATCGTGACATTCCCAGAGTGCTAATGGGTTTCTCGAGTGATGAGATTCAGCTGAGCGCTGGTAAATGCTCCTCTGCCCTCTCCGTGTGCTCGACAAATTTCTCTCCAGCCGCACTAGAAAACCAGAGCTCCATACGAAACAGAGAAGGATCCATCGCTGGATTTATCTTTGAGTGTGAGAAACATTTTTTTAATGAAGGCCGCGGACTGCGCGTTTCAAGAATGCGAATTAAAGTCAGTCCTCTTCACTTAAACGGGGTCTGGACATCTGTTTATATCAGAATGAGTGGGAATCCAGGTGAAACATAATGACAGGGTGTACCCCCCCGCACCCGGATTCACCCCCCATCCAGGTTATACTGCACATCTTTAAAAACAGCTCATAATCACAGCTTTAGAACTGGAACGCGATTTTACTGGCAAGTCCATAAAAGCGCGAGTCAAGTCCTGCCGTACAAGAAGTGTCATGTCTTACGGCCTCCGCCACCAAAACATTCTCCCCCGGATGCAGAGTCCATATCAAACAGCAATTACCTCTGCAAGAGAGAACAAGTTTCTCCATCGCGGGCAAACGCCAGAGTGCTGCGAGGACGTGCGAGCAGTCTGTCCACGTGTGCGACTGTAAACTGCATGGACGCATTGTGAGCTTTACAGTCTTTTAATGGGAAACGTGCTACAAGATGCAACTTTGTGCAAAAAAAAAAAAGAAATAAGAAATAAAATAATAATGTAATCATGGTTCGTGGCTCTGGTGTAAAGAAAACTGTCAACATTAGCATCAAGTCTGTATTGAAGTGATTTTCAGCAGCAGCTCAGTATTATTGTATTTCTGTCTGTGCGTTAGCTGCAGATGTGTGTGTGTGTGTGTGTGTGTGTGTGTGTGTGTGTGTGTGTGTGTGTGTGTGTGTGCGGTGATGAGAAGGAGCTTGATAGGCTATGTGTTCTGTCAGCAACAACCAGACACATGTGCACACATGCACACAACCTCCTGCTGATTATGACAAACCTCTACCTGTCAGTCTTTACATCACATCCTTCACCGTTTCCACCCCCTTGTTACATCCCCTCGTTACATCCCCTCGTTACACCCCCTCGTTACATCCCCTCGTTACACCCCCTCGTTACATCCCCTCGTTATGCTACAATACATTATATTCAGCACTTCTTTTAAAACGGACTGCTCTCGTTAATATTTTTTCCTTTTAAGGTTCATTTTAATAATAATGTTCCCTACACTTTTTCCTTTTCATGTTTAATTCATCTTTCTTTTGGTGTGATCAGCATTATTGGATCAACATCTGACAAGTACCCCCCCCCCCCCACTCAGTGCACTGATTATCATATCACCTCAGAGAAGCTGAGCATCTTTGCAAACGCATCTTTAATTGGTCACATGAGCACAAAGCATGGCAACAGACAATCAACCTGACGTCCGGAGACAGTTGCCCGCCTCGCCCTCCTGGTAATCCAGCCTTGACTGATAGACGAGTTGCAGAGCGCGTTGCCGATCTCTCCTCCCCTGATCAGACAACCTGAACCTGAATGAGGCTGTGCAACAAGCAGACAATGATCCCTAACCACCTTCACACCCGGGCAGCCTGACAACAGTGTTTGCTGGAGGGTCTGAGCAGCTCAGACCTCATACAGCAGGAATATAACCCCCCCCTTCACATGCACGAGTACGGCTTCCTGTGGCGCTTTGAACACTGGCAGGTTTCTCAATCTGACGACAGCTCATTTTAATGACTCGCTCTGGGTGAGGACGTGTTAATGACTGAAATTCATCTACTCGTCGGAGAGGAAACACGCCCTCCCTTCAAAACCAAGTGCAATAAACACAAAAGTCTTTTTTAGGTGTAAAAGCTCCAAACGCTCACATAAATTAGCATGAACACTGACAGACAGCATACACATCACACCTCATGTTGTACTTGCGCGGTTTCTTTTTTGAGGTTTTCGTACCGTCGTAGGTGGTCTGAGCTGAGAGTGAATATGTTTGGTGCCTTTGGCTTCCAATTTCATAATCCTTTGAAAAAAAGACTATTTTGCCGGCGTGCATTATTTTGGGCTGACGAAATGTCGTAATAGTTTTAGGAACCAGGAGCTGACTTTTTCAGACTCTTGGATTGGGACAACAATTCCCACAAGAGGGACGGCAAAGATGGATGTGACCCCCCCCCCCATCCCGTATACCTCCGTTCCATATATACAGAAATGTTAGAGGAAACGAGTGAATTGCTCACCAGAAATGACTAAACCAGCGAGGAGGAGTGCATTGAGAGGGGGAATGAATCCGATGCCGGCTTTCCAGTCCAGCGGACGGGAGATTGGTCTTGCTCTGCTTGCCTCGCAGCTATTTACCGTTTACTTCACCTTCAGTGCTCATGTCATTTCATTAACACCTCCTTCAGGGGCATATGAAGGTTCTGACACCATCTTATTTCTCCCCGCTCTCCATGTTCCATTAATTCAGTGAACGCTGGCAACCTTAACACCTCCAGCACCTAATCCAAATTATTCTTTGAAGGTGTTGCGGCGCCAAACTTTTCCGTCTTTTCGTGCATACGGTGCGTGTCTGTGTCTGTGTTTGCGTATGTGTGTGTGTGCGCGCTGGTAATCCATCAGATGTCAGGCTTTTTTTTTTTCTTTTTAAAAACAAGGAGCCAACTCGTCAGAACACGGCTCCAGGCACAGTTTCTCTCCTTGTCGAATCTGGGGTCTGAACAGATTGAGAATAACAATGACAAACATGGGAAACAAAGGGTTCCCTCCCCACACACACACACAAAGAGGGGTTGTGCTCTGGTCTTTGTGAGTTTGTCGTCGTCTGAAAACTGATATGCATAAGGAGACTGCGGAGACAAAGACAGAGGTAAAGACGCGGCCTGTTAACACTGGTTGTCAGTCTGAGTCACGTTAATGCTATGACGCTTCCTCTTCTCCTGTTTCTCTTTGATTACACACACCAGAGGACCTTTAACGTAGGCGAGTCCTGCCAGGAAGTCTTAAATCTGCACAGCAAAAAAAAAAAAAAAAAAAATTTGCACGGCGTATTTTATAATTAATTGACTTTTCAAGGCATGAAAATGGGATTAGTCAGTCAAGTCACTGTTTATAACAGTGACAGCACACTGGCGGACTCCCTCTCCAGCAGGGGCGTCATAAAATAGACTCTGCCTCCCTAAACGCTAAATTAAAATGCAGTAATCAACGAACATGAACGTGAACATTTAACGGCTGCAGCAAAGCGGAGCCCCACAGGGCGAGGAGTTTCTAAAACCATTAACACTTCGTCCTCATGAAACCACATCAAGTTGACTCATCTCATCCAAATACTAATATTAAGTAAATACAATCAAACTTTATTGGTATAGCACTTATCTAAACGAGGTTATAAATATGCCTCAGTGTTTCATTCGTCAGGCTCCCATTTGTCAAACAGCCATAAACCCGAAACGCAGACGGGCCGAGTCAACCTGTCACAGTAAAGGTTTTGTTGTGTTTTCAATCGGCGAGCTCTCCGGCTGCTGTAAAGAGATCCACTTCCTACACCGTTAGAGTCAGCGCCAGGAAATACAGACTGGAAATGTAATGGCTGCAGTGGTGAACTGCTTATTTGTTTAACAGGCCATAAAGTCAGAGGGACTGAGTGTCGCACATCCTCTTAAAACGTGTGCGTCTGAGCGGCTGTCCGGAGTCAACAACCAGCGGAAACAGCAGCCAGGTTACTGCTATAGTACAAAATACTTCCTACCACGTAAACCTTCTACATCCACCAGCAGGTCAAACACAAACCCTGTCCCAATCAGAACCTTTGTGTGCATAATAATCATAATACAGGGGGTCCTCGAGTTACGATGGAGATCCGTTCCTGAGAATGTGTCGTAACCGAATTTCGACGTAAGTCGGAACATACATTCATAGGTAAGGTAGTTACAAAGTTGTGCCACCAGATGTCGCTATAACACCACCCTACAATAAGAGTTTACTATGGTGAATTGCCTTTTGTCACCGTAGGGGTTGACATCGCGAGTGTAATGTGCATTTCCTTTAGATTTCTGATATCAACCGTGTAGACCCTGTGTTGTGAATAAACCTACGGTATTGCCACGATCCCGAACCCATCTGTGTCCGTGTGCATCTCCTTACCGGCTGCTGCTGTCCCCCCCACCAGCCGTCCATTTCACATGCGTAAACACAAGGCAGAGTAGCCTAGCTGTGCTGTGGATGTGCTGGAGAGCAGGCAGGCGCGCTGAGAGACAGAGAGAGCGCTCACCAACTAGTTCCCGTGCGAAGTCTGTACGTATTTACGGGGCAAACTGCATAAGCCGAAACAAGGAAGTTTACAGGAGATGTGTCGTAACCACGAAAACAACGTAACTCGCGACCGTCGTAACTCGAGGACCCCCTGTATTCTGATTCTATTTCAAGAGATCACAGGATTCAAATCCATCTCTATTCAAAGGAAATTATAAGAAAAAAAACTAAACAAAACACACAAAAAAAACCACACATCCGGTATCAGATCGGGTTTTTTTTTTTCAGGTCTAGTGTTGCCGGCCTGCGATCACACAGTCTTGACTTCACAGCCGTGCTTCCGGAGATAGTCAGAGTGATAGGGAACTGAGGAATGGCTGTCAGGTGTTGGGGAACAAAGAGGCGTCAGGGAAATGTGGGAGACTATCAGCCCTCCAGTCGGAGCCTGCAGATACGCGATAAAGCCTTTTGCCTCCAGGAAGGTGGTTTGCACACTCAAATCGCTTTCTCCGCATGACAAGTACAAAAACACACACACACACACACAACCAAAACAAAAAAAGGAAAAAAACAAAATTCAAACGCACATTTCGAATGCACGCCAGCATGTTTTCTGTCTGTCTGCCCACCTGTCTGTACCCGCGTCTGTGAATTAACGCAGCTGATGACACCGATTTGAACAAATACCAAGACTTATTTTTAGCTACCGTCAACGTTATTGCTCATTACGCTCTCAAAAAGGACGACGCCATAACAGAAATATTGCAACCAATCTTGAAACTTGAAAAACTCCCCGCCGCCCTTTCTTGAGGTTTTAATTAGGACCTTTCAAATAAAAGGAAGACTGGTCTCTAAATGCCACAAGGTGATTCAGTAATTAAAACCTCTAAATGTCTTGTACCTGCAGAGACAGGAGGACAGGTGCAAAATGCAAACTCACCGTCGTCTGCATCGGGGATGATCGTGACTTTGGCCGTGGAGAACTCTGAGCCCAGGCGACCGCCCATGGGCATGGCGAGGGTGACGTTGAAGCTCTCCTCGTCTTCATACAGGGAGTCATCGATGATCACCACCCGGCAGCTTTTCTCCACCTCTCCTTTGTCAAAACGCAGGACGCTGTGATGGTCCTCGGGTCGGGAGATGTAATCGGAGTAGGACAGCACGGCGGTGGGGACGGTGCCTTTGGCCGAAACTGGAATGCGCAGAAAAGAAATGCGGTGTCAAATGGAACTTGCATGAGAAACACCGAACCTCTTCCTCAAACCTGTTGTGTTGGAGAGACAACGAGAAACTTTCCCTCTTTGATTCGTTTCGCCGTTGAAAGAAACTTTTAAACCGACACACGGCGTCTTTATCGACTCGGTCTCTTTGCGCCGAACTTCAATTTAGAAAAGTGAGGTCTTCGACAAGCTGCCATCACGTTGATGATGAAAGGCAGAGCAGCTTATGGTTCTTTTCTTTTCTTTTTTCTCCCCCCCCACCCCTCTCTCCGATGAGGCATTGATTAACTGTCGCCTTGCACCTTCGTCTGTAGTGCAAGAACGCGACTCTTTCAAACACCGTGCGGTGCAAATGAGCACAAGAGCCATTAGCTGCGCTTCTTTTTATTTTCTTTTTTTTCCCCCCTTCACCATCTGCTACTCGAATAGAAGATGAGTGATAAGCGCGGGGCTCCAGCTGCGGGAGATGAGAGCGGCACTACAAAACCACTTCACTCCCTGAAGTCACACTGATGTATTTTTCTCTCCCAGAAAATGAACAGGGTTTGCCACGAACACGATTCGAGCCCCGGCCGCGGCGTTACCTTGCTGCGTGTAGCAGACGACCATGAGCTCCTGAGTGACATCACCACTCCTGCGCACCGGGATCAGCAGCTCGCCGACGTCCTCCTCT
This sequence comes from Trinectes maculatus, assembly GCA_016785345.1. Taxonomy (NCBI): domain Eukaryota; kingdom Metazoa; phylum Chordata; class Actinopteri; order Pleuronectiformes; family Achiridae; genus Trinectes; species Trinectes maculatus. Next base: position 216,559 of record JAFBJQ010000020.1, read on the forward strand.
ATGTTGTACACCGCCGAGGGTATGAACACTGTGGACTCTGACAAACCAAACAATCAACACGTTAGATCATCACTGCGCCATAATGTGTGACGTTGTCTGAAATGAACGTTAAATCACATGTGACGTTAAACCTGATTTACATCGCGACCCTAATTACAGCTCGGCTCCAAGCATTTGTCTGTTTTACAGTTTTTTCGCTGGCAACCCTCCATCTCTTCACCTCCCTCGCTCTCCCTCAGCTTTTTATGCCATCAGAAAGGGAATGAGCTTGCAACTTTTCAGCCATGAAATCCTCAGGGCTCAGACCGGGGCCTTGTATCCTTCTCAGTGAGCATCACGGTCGCCCACATTAAAAAAGGTGCCGACGAGTCAAAAGACCATGACCTGCTCTTTTTCATCCCAAGGACCATGCGGGCGATTATATTACTATAAAGAATGATGTGGCCACTCGCTCGCTTCTTGTTTCTGGAGGAAGTTTTTTTTTGTTTGTTTTTTTTTGTTTTTTTTCTCTCTCTCTCAGTCTGAGCCACTTTACTCTGCCTGAAATAATTTATTTTTCCGTGTTTCACAGTGGCAGCCCCTGGGCCATTCGGTTTTCCTGCTCTCAGTTATCAAGAGAAAGGAAACAAAAACACTTTTTTTTTGTTATAAGCTCCGGGATTTTATTTGACCTTGCAGAAGCACAATATGTGTAAACTTTTAAAAGCCATAAAAGTTATAATGATATGATACAGACATATGGCCTCGGGGCATCAACACATAAGACACAGAAATAGACTTTCACATCTTGCAGAGAGAGAAAGAGAGAGAGTTGCCAGTTTTGTTGATTGCCCTCAAGAGGCTGATGCTTAGTGAAACAAAGCTGCAGCTAAACACAATAATTAGCATAAACTGTTGACAGCAACTTCATCTTTTTCACCCAGTGAAGCCCTGTGGGAGCTACATGGAGAGGAGGCGCCAACTGTATTTATATTATGCAGCTTTCACTTGTTTTTCACGAGCGCTCTTCGTTTTTATTCAAGCGGCGCTTTGTCCATATTTACATCGTGATCATTTCTCATGCGGGGGGGAGGTCAGCGCGCTCGTCTCCGTATCCTCTTGACCTTGTTTATCTGTTGATCTGTTGCATATGTGTGCAAAGAAAATTGCTCCGATGCCCTCAGAAGGACAAATAGAGGCATTTAAACGCACAAATACGCCTGAAGACTCGTGGATTCCCAGAATTAAACTGAAATCTCTCTTATTTTTTTATTTTTTAATTCTTATTTTTCTGTTTCTTATGTTCAAACCTACAGGGAAAGGTTGTGTACTGTGTTGTACAATGTTGGGACTCAAAGAAGTCGGATAGTATGTCATTGTTGTGATGTTCATTGAGGTGGTGACTTTTATTCAGTGCCTTGGCCCTAAGCGTTTAAAAAAAGAAAAACTATAATCCCGCTATCACAATTTTAAGCTGTGTGATTAAATATTAAACATTTCAATTCATGCTAAATCCCCGAAACTGAAATGGTTACTCACCATCATCAGGGTCCAGGATCTCCACAGTAGCAACGTCGGGGAACTCGAGCGCCGCCATCACCGGCTCAGACAGGACAATCTGGAAGGTCTCGGACACTTCGTACTCGCTGTCGGGCAGGATGCGGACCTTCCACGTGGCTGTGGTCTGACCAGGGTTGAACTGCACCTGCTTCTGAGACTTCCCCCGGAAATCTTTATCCTTTTCCGCACTGCCGTCTTTTGTGCCAATACCTTGGAAAAGACATGGGAACTATTTTTTTTACATCGGCAAACCCAAAGCCATATAAAAATAATAACACAATTCTAATATAATTATTACAGAAAATTATATTGTTTTGGAATAAGAGGAAGACGAAGGAGAAAACGGGAAAGCCAGAATATCATATCGCCGCCACAGACGTGCTCTCCAATAGACCACACGTTTAGAAATGCATGAGTTTCGGTTTTTAAGAAAATTACCATACTATTCTTTGATGGAAATGGAAAAAAGAAAGTGGGCTTGATATGCAAGCACAGAAAGAAGCAAAAGGCCCCTGCACATATGCGCTCAGATGAAATGGTCAAGTTCAATGGGGCTGGAAATCTCTGCAGTCTTCAAAGGGGTGCTAGGAGAGGGAGTATGTTTTTCTCATGACTCCATCTTCCATGCGCAGCTCGGATTGGACGGCCCGGATCATAGGAGTCACTCTGAGGCACAGTGGCAGGTGCACTCGCCGCAGTCTCCAAACTGCTGCCATCTGCACTGACCAGTGAAGCAATAGGCCGCCGGTGAGCTCGTCTGAACAGGCGCCGGGTAAAGAGAGATATCAGCGGCCTGGCCTGGGATCAGACGCGCTATCACTGGAACAATGAGGCAGATGGGCGGCTCGAACCGACGTCCTGCTACAGTGGCCTATTTATGCCTGTTATTCTTACAACACAACATGTTCCTGTGCAGAACGTCTCCAACTACAGCAACAGTTAAATACAAAGCATCCAATGCACAAGATCTGCACACGTTTTTCTGAACAAACTAAATAAATCAATAAAATAAAATAAAAACTGAACAACAGAAACTGTTTCATAGCTCAGGCAATTAAAAAGAGATAATCTTCTTGCTATTGGTCTAAATTAGACCTCTCTTTTGTTCACTTTCCATGATAAGTATGAAGTGACACATTCTCGCTTCACGCCGCCTCCGTCATAAGAAAACAGTCATTATGGACATTATGACAATGCAGGCATATTTTATCTGGGCACCACTCAACATGTGAGTTCAACTTCAAAGTAGCGCTCCTTGAATTTATCATGCAACCATGAATAAACCAGTAGCTCTGCTTGAGAGACGCGTTGTGTTGTTGTTGCTGTTTAATATTAATTTGCAAAGATATCACGGCAGGGTCATCGCACGGGCGCTTCTCTCGTTTTCGCACCACATCAACAAACCACAGCAACAACAAACTGACTAAATACCGTACCGTCTTTATGTTACACCTATGTACATTTTACTCACTGTGAACGATCGTAATGCTGCACCTGCCTGCAGTGTGCGGTGTAGTGCAGTGCTCAAAGCTGTGTAACTCTGCATTTCATCGAGTCACATTCTGGCGATAAAAAGGTCAGCAAAACGTGCACATCACCTCCGAGAGGCTTCATTAGTCCGCGGCTCCGGGGCATGAAAAGCGACACCCGACAGGAGGGTAAATATTCTACGGGCTATGACCTTTAAAACGAGTTCATTTTATAGACAAAATAAATGAAAGCACTAAAAAAAAAAAAAAAGCCCATTCGTGCCAGTAGTAAAAATTCTTTTCACTCATAAATGCTTAGCTAGTTTTTTAACAGTGCTAACAAGTATTGTTTAATGAGTCGCAGCCAGTGAGTTGTCTGAGTTGCATCTTTCCACGGCCAACAGCTATAGGCGACCTTTCTCTTGTGCACACGCCGTCCAGCGGGGAAGGTCCTGCACCATTGTGTGGTTGGAATGTAAATACTTGTCAGAAGAGAGAGGTGAAAGGTCATGACCTGTGTCGCCCTAAAGGGTGTCTGGGCCACAGACTAATATATATATCACAGTGCAGCGTATGTGGCTGTGTGTGTGCGTGTAAGTGTGTGTGTGTGTGAGCCGTCTGCCAATATGTTAAAACAGACACTATACAATAACCTCTGACAAGAATTGTGTGTTTGATATCGTCTCTGTTTGTTTCCTTGTTTCCTTTCATTATTATCTAGTAGTTGTTTTTTTCCATTACATACGTTGTTATATTGCTTTATTTAAAATTTTAGGGACAAATCAGATTGAATTATATATCAAATATATTATATACATATATTATAGAATATTTATATATTATATAATATTCAAAATATATAATAAAAAAACAACTTATAAATAAATCAGATTGGAGGCTCTCTCTCATCACTTTGATATTATTATTATTATGAAATCAGAGTTGCTTACTAACGAAGGAAGTTTCTCCCAGGTAGCCCCGACGTTTCAGCACCACCTCCAGGAACTTCACCTCCTCGTCCACCACGTATCGCTCTTTCTCCAACGAGATCCAGGCCCAATTAAGACGGAACTGCTGGTTCTTCAGCTTGTTGCCTCCTGCAGGAAACAGAAAAACAATCGGCAAAGTTAAAGTCACAGCCGAAGAAGACAACAAAGAAAAAGCCATAATGATTTCTTGAAAACCTTTACAACACTCAGTGAGACGTGTGGAGAGTGCACAGCCCTCACGCACAAGAAGAAGGGTTTGTAACATTCTAACGTCCTAATTTCTAATTAAGATTTTAAAAAAAAAGGTGCCTGTTTCTTTCTGAACCAGGTTATTTCATCCTTTCCGTTTGAAGTTGGATTCAAAAGCCAAGCCGACAGTGCTGGAGGGCACTGCTGCTACCATTTGACCATGAAGGAGACAGAGACACACACAGGCATCAAACACACCCGATACAAACATACACACATCATACACAAATCAAATCACACTTTTAAGCTGTGTGTTTCTCAAGCACAATAATTCACATGATGACATGTACGACAATCAGCCTGAGACATTTAGACAACTTCTTCCAATGTGGAGCTGCGGGTGGTTCTCCGAGAACCAAACATCCATCAAGGCCACATGCAGTGCTGTGAGGATGTATGGCCGGGACGTGGCATTGACCAGTAGCTACTGAAAGAAAGGTCAAGTCAGTGGAGTGATGGAAGCTGCTGAGCAGCAATACCCCGATGGGCCGAGGAGACTATTTCAAGCACAACATCCGTTCAGGCAGCTGCAAAGAAGATGCATGATGCATGGCCACCGATCACGTTAAGCAATAAACAGTGAGTGGACGACAATCAATACAAACCAAGTTCTGAGGTGGATTCAGCAGAGACAGAGCTGGGAAGACGAAATAACGCGGAACATCAGCATGCATCCACAACACAACACTACACAACCAGAGTCGCTGCCAGCTGCTACCGGATGCGAGCGGTGAGATCTCGACAAACGCCATTACAGATTTGGTTAAATGGTGGTGGAGTAAGAGTCGATTTCCCAGAGGGCCGCAGGAGCGTTGTTCTGAGGTTTCATAGTGTTGCTGCTGTTTGTGTTGGGCACAGCTGAGAGTGTAGTCCAACCCGCCCCAGTTGTTACGGTCAGTAAATCTGTCACGTCCACCCTGAACGGGTACGGTGAGACCTATACACATTCACCCTGGGTGTTTTATTATGTGTGAGGGCACATGCATTCATGTGTGTGTGTCTGTGTGTGTGTGTGTGTGTGTGTGTGTCACACACATGTGAAATGCAGCCTGCACCTGTTCAGAGCTTTTTCCTTTGGTGGAATCTTGTTCATGTTCACTCACACGGTGAGGAAATGCGCCCCTCACATCAAATGCCCTTTTGACAATACGATGCCATAACGGGGATAAAAGGACAAAGTCAGTGTGATGGTGTGTGTTCTCTCTCTCTCTCTCTGTCTCTCTCTCTCTCTCTCTCTCCTCTTATGCAAATCCCACAACTCGTTTGAATTATTTAGTTGACCGAAATTCATGAAACGACTCCCACAGCGACACTTTGATCTTTTCTTCTAGATATAATAATTTCGGTGATGAAACCGCGACCTAATCCGAATCTTTCCTGGTCTGGTTTTTCACACGAATGTTCTTTGCTGAAAATATTGGAAAAGGGGGCAGGGCACAGGAAACGGACAGCGATGCTCTTCTAACTTCCACATCCAGGTCGGGTGAATGAATGAGTGATGTCAGCACTGAGAAAAGAAACAGTTTTCTGTTTTTATCTTCGTTCCCCCGTCAAAATGAACAAAGTTTCAATCGTTTAGTTTAGATTTCTTTAAAATATAACAGACTGAGATTCTGTGTTTCAAAATAAATATAGTTATTTGATATATTTGAAATAACGAGCAACCTCGACGTGATCCCAAGAAACCACAACAAAACATTACAAAAATATATATAACAGGTGAGGAAATGAACATTTTTATGGTAAAGTGTACGGTTTTTGGTCATGACACAGCATTAACTGTAAATGACTCAGCATTAACTGTAAACGACACAGCAACCTCACAATTATATCAATTTGTAACTGAGACTCTTCAACAAAACCTCTTAAATGAAAGTAACACGTTCTTGAGGTCGACCACAGTGTGTGGTTGTTGCTTCCTGTGTGTTCCACATCAGTCTTCTGGAGACGGGTGACCTCCGTATGACAGGACCTCCCTCCTCCGTTTGGATTAGGGCCAGGAGCATGGCACGCACGCCACCAGTAAACACCGCATGTCTGATCTCCGAGTCGAGAACCATCGTGTCCAACGTTGAGGGAACGGAAACAGAGAAGATCTTGGCAAAGTGTCCGACTATCAAAGTTACAGCAAAGCTAGAAAATGAACAAAACGTATCGGATGCATCTCAGACACGCCGGGTTGTTTATGGGTAGGAAACGCCTTTTCGTATTTCTAAACCAACTTGAAGGGGTGACTTTGCAAGATTCTTTGATCGACACAGAAGACGCGCCCATACATACTAAACTGAACCTCCGAGAGGCTCCTGTCCTTTTCTGGATGAATCGCACCAAAACCACCCGTTTGTCTTCCACAGCGTTCACAAACAAAACGGCTCTGTCGATTATTTACTTTTCATATCCAGCAAGATCTGACATCGAGAATACATCCCCCAACGCTGCACTGTGAAAACACCATTTGTGATGGCAGTGCACGCTGCAGGACGCAGAGTCCCCGCAACATCACCAGAGCAAATACTGAGTTAGGAAGGCCTGGGAGCTGCAGTGTGGCGTCCGGGGAGCTGGGGAGTGGAGGTGCTCATTTCCAGAGGACCACTTCACTCCCCCAGATTTCTTTCTAATTAAGATAAGCAGGGGTTGGAGTAAGTCCACTTCAAAGAGGCCCCAAGGAAAACACCAGTGTTAATCTTTAACCAGCGCTCACGGCGGCGAGAAAGAATTCAGCGGTCAGTATCAGGATCTCTCATGTCTGGGAAGTTCAGCAGGTACGTGGATTTCATATTTTTTTTTTAGATCATTCTTATTAAAAATAAAAAAAAATATGATGAAAGGTTTACTACAAATTCCAGTGGTACTCATCAAAATTCCAGAATTTAAACAACTGCCACACTGTGCTAGGTTACGAGTTTAAGTCCCTTTTAAATTGACAGTGTCAACAACCTGTCAGCCTTTACATTTCAACCACTTAACTATAAGCAGCCCTGCACATTAACCTTTTAACAGCCAAGTTCACGTTGCCGCACAAACAAAAGAAAAGTTCTGTCCATGTACACACTGGGTGTTCGATGAAAGACAAAAACCTTTTGAGCGAGGCCAAACAATGTGAGGCAGAACTGTGCCAGCTTAGTGCCCCCGTCTCCTCCCTGCACACATGCTGCAGACAGCCCTTATTTGGTCACCGTCAAGCATCGCGGGGCCTCCATGCCCCACGGGCCCTCATCTGTTCATTCAGCCAGGCAGACAGACAGGCGGTCCTTCGCCCGCAAGCACCCAGCACCACACTGATTAGTCAGGATAATTTGGGACTAGCCGGTGAATCCCGTTCAGTGGACACAGTACGGCTAAAAATACTGAATGATCATCGACTGCGAATGGCGGTAAGATGTCCACATCATTGTAGCGTGGCGATGGATGAACAGCTGCTCACATTTCAAATTATGTGTGATTCACACGGCACCGTTCAGACGCTTCACAGGAGGACGAAGCAAAGTGAGCTGTGTTGTCGTGTTGTCGTGTCACGATAAAGACACTGATTTTTAACGTATTTCTCCAATTTTCATGTTGTTTTTCAAAAACTACCATAAGAGCTTGAAACGAAAACAATGAGATTATAACATTCTATTTAAAGTCAGGAAAAGCTGTGTATTTTGTAGCATGTGGGCCTTTTGGCCCGATCATAACCAAGCGATCATGTTTAATTAGCTCGAGATGGATAATGACCCTGAGATCGCAGACAGTCTGAGCTCATCCCAGTCAGCAGTGTGGGAAAATGTCGGTTATGAACCGAATCAAGGACTTGGAGAATCATTACACCGCTAATGTACGCACAGTTTGAGCTCATCAAGTCAGTCAGCTTAACATACGAGTCAACTTTTAATTTTTTTATTCCTAATCCTCCGCTTCTCTTATGGGAGCGTCTCAAACGTTAGATAATTGCTCACTCGCACACTAAACCATAGCACAAAGAGGAAATAAATGCCTAATCAGCAAAAACACACTACATCAAAAAGAAGTATTCATTTACACTTTAGCAAAAAAAAAAAAATAAATCCCATCCTTCATTTGTTTACATGAATAGAAATATTTAATAATGTGAATAACAAAACGCTGTATCGGGAGTTTTTCCACCTCCACTGGGAAACCACAAATTCCCTGAAGCAGATTTATTCATAACCAAACAAGCGTTTCTTAATCACGCAACTCCCTTCGGTTGCCGAGACAAACAGAACTTGGCTTCATGTTGTGATATTGTATTGATCTTTAGCACAAAATGCTGACAAGAATGCGTCAAAGCCTCAATGTAGTTTGCACAGTTTAACTGAATCCTGGCGTCAGAATTTGGCCCACGAATAAACCACTGTTGTGGATATTCATGGTCCTCAGAGCAACCTCGTGAAAAAAACATGGCACAAAAACATGTGATGAGCCGTGTAGCACTGTGGAGTATAAAAGAAGCTTACTCTTTTATCATGTCCATTTTTAATTATCTTGCGGTCGCAGGATTGCCTCGGAGATACTCACATTTCAGCTTCAATGAGCTTTTTGGTCGACAAACCAAAAAGCTAAAGTTTTCCTCTGACCTAAGAGAAAAATCAATTCTTAATTTAAATCCAAGGGAATGATAAGGAGTCGTCTCGATGACGGCGAGGGACGATTAATATACAAACTACACAACTCGTATCAACCCTGTTTTATGAAATGAGTTGTCTTCAAGCCTCATAACGTACCAGACCATACCCACATACTCTCACCTCTCCAATTAAGAAAAAAAGAGAATGTGATAATCCTGTTTGAGAAAGGAAAGCACACAGCAGAGACGAGAGCGCAAAGCAGCGATACGGTCTAATCGCCCTAAGCCTCGTATCAGCAGTAACGAGTGGCGAGCCGACCACGGCTTGAAAGATTTAGAACTGTTAAGATTTCACAGGCACTAAACCTTTTTTTTTTTTTTCCGCTTTCAGGGAGCTGCTGTGCTGTAAATCTGGCCCCTCCGCAGGGGCCATTCAGTGGCTGCTGTCGCCTCCTCCGCCCACGATGACACAGCGGTGGCTCCGAGGGGACATTTGAAAGGCCTGAAAGAAAGGCCAAAGGCGCCTCTAAACAAAAGTGCCGGGTCAGAGAGGCGCGCAGGGCTCAAAGCAGGAAAGACTTTGCTCCCAGCAGGTAAAGTTCTTTGAGATTAACATCTGGACCCCAACGACAGAAGTGACTTAACTCTGTGCACTTTATAAATGTGGGACACAATGGCTGGAATCACTTCCGTCCAAAACCAAACTTTTCACCGACTGCATCATGAATACATTTCCGTTAACGCTCTTTAAATTCTACTTTTTGCACCTATGACTTTGTGTTAATTTCTATGGTAGCATACTCGACTGAATGAATTAGTTCTACTACATTCTCTTGAGGGGTTTTTTTTTTTGGATCATATATTCACTTTATCGGCACACAAATAAATCACATTAATTAAAAAACAAACTTGCACTGCACACAGACTGACAAATAACTTCTGCAGCGGTTGGATTAGCACCAAAATGGAATTGCTCATTAGAACAAGAGCGAGATGCATTTTTGAAAATGCTGCACCACAAACCAGCGTCCACAAACAGGGATTCAAGGCAAAGCACTTAACTTTATAGTCTTTGATTTAAATGTGCCGCCTACAAATCAGACAAGGACCCTCGTCGCTGCTCTTATAAATATTGTCCTTCAGGAGAAAGAAAAAAAAACCTTTTAAGCAAAGCAGAAACCTTCGTCCTCTCGCCGCGGTTTCTGTGTCTGATCTCACATTGCGGCATTGAGGTTGTCGTGCAAACTGCTCTGTGACTTGTCGCCCGGGGTCACAGGGGAGACGCCCCTCTCGTCCACCTGGGGAGTGGAGGAGTTGAGGAATTCCCAGGGCTCTCATTTCAGATGGGGCTCCTTTATTTGTGGCAGAGGAAACACTGTACAGTGTGATTGTTGGGGAAGGTCACGCATGTCCCCGGAGTCTGCTTCACGCTCCAGTGTCCTCACACACTGCCACAAATGATGTCATTAGTCATCTGCTACACAAAACACACAAAGAACCCACCCACCCACCCACACACACACACACACACACGGGGCACTTTGCTTGCAGAGATTACAGTTTTTACCTTGAAGCTAATTTGTTAAAAATGTATTACCTATTATTATTATTATTATTATTATTATTATTATTATTATTATTATTATTACGATTAATCATCATGGGACGAAAATACCGACAGAAAACAAATACAATACAAAGTACTGGCTCTTTAGCTGTTTATGCTGCAGGTCAATATTTCTCTTTGGCCATAAATGACTGGCATCACATACAGACACTCAAACATCCTGGGTCTTTAAGTATAATCCGATTAGCTTCGCCTGGAATCACAAGTTGAAACAAATTTGTTCCAAACACTTCAGGATTAGAAAGCAGGCCACTCTGGATGCGGGACCCTGCAGAGGATCTGCTCCGTCGCAGGTTGCTGATTTCAGACCAGGGCCACATGGTGTCTGAGGTCAACATGTATCTCTGATCGTGGCTTGAAAACAGGCTGCTGAGCTGTGTTGGAACAAGTTATCCAACAGTGTCTTCTTAAGCCACAATCATCAACAACATCGTGATTTACTGCACGTAAACACCGCTTAGTGCTTTTTTCTACAATACGAAGAAATGTGAAGAAATAAAAGCAGAGATCCACTGATGTTCAGACTGCGAGGGACCTTTTGTTTCGCTGACCCATCTTTGAAGGATTTCGAGTATTGCACCTGAAAACTGAAAAGATGAAAAGTCTCAACGCTCCAGCGTCTGTTTACCGGCAAGTAAAGAAATCAATTAACCGACCTTGAGTTCTGGAGCCCAATCAAATGCGTGTGTATAGAACTGGTTGCTGAGGGGCTTTGCTTGTTTCGATTGCTGTAGGTGAGGTCAGACGGCGTATTCCTTGATTGCCCTTGAATGGCGTTCGCGTCTGTCAGAGAGGATGCAGCCCCGAGTGTCTTAATTAACAGTCAGCCACATGGTTCGGAGAGCAGGAGGCTGAAGTCTCAGTGGCAGAGGAAATAACAACAAAAAGCTGAATTAGCAGTTGAGGGGCGTTTGCCTGCATTTCGCATACAAAGGTCAACATGGAATTAAAAGTGCGAAAGCACCGACGGTAACGAGTCTAAGTGCATTTCTGAATTTGCTTATGTGAACAACAGAAAGACACCGACTAAAGAGACGAGCTCGGTGGTTTTCATCCCAGGTACTGAAACACTGTTCGAGCCACATGTCTTCACTGATGCCAGAGAAGAACAGACGTGTCGGAACAACAAGGAGATACAAGTGGAAGTGTGAACATGTGTGAGGAAACAAAGTGGAGTTAGGATGCAGGATGAGGGGACTTGACAAAGAGGACGGGGTCTCGGGGGTTGGGGGTGGGGGGTCTTTTTCTTGACCTCTGAATGCACAGTATTTGCTCTCTTGTCCCAGCGAATAATGGTGGACTGTTTGCTGAAAGCAGCAGAGTGGCGGCGGCCATAGAATATAAAACCCCATCCCAGTCGGACGGACTCACAAGCTCCATACTAATGGAGCCGGGTGTTTGTCCGGGCTGGTTTCATTCCTAACAACACGTTCGAGCTGCATTTCACAGTTGTTACTCGCAAATCCTCCCCGTGCAGAAAAGGCTTTGGCCTGAGAGGGGGAAAACGCTCCCTGCAAAGGCTGGAATGGTAATTCCAAAAGAGGTGTTAAATGACTCCTGGTCCTTTGTTTGTGCCTGGTGAAAAGGAGCCTTCAAGTAGAACTGCGCGAGCCTGCGTGTTAAAGATAAGCGTGCTAGCCTTGAAAGGAGGAGAAGGAAAACGTGTTAGGCTTTTGTGTTGTTATTGTCCCCCCCGCTTGTAAATTTGGACTGAAGATTAGTGTCTGCTTGGGGTGAAAAAAAAAAAAAGTGAACAGGTATGCTGAGAGAAATGATTCCTCTGAAGGACGCTGGCAACGTTTCATTACGACACTCGAATCGTTAAAAAAGAAAAACCTCTGGATGTTTGGTGGCGCAAAGTTAGAGAAACTCCGCACAGGGAGGGTCACACATTGTGCGACTACCCTCATTAACTTAATGTCTTTCAGGGCCAGAAAAAAATGATTTAATTTAAACAGTATTATCATAGAGACAAACTATTGCCAGTATTCATAAGTGCTTCAGCTCCGGCCCACTCAAAGAATTATCAATACAGATAAATGGAAGTAATAATGAATGTGTACATAATATACAGTACAATTTGTCTAAACGATCAATGGTATATTATTTATACTGGTACAGAACGCCAGGGTGAACTGAGGCTACGTAAAAATAAATAATACGATTAGTTAAGATGATGTGGATTCAAATATCACGCAAAGTTAAGGATATTTATTAGTTTGTAAGAAAGTCAAAAATCCAAATGAAATGTCCAAATGAGACAAATAACGTGTGTTAATAGTCTGCGTCGTTTAATATTTTGACATGTACGACGACCAGAACCCGCACTGTGTAACTCTGAGATTAAATGTGTCAAAACTATCTACAAGAGGTAAATATACCGAGCCTCGGAAAGCTGTTGTGCGTCAGGGCTGCCAGGTTCAATGCTAACACAGACGCAGCAGCTGCAGCAGAGCGCACGACACCACGAGCCCAAAGGGGTTGGAAGAAGGTAATAAGAAGTGACCAGTTCTAATTTAATGGACGGTGCAAACTATTACGTTTGAAAGACAGAGGCTAAATGTCAACGCTGATAAAGACGAGATGCCGCGCGAATTAGCAGAGTTGCACACAACTCTATCTGTGACATTTTAGCTCCCACACACAGAATGAATGCTCCTTTTAAAAAAAAGCTGAAATAGAAGTTCAATGAAATCTCTGGGCTCCCGAGGCCCCCAATGATAATGAAGCACAATATGCTGAAAACACAGCTCGTGCCTATGGCTCATTGACCAGTGATAACCTTTCGAGTACATTTAAAGGCCGATTGTCCAATTATTGCAACGGGCATCAGCCAATTACATGAGGATTTAAGGAGCTAAACGGATCTTTGGATATGAGATCGTCCAGTCGTCTAAACCCGTCGCCCTCCTTTGTTTTCCCGTTAATAGGTAACCCTTCACTCCGAGCCCCCGCCCTGGAAGACCGAGATAAGTCCGGACATGGTCGAGTTCATTTCAGGCAGAAAGACATTCCACAGTATTCCTCGGGGGGGAGGGGTCGATCTGAGCCCCGGACATTTTCCAGGTTACTCCAGAAATGTTAAAAGCTTGACGAGTGCTGGCTGAGATTGGAATACAAACATTAAGACTGGCAAAGACCAGATAAGTATGATTGATTCACTAGTTGTCATCTACAGGACATGACTCCTTTATAGCTCCTTTACGGGGTCTGCGACTGGAAACCATTTTTCTTGTTCGGGTTGACTTTGTCAGAGACGTACTCTAAGGTTGAAGGTTGAAAAGTTCTGCCACTTAAATAACCACACAGTCTGAGGCTGCACTATTTGTTGACTCAATCAAGTCTATGGGAAATATCAAGAATATTGAATATTCAGATGAGCCGCCTGGCTGCAGGGCTCACCTGGTACACACAAGACCCCCCCCACACACACACACACACAACATGTCAACACAGGCGGTGTTTGGAGAAAGAGGCGTACATCCGCACATCCACGCCATCGCTACAGGCGACGGGGAGCAGCTTGACGCCTTGCCCCCATCAGCACTGGGACCGGCAGAGCACTTGTATCTGTCATCTCCTCTGACTGCTCCTGCCTCCCATCTCACTGGATGAATTCTCATATCCTGCCGATCAGACTGCACTTACGGAGCAGGAGGAGGTGGTGGTGGTGGTGCTGAGACGGAGCTCGATCCACGCGCAGAAATCCCCAAAGGGTTTCATCAGCACCTTTTATGTGATGAGAGCCCTGCTCCTCTCACCACCACCACCACCACCATCCCGGGTTCATAGCGAGTGTATGAAATGAAAACCATCCCACGAGAGTTTGCTTCAAACTGTGCAGCGTTTTCAGTTTCCCTCTGCCGTATGTATATATTTATATATTCTTGGCATTGCCGAAGTGCCAATGACATCGAAATGAGAGGAGGTGGTGGTGGTGGGTTGTTTTTTTTTTTTTTCTTTCGTCCTGGCCTGCCACAGCACTCTAAACATGAGACAACAGCTTGAAAGCAAAGACAAACCCTTTATCAATTTAACTGCAGTACATGCCCGGCATTTTGATGTAGCCGCTTTAGCAGCTCTGATTATTATATCAGGCAGCTGCTGGATGCTGGATGCTGGATGCTGGATGCTGGATGCTGCGCGTGAATGTTTGTGCCTAAAAATGTGTGTAAGAAGGAGGTGGCGAGGAGTGGCTCCAGCGCCGCGCGGAGATTCGGGGGCCAAAAACACATTATCCAGAGTGATTTTGCAAAATCGAACGGAAGAAACAGAGACGTCACAGCAGCAATTTCAGCACCACTAACCACTGTCAGAGCCCCTGCTGGTCCCCCCCCCCAGAGTGGGTGTCATAAAATAATCAAATCAGACAGTTTCATACGCTTCATCAGACAAGAAATAAAATAAAGTGGGATTTTTAATTACGCATTCACGATCTGACTTCTCTGAATGCCGACGTTTTCATCTTCTCCGGTTGTCTATTAACTCCACATATACATATATATATATATATATATATATATATATATATATATATATATATATATACACATACACACACACACACATACACATACTCCCATAAAACTGATAACAAACTTCAACCTGCACACGCTGTCCACAAAAGAGGGATTTTCTGGAGTCGGCACTCGCAGGGCCTCTGTTCTGCTAGACTGATATCCTAAGGCGACTGTGACGACACATCTCATCATCCCGGGAACAAGCCTGGGCCTGGGCTTTCTCTACTTTTGGGAATTTGCCTCAGTTTTATTAACCTTGGCTCCTTGCACTGACTTCAGCAGCAAATTAAATCGGAGGAGGGAGATCATTAAACAGGGTTTCCCTCCAGTTCTCCGCAGAGCAGCGAGCGGGCCTCAACGTGGAGGAGACTCACAAGATCATTTGCGAGTTTCACCCAAATACAAAGACACAAGACATCTGCTGAGAGTACTACTCCAAATAAATAAAAGCCCCCCCCCAAAAAAAAATAAAAAAAAAATCAAAACAAAGAAAAGGTTTGACTGGCGCACATTTAAAGCATCATTCACAGACACACACACACGCACACACACACACACACACACAACTGCAATGCAGACCAGCATTATAACTCCAAATCAGCCACTGAGGACACCAGGGACCAGTGAGACAGGTAAATCACTCCCCATCTAAACAATCAGCCCAAATACTCTTTGTGATTCAGGGATTTTTTTTTTTTTTTTTTTTTTTGGATCCTCGAGTGAAGCAGCTGTTACACGAGAACATCTCTGTAATCAGCTTCCATACGCTTCATCATAAAAGTAGTTCCCATAACAATAAAACGACCACCTGATATTTTAGACGCCGCCACACAGATGGACTGTGAGGGAAACATAACACCTTGAAAAGTCTTTAAAACACGACTGGACCAGATATGGAATTTGCTCGCGGCACATTTCACGCTTGCGATGATTCACGCCGCGGGTCGCGAGGATGGAGGAGCGTTATGTCCCTGCACGAAAGGTGTGGACGAGTCCGTTTCATCAATAACAGGACAGAAACGCACAATGAGACTGCAGAGTCAACACTTGAGACTGTGATGGGAATATTATGGTGACCTCACAGCTGCATGTCAGCGCACGCTGTCTTTGACTTTTGCTGCGCTCGAACACGCTACAGGAAGACAGATAATCCAACCTAACCTGGGATTAGATGTGGGGGGGGGGGGGGGGGGGGGATAAGTGGGGGGGGGGGGGGGGGGGGGGGGGGTGGTTCAAGTATGCACTCGGCGTGACAAGTGATTACACAGTGATAACAGGGAGGATGTACATGGTTTACACGGCCGATGGCACTGCGGGCTGAAACGGTTCGGAGGATTTATTAGGTGCGGGTGCTCACAGCGACCCGAACTTATCTTGTAACACAAAGAAGAAATGTGGCTCCAGCGCCGCGCGGAGATTCGGGGGCCAAAAACACATTATCCAGAGTGATTTTGCAAAATCGAACGGAAGAAACAAATCAGACAGTTTCATACGCTTCATCAGACAAGAAATAAAATAAAGTGGGATTTTTAATTACGCATTCACAATCTGACTTCGCTGAATGCTGACGTTTTCATCTTCTCCGGTTGTCTATTAACTCCACATATACATATACATATATATATATATATATATACACACACACACACACACACACACACACACACACACACACACACACACACACACACTCCCATAAAACTGATAACAAACTTCAACCTGCACACACTGTCCACAAAAGAGGGATTTTCTGGAGTCGGCACTCGCAGGGCCTCTGTTCTGCTAGACTGATATCCTAAGGCGGCTGTGACGACACATCTCATCATCCCGGGAACAAGCCTGGGCCTGGGCTTTCTCTACTTTTGGGAATTTGCCTCGGTTTTATTAACCTTGGCTCCTTGCACTGACTTCAGCAGCAAATTAAATCGGAGGAAGGAGATCATTAAACAGGGTTTCCCTCCAGTTCTCCGCAGAGCAGCGAGCGGGCCTCAACGTGGAGGAGACTCACAAGATCATTTGCGAGTTTCACCCAAATACAAATACACAAGACATCTGCTGAGAGTACTACTCCAAATAAATAAAAGCCCCCCCCCCAAAAAAAGAAAAAAAAAATCAAAACAAAGAAAAGGTTTGACTGGCGCACATTTAAAGCATCATTCACAGATATGGGGACACACACACACACACACACACAAACACACACACACACACACACACAAACTGCAATGCAGACCAGCATTATAACTCCAAATCAGCCACTGACGACACCAGGGACCAGTGAGACAGGTAAATCACTCCCCATCTAAACAATCAGCCCAAATCCTCTTTGTGATTCAGGGATTTTTTTTTTTTTTTTTTGGATCCTCGAGTGAAGCAGCTGTTACACGAGAACATCTCTGTAATCAGCTTCCATACGCTTCATCATAAAAGTAGTTCCCATAACAATAAAACGACCACCTGATATTTTAGACGCCGCCACACAGATGGACTGTGAGGGAAACATAACACCTTGAAAAGTCTTTAAAACACGACTGGACCAGATATGGAATTTGCTCGCGGCACATTTCACGCTTGCGATGATTCACGCCGCGGGTCGCGAGGATGGAGGAGCGTTATGTCCCTGCACGAAAGGTGTGGAGGAGTCCGTTTCATCAATAACAGGACAGAAACGCACAATGAGACTGCAGGGTCAACACTTGAGACTGTGATGGGAATATTATGGTGACCTCACGGCTGCATGTCAGCGCACGCTGTCTTTGACTTTTGCTGCGCTCGAACACGCTACAGGAAGACAGATAATCCAACCTAACCTGGGATTAGATGTGGGGGGGTGGGGGGGGGGTTCAAGTATGCACTCGGCGTGACAAGTGATTACACACTGATAACACGGAGGATGTACATGGTTTACACGGCCGATGGCACTGCGGGCTGAAACGGTTCGGAGGATTTATTAGGTGCGGGTGCTCACAGCGACCCGAACTTATCTTGTAACACAAAGAAGAAATAACAAACAAAACATGCTTGCTGGGGGGTGAAGGGGGGGGAGTTGGAAACCAGAGAGGGGGAAAACATCCTTCTTCGTTTCAGAGGACGCCGCGTGGAAAAGAAAAAAATTCCGGTTAGGAATTTGATCCATGTATTCCACTACTGACACAAATGTGAGATATGGATTTATAGACTCTGGGCACTTTCCATTATAAACACCAACAACAGCTGTAGATTCTGACCTTCAAACCGAGTGCATTTCTATGAGCTGCATAAGCAATGATGTTTTGGTGGCTTCTTGTATTTCGGAGGGAAAAAAAAAAGAGGTGGTAGTGAGCGCAGCCTGGAATGAAAAACAAAGGCCACAGAAATGTGTCTGTCAGTGGGAACATCCGTGATGCTGACTGACTGGCTGGAGGCAGACAGGGATTCGGCTTCACAAACAAGCGCCTGGGAATGCCGAGACATGTGTGTGCTCAGGTAAGCTCACCTGAATGCACCTGAATCCCCAGGAGACAAGAGGAGGGCTGGAGTCTGCTGAAACACACCAATTAACCGCCTTAGAATGACAGCCCCCTCCCCAATACACACACACACACACACACACACACACACACACACACACACACATACCAATCTTGCTTTAAACAACACTAATCAGAGAGGTCTCCGGACCACACACACCTCTGTTTGTGACGTTGTCGTTCCAGATGTGATGTTTCTCCCACATCACTTAATATGTGTAATTGCGGTCCTGTGCGATTATTCATTCAAAGCCACGACAAGCTCGACAAATTGCAGGACGCACACGCGGCTCTGAAAAAATAAGCCCCGTCATCTCCTCGTTGGCAAAAGCGAAATGGGACGCGGCCGGCGCTCTCTGACACGAAGAACAAACTGGAGACAATGATGAAAAAACGGTAAACAAACTCCACAAATCACCCATAACAGTGACGTTAAGACATTTTACAACTTAAAGTGACTTATGCCTCAATCTAAAGTCTGTTTAACCACAACAGGGTCAAAAGTGGCAGTGTTTTCGTCGCACATTCAAAATCCCTTCATTGTGTGTTGCACACTAATTAAAAATAATAAGCATTTTGGGATGCAGCCTAATTGCCATGTTGTTATTTGTGGTGAAAAGCCCATCTGTTGTTTTCCCTTTAAGTAGCAACCTCTCTTCAAGTGGAAATTACATAAGCATAATCCATCCAACAATAAACAAAACTAAATTTCCTCAATATCATTGGGTGGGTGGGGGGGGTAAATTTTTTTTACAGCCAATGTTCTTAACTGTGTCAAACAATGGACAAAAGTAGGTCAGGTCCACACAGGTTTCAATCTGGGCTCTGAACTCAGCACTAACAGTCCAAATGACACATCACGTATCAGATGCATTACGGCCAAGAAGAGCTCAGCCCTGGCAGCTTAGTTTAAGACGGTGCCTTGTACCAAGTACTGACGATGCATCCAGCAGGGAAACAGATCTCAGCTTCAACCACTAAAACAGCTCTGTGGTCAGATGTCAAAACTGCTCTGTGTGTGTGGATAGAGTGTAACGGAATGACTGGCTGCACAGTTTCCATTGATTCCACTCTTAGGAAACAAACATGCCAGGATGAAATTAGCAGCTACTTCTTAATGATGACTTTCAATTCAACTTAAAATCAAAATAAACTTAATATATAGAATTTGCAGCATCAATCGCTTCGATTGTGTCTATGTTCATATCAAAACGTTCCTGTGTACCTAAAACTCCCGTTTCATCACAGCTGCACAGACTCGAAAACTCTTTGAATCCCGCTTAGCAGCTGCAACATGAAACACACCTTTTCACCCCGAGAGGCCGCCGAGTGCGGCGGCTGAATTTCCCCCCGATGAACTTGAAGTGAGGAGGAGAATGTTTCCCACCGCTGAACATGACGGAGTGCAGCTGTGTGCCACTGTGCACCGTTCAGCTCCTCCCCAGCACAAGTGTTCAAAGAGCTGGAGGCTCCGTCTGGGGGATTTATGGCAGCCACCAGTGCAGCTTAAAAAGTTATTAAAAAAAAATAAATAAAAAGCCTTCACAAGCTGTCGAGTCCTGAGAGACGGCTCATTCGGCAAGACTCCTCGTCATTTAGGTACCACAATAAAACATCTCCAAGAAAAAACGTACGGATCAATAATATGTCTGATGTTTGCAAAGTTTTTCAAGTGCATCACTTTAAAAGCCGGGGACGGAATAAGATGCTGCTGCAAGCGCTGACAAATGACAAATAATGTCAAGTATTGTATCGAGTGCGGGAAAAAAAAAAGAGGAGTTAATCTAGTTTCTAATAAACGACCATTATGGGATATACGGCTGACTCATCAAGAATCAAGCGAGATAGAAAGAGAAGGACAATGCCGGAGACAAAAGAGAGAGAGAGAGAGAGAGACGGTGTCATCCATGACAAACGACCCAATCGATACGATAATAAAGACACTGACTAAACCTCATTCAGCAACAAAGGCGTTTTGCATGGGCAGGTAAAGAGGTGTCACTCAGCATCAGCCCCTGATAAGGAGCAATCCCCTCTCACTCTATCATCACTCATTAACAACCAATCCACCTGCCGGCGCTGGCGTCAACCTATTACTCCACCCAAGCCACACATTAGTCCCAAATCGAGAAATGGGGGAAAATGTGTACAGGGGCCCGCTGAGGTGCTTGTGGGAAAAGTGGGCCCCTATTAGAGAGGTCCTTTTGTGCTCACTCATCACCGCTGAAGGGTAACAGAAAGGACACACCGCCAGGCGCGCTGCCTCCGCCGCTCATCAGCAACACTGGAATGATGGGTGCGGTTCATTCCCAGAGCCGGGTCCTTATTACGTACTGTATCTACAGCGGAAGAAAAACGCTAATAGTTCTACTAATGACTCGCTTGCGATATCAATCATTTCTTTCTGTGCCCTCGCATGGAAAAATAATGGGTGATTATGGTTGGCTGCTACAGGACCCAGCTAATGTCGGTATATATAGACTCGCATGAATGTTTACATGTAGGGTAAAGAGCGAGGAAGCTGTGACTTTGGGTTTTGGTCAAATAAACGTCAAGGGAGCGAGACATAAATGATTATTATCTGTAAATATTGCCCCCCCCCCCCCCCCCCCCGACTTCTCATTCAACGTATGTCTTTGTCGTTTTCTCATTCCCTCACCCAGAAACATGAAACAGTGTGAAATGATGTTGAAATGGAAATCTCACATTTTCTGCGCGCACACCTTGTGTGTAGCACACCTGCTACATTAGACACAATGTGCTGCACACGCAACCTTTCTCTTCTTGGGAGAAATCTAATAACTTGACAAGGACTCGTTTGGCAAAAGCGCGACGGCGCTTGGGTGTAACACATAACAGGAAATGACAAAATAAAATAACTCACCGTTATCTTCGATGGAGAAATGGAAGATGTCGTTTGTGGCGTTGTCTCCGTCCCTCAGAACGTAGCAGATGCTCATGTCATCAATTTCAGCTGGAAAAGAGACACGTTTGCATAAATAACCAGGGCATCCCAGACATAACTGTGAGTTATTTAGCTTTAATAACAAGTGGGGGGGGGAGTGGGGGGGGGGTCTAAATTGGGGGGGGGGGGGGGGGGGGGGGGTCTAAATTGCATCCTGACAGATCATTGGTCAATATCTGCTGCTGAGACTGTGTGAAATGAGAACGCTGCACGGCGTCATGGGAATCTGAGAAGAAGAAACTGCCTGGTATCAAGGGCTATTTATCTGACCCCCGAAAGAGAGTGAACATAAATAAAAGCTTGACTCCTGGGGCTCCATCACAGCAGTCTTGCAGTTTGCCATCCCTGATAGCGCTCTGCTAGATGCCGGGTTCTTCATAGACTCCAATCTTAAAGACTGTTAAGTTCACAGCCTTTATTCCATCTACCACCATTTGATGTCAAAAAAACGTTTCCCTTCAAAGCGACGACGCGTACAAATGCAAAATGCCACAATTTTCAAACGAACCAGGAGATGGCGTCTTTATTTACCATCTGTTTACCTTTGTGAAAACCTCTTGAAATATTGAACGGGGCTCTTGGGGGAAAGCATCTCACAGTGACTCAGTAAATATAAAAAAAACATAGCTATTGACTGCACACTGATGCTGCTACCCTGATATTTACTCCTGACCGGCCTCCCTGTCTGTTTAAAATGTAACTCCATTACTGTGCTGTTTGCAGCCGTTTGCCGCGAGCGGTTACCTCGTCTCCCTGCACGTTAAACATTATTTATCATAATCTCAGCAATCCTCTTGTCGTCTGTTAGAAAATATCCATCTAGTAATGGACAAATCACGGCGTTCAAAATATGCACTCCTCCAGCGAGAAGCGTTAGGCCCGAGGCAGTGGCATACTTCATCTCAGTGAATATAGACTCTCCTGAGTGAAGACAAAAGCCTGCGTGTTTGAAGTCAGCAGTTTACAGTGGGGGAGCAGATCTAGCACAGCGAGTAAATGTAAAATGAGTCGAAGCACTCAAAACGCCAGAGAATCCAAAGCTGTCAACATTACAGGATGTGGGTGTCACAGGATTACAGGGCGTTTTGGAAAAAGAGGCTCTCTTACCTTGCGTGAAAGTGTTGATTGTAGCATTTCCTTTGCTCAGGTTGATCAGGTAGCCGTGTTCTGGTGCAACAGTAATCCTGAAGATCACAGCGTTCTGAACGCCGTCTCTGTCCTCGGCTTTCAGGGTCTTACTGGTGATCACAAAACCCAGGTGACCGGCCTCCAGAACCCGCAACGTTGGTGCGCCCTTATTTACCAGAATCTGCGGTACCCCATTATCCACGGGGAGGACGGTGATCTTCATGACTTGGGGCTTTCGGGTCTCAAATACTGTGTCGGGGAAAACGAAAAAGTCTGTGTGAGTGCCATCAGTGACGGTGAAGGAGAAGCTGTCCTCGACGCTCTCGGTGCCGTCGTGCTTGTAGCTGATCATGTTCTCATTCAGGTCCTGCTTTGTGAAGGAGCCGACAGGCCTGGTGTTGTTGAAGAGCAGGCGACCGTGAACTGGTATTTGAGTGACTGTGAACTTCAGGAGGCGGTCAACAGTGTCCCTGTCCTCCACCGTAAGCTCAAACGGCGTGATGAGTTTGTTCTCCCCCTCAGTCACCAGCAGGCCGTGTACCGTCACTACAGGCTTTTTATTGTCCACGTCGGTGATTGAAATGCGGAAAGTGCGGAACACGGGGTTGTAGCCGTCGGTGACTTCAAATTCAAAGCTATCCATTTTCACTTCGTCGTCAGCAGTGTGGATGTAGTAGATTTTGTTGCCGGCCAGCTGCAGCTGTGTGAAGGATGAGATTGGCATCCCAGGTGTGTCTGTGCACTCTAAGTGGCCTCTCACTGGCGCTCGGGTGATTGTGAAAACCAAGTGTTCATCTGGGCTGTTAAGGTCACTGGTGCTGAGCAGGTCTGTCGTCAGAGTCACCCTGCCGCCCTCTTTAAGGGACACACCTTTACTGACCACGTCTGGGAAAACCATGTCAATGCCACCCACCGTCACATAAAAATATCTGTCAATCAAAGGGTTGATTCCGTCCGTCACGTCGAATTTGATGAGGTCTCGAATCCCCTCTTGCCCGTTGTGGACGTACACGATCAAACCCTGGTCCACGTCGTTCTGAGTAAAGTTCATTCCAACTGTGATATTTTGCAGCGTCCCAGAGGGCACTGTTCTCTGCAAATACCCCTGACCGGGCCCATAACGGACAATGTAAGTCAGCGTGCTATCCTCAGAGTCCAGGTCCGTGGCTTTTAATACATCGCTATTTATGACTTTCACATCACCTATTTCAATTTCAAGGCCATCATTGATTTCCATTCTCGGAGTTTCGTCGTCCACTGGGATGATCATAACAATTACTGTTTTCTCCACACTGTACTTTCCGTCTGTGAGAACAATACCAAAGCTGTCCTCTGTGGTTTCTGAGTCATCGTGCTCGTACACGATGCTCGAGGCCTCCCTGATCTGATCCAAGGTGAAGTTAAAGACGGGGACGGTGCCGGTAGTGAGCTGATTGAGAATAAACCCGTGCTTGGGGGGCTTGGTGATGAACGTGAGCTGATCGGTGGGGAGATCTGAATCGGCGCCGTTCAGGATGGGCGTGTCGATGACTACGTTCATGCCCTCCATAACCACAAACTCTCTCATGTAAATCTCGGGCTTTTCGTCGTTAGAGGGGATTATGGAGATGGGGAAAACGTGCCTCTCAGAGAAATTGATGCCATCAGAGCATCTGAATGTAAACCTGTCCTCCACTGGCTCGACCCCTTTGTGAATGCTTTGAACATAGTAAATGTGATTCTGCCTGATGTCCTTGATGGTGAAAGCACTAATGGCAGTTCCAGACCGGGATTTCTCTGAGCCGGGGGCTGGGGAGATATTTTCCACGTACCCTGTTGTGGGCTGAACAATGATTGTACAAAGGAGGTCGTCGTTGGGGGTGTCGACATCATCGGCGCTTATATGAAGAATTTGAATGACATTCTTCTCCCCCTCCACAACAGTAAACTGTGGCCCCACAAAGACCTCTGGAGCCTGGCTGTCCAGGGGAAGAATAGTCACATGCACTCTCACACCTGTGATCTTATTTCCTCCGACAGTCCACTCGTCAGACATGTCCGTCAGAGTGAGGTTGAAAAAGTCCTCTCTCGTCGTTAAGCCTACCTCCCCACTGGTGTGAGCGTACACCACCAGGCCGTTAATAACATCAGCCTGAGTGAACGTGCCAGATGGGACACCTTTCACCAGGATTTCCCCTAATGACGGCGGGTCCTCAACAATGAAGGTCAAACGAAGGTCATCCGTGTCCTCGTCTCTCCCCTGAATGACGTTACTTGTGATCTCCGTCGCTCCGTTTTCCAGTACGTCTATGTAGGAGCCGATTGTGCCAGCTGGGAGACTTAATATTGGAGTCTCATCGTCGACCGGCTTCACGTTAATCCTCATAATAATTGGGACAACGTGGACCCCGTCACTGACATCTATTTGTATTGAATCACCTGTTGACTCATCCCCATTATGGACATATGAAATCCTGTCGTTGCCGATATCATCCAGCTTGAACGCGTCTCCTCTCGTCATGTCCGTGAACCTGTACTGGACGCGGCCGTGCAGCGGTGGCTGCGTAACAGTAAACGTTATCAGTGTGCTGTCTGTGTCTGTGTCTGAGGTGTCCAGCTCAGCTCTGGTGATGATATGTCGGCCACGCTCCGGCACTGTGAACCCAGAATTGGTTATTTGAGGCGGTTTGTTGTCCACGGGTTTTAAAAATATGGTGAAAACTCCATCGACGCTGTTTCCCGACACGTCCTCCACAGCGTACTTAAACTGCAAAACATGACTGGTAATTCCCAGCTCGAGATCAGGCGGTTTGTAAGCTATTTTATGGTGGTTAATTTGCGCCTGAGTGAAAGTGGTGACCTCTGTGTTGGGCCTTTCAGTTAACACCAGAGCGCCCAGAGCAACAGGGCTGTTCTCATCCGTATCCGTCGGCGGCTGCGTGACTGTGTATTTCAGATCCCGATCCTCTGAGTCCAGGTCTGTGTAACGGAGGAATTTCCTCCGGAAGTAAGTGAGCTGATATTCGTGCACAGTCATTTGCAGAGTCGTTCCGGGGTAAAGTTCAGGTGGGAGGTCGTCGACGGGGAGAATTTTAATAATGAACGAGCTCTGACCTGATTGGTTTGGCGGGTCGTTGTCGTCCTGAACTCGGAACACAAACTGATCCATGACAGTGCTGGTGCTGTGGGGCCCGACGTGCTTGTAAAACAGTTTGCCATCAATTATGTCCTGCTGCAGCC
The DNA here is from genome assembly GCA_016785345.1 of Trinectes maculatus. Classification (NCBI taxonomy): domain Eukaryota; kingdom Metazoa; phylum Chordata; class Actinopteri; order Pleuronectiformes; family Achiridae; genus Trinectes; species Trinectes maculatus. The sequence goes on from JAFBJQ010000020.1 coordinate 242,340, forward strand.
ACTCAGTCACTACCTTCTCGTACATTTCATCATCCGTATTAAACTTCCAGGTTGATGGGTCCTCGGGGGCCTCGGACTGACGCAGCAGCACCTGCCCGACTGTGGAAAAAGGAGGCTCTATTGTGAATGTAATTGTCGAATCCTCGGAGTCGATGTCTGCGGCGCTGAGCATGAGCGAGGAGACGGGCATCATTTGGTTTTTGAATAAAACCAAACCCGTGTTGGCGTTGATGATGGGAGGCTCGTCGTCCATCGGCACGACAGTGATGGGAAACAAAAACTCCACCTCGTTCGTGCCATCTGTCATTCTGAAAATAATATTGTCACTGTATGTGTCGCTGCCGTCGTGTTGATAAACGACTCCCCCGGCATCCAGGTCAGTGGGGGTGAAGAATTTCCCCCGCGAGCCCAGAACGGTGAGTTCTCCGTGCCTCAGCCCATCGATAACAGAGATTCTCACTTTGTCTAAATTGTCCTCGTCGCTAATTTCCAGATTCTGTGAACTGGACAGAGGCCTGGACTGACCCTCATACAGTAACTGCCCGGTATTCCTGGTCACCACGGGGGCCAAAGTGTTCATGGGCTTAACAACAATCATGAAAGCGAAGGGGTCTGACACAGCCCCCTCTGTGTCCACGACCTCAAACTCAATCTGGAAAATCCGCTCAGAGTCGGAATCCACAGCGGGGGGTTTATAGGCGATTTTCAACTCTTTGAGGTCCCTCTGGTAAAAAGAGGTGATTGGTAAATTCCTATCGTCCGTGCTCACTATGTATCCCTCCTCGAAAGACAGCGGGGATGTGATGTTGAAAATTAATTCATCAGCTTGAGACTCAGCGTCCTCTGCTGCCAGCATGTCCACGGTCACGGCTGTCATCACAAACTGGTCCACTTCCATCATCATCATAGCCACGAAGCTGGGTTTGGGCGGCGTGTTCTCCTCGCCCTCTTTAATCCTCACCAATATTTGGAAAAATTCCTGCTTGAGCAAATTACCTTCCTTATCGTGCAGCTCCACAAGCATCGGAATGTAATCTCGGTTTGGGGACTTCAAAGCAAACGTGTGCTGATAGCGGATGTTCATTTGAATGAATTCATCACAGTCCACCATTGTTCCCAGGCTCTCCTCGTCCACAAGTTTTCCATAGCGGGGCAGCACGCTGCCACTGGAGAGGGAGGCTATTTTGCATTGTTGTGCGCCTCTGTTGTAGGTGAATTCTAAAATTCTTCTATCAATGGGGTTACTGGTGCCCAGCAGCCTCTCAACAGTGAGTGGCATGTTTTTGGTGAGTACTTCCAGCTGCGTGAAAACGACCTCCACCTCCATCATGAAAGGAATGATGATAGTGTCCGTCTGGGTGTCATACCTGAGCTGTAATCTCACCCTGTCCCTCGGCGGACTCCTGGAGCCAAAGTGGGAATACTTCACATCGTTGGGGCCAAATTCGCAGGGGAACTTTTTGGGGGACAGGTGTCCGGGCCTCTGGGACAGCGGGTCGTTGTCCAGGACCGTCACGCTGCATCTGTCGCCGGGCTGCACCTGGATCACCAGGTCGTTGACGGGATCCACGGAGACGGATCTCCCGAAAGGCACGCGGATGCCGTTGTTGGCGACCAGGACGGTGTCCTCCGTCAGCTCGGACCTGAGGGCGTAGGATAATCCGTAGCTGTCAAAGACCTGCGCGGCCGCGTCACCTGTCAGGAGCAGCGCGAGCGCAAGCAGAGCGGCGGCGGGCGCGTGCTGCTGCGGGGCGGCGAGCCGAGCCATTTGTGGTGCGGGCAGCGCCCAGGACACGCGGGGACAACTTTACGCACAGACGCTGCCGGTGTGGCGCGCGCGGCGGTTACAGGCGCAGGAGCGCGGAGGCAGCAGAGTTGGAGACGGTGACGCGCCTGTGGGCTCTGAGGTGCACCATCCTCCCCCAGCTGCTCAACACTGAGGAGCCAAACTTCACACACCCGGCTCTGTTGTTGGAGTAACGACAGACACGCCCCTCCCCGCCGCTGATTGGCTGGCGTCTCTGCAGGAATTCCTTTTGCCAGCTTTTAAATGGACGTGACCCGTGTCATTCCAATCCAGCCTGGGTGTAGTGAGGGGGGGGGGGGGCATTAATGAGGTGATTGTGTGTGAGACGTCATTTACAGTCTGTAATGAATATGAATGGAAATATATATATATATATATAAAATATATATTTTATATATTTAAAACGCCAATTTTTATATTTCTCCAATCAGAGCCCTTCAGTCACTCAGGAGTTGTACTCATAATAAACACAAGTGCAGCTGGACAAAAGAGACTTGATTGACAATGTGGCACTTTGTCGCCCTCTAGTGGTTTGTGGTGCCACAGACACACTCATCACTACATGATGTTATCTCTCTCCTGATAAAAATCCATTTTGTCACAGGATACCTGCTGTGTAGTCACTCTAATGTAAAGTGACTGTGTGTGTGTGTGTGTGTGTGTGTGTGTGTGTGTGTGTGTGTGTGTGCAAAAGAGACTTGATGAGACTTGATTGACAATGTCGCCCTCTAGTGGTTTGTGGTGCCACAGACACACTCATCACTACATGATGTTATCTCTCTCCTGATAAAAATCCATTTTGTCACAGGATACCTGCTGTGTAGTCACTCTAATGTAAAGTGACTGTGTGTGTGTGTGTGTGTGTGTGTGTGTGTGTGTGTGTGTGTGTGTGTGTGTGTGTGCAGCATGTCCCCTCAGACACATTTCACCACATTAGCACGAGCCAAAAGTTTCATTTGTTGGTGTCACTGTTTTGACAGCGTCCTATTTTCCTGACATGCCTCCTCCTCCTCCTCCTCCTCCTCCTCCATCAGGCAGGTTCCTCCAGGCGTCAGAGCATCACCCCCCCCCCCCCCCCCCCCCCCCCCCCCCCCCCCCCCCCCCCCCCCCCCCCCCTCCATCAGGCAGGTTCCTCCAGGCGTCAGAGCATCCCCCCCCCTCCCCCCCCCCCCCCCACACACACACACACACCCACCCACTCCCACCCCTCTGACTCCTGACAAGCCCACTCATGAGTCGGCCGCCAATCACCAGGTGAACCAGTGGTGATCATGAGGACACTTTGGAGACAACACCGCGCAGCACATAGCGAGACAGCTGCACAATAAATAAATGATATCACATGTTGCATCACACATTATTTGTGGAGGTGAATATATGGGTGTGTGTGTGTTAAAGCATGTATTGTATCAATACCATGCTCAGAGTTAAACAAGGGGTTAAATCAGATTATTTGTAACACAAATGTCGTACATAGCTTGAGATGGAGACGCAGCTGCTGCCTGTGTTATGATTCAGGCCGTAGCCTTTGTATGAAAGTGCCCCCAAAGGAAATGAGTCTAAACACTGAGCTGTACACTGTTTGGAAAAATCCGACTTCAGTTGTTCCCTCTGATCCCTCTCAGATCGTTTGTCATTTCACCCACGAGCTCGTGCAACCTTCTGCTAATGTGCACCTGCCTCTAGTGACACACACACACACACACACACACTGTCTCACAGCTGGCATGTGTTGAAATCACACAGTAACAAACCACGCAGTCGAGTGGCACTGGACAGTGTTGACAGAGTGCAATTACAAATATGGCCGAGTAACGGCGAGGCGAGGCGAGGCGAGGCGAGGGGAAGGCCCCCGAGGCCCTGACAGCTCCTCGTTACAGGAGAAAATGAAAAAGAAGATGAATAGAAGTTTCTGACAGCAGCAGGGGCAGAGAGGGAATTGAATCATGCCCAAACATCTCAGGCTTATTTTACCAGAGAGCCGGGGAAATGGGATGATATTCCGTCATATCCCATCTATGTCAAATGTATTGTTAATGGCCGGGCCTTCTTAGAAGATGGAAGCGTCAGTCTCTGAAGGGAGCGTCAGAGTCCCAGTTCCACACACGCTGTGGTGCAGACGCAGTTTGGGTTGATATCTATGACTCAAAAATACTGACACGGGAAAATATTCCGAGCTGCTTTTTGTTCGGGAGCTGCCGTTGCGTTTTCGTTTCGTGGCTGTCATCGCCCGCAGGTTGAGTTAGTCCTGGCTCATGTGCTTCCTCTGAAGCCGTTCAAAGACGCCAACCGCCGAGTGGAAAACAATAGAGACATGTTTACAGTAGAGGCATCCATTATCTACAGTCCTCCCTCTCTCTGTTGTCTGCCGCGTGTCTCACTCTCAGCCGAGCGTCCTGTCTCACTGCGCTCACGCCAGCACGTCAGACACTGCAGGGCTTATATACCCTGACTGTTACTGTTACTTATCACCGCTAACTGTGATATGCATCATTTATGGCGCCTTGAGCGCTGAGAGGTGACATCAGCGAGTCAACCTGAGGCCTGGATAATGAGGCGCAGCAGTTACTCCTGAACCCAAACAGCTTCTTAACAACCGCTGTGTTGTTTGAATATCTGTATCATCCATCTTTTTTTTTTGTACGTACTTTTTTATGCTTTTATCTAATTCCCCCCTGTTATTTTAGGGTCACAGTGACCTTTTGGATCAGTGACTGGAATATGGCTGCAATGTGACCAAAAACAAACAAACAATTCTTAATATCCGATGAAATAAGATGAATTTAGACTGTATCCCAAATCTATTCCCAATAATTTTCTCCGAAAATAATCGATCTTCCTGGTCGCTGTTATCCCTTTGTTCCGTCCGTCCCCACACTGTGTTGCCGCGTTGCTCGTAATTGTCTTATTTCGTGCAACCCCACTGTTTGTCGTCGTGTTGCTGCAGCGACTCCGTTCCAGCGACTGCATGAAAGCTAACAGGTCTATTTTTATTGGCGGTTATTCCCCAGAGACAATTCGACCCCGGCTGCTCCCAACTCATCAAGGCTATTTCAGTTCATTACGCGTCTGTCAGGAACAATGCCTTTGATGATGGGAGCTGGAATGTCGACAGCAGCTACTCTGATGTTCTCCCCTGTAAAAGTAAATTGTGTACACGATTCACAGGCGCCCGGCGCTCATATCCATCTTCTTCAGCTCATGGGACTCTGGGGACACTGCAGAACTAAAAAGGCCGTGGTACCAGTCAACTTTAATCATGTTCTTTATTTGTGCTCACAGAGATTCCCCCCGGGTGCACACGGACCCCGTGTATTCAGGATGTGTAGCATGTGGCAAGAGCGATCACACTGCTTTCAAGTCAAGTTAGATTTATTTACTGCATGTACACATACTGTATATATTTATATATAGGTTCACTGCACAGTGCTTTGGAGAAAACAAAGGGGACAAACATAGTTGAAATGCAATGATAATCAAAACAGGCGTGTCTTAATGTGTAATGGCATTTAAGCAAAAAAAAAAAAACACATCTTTGTGAAATATTAAACTAACAAAGTCAGAAATCTAAAGTGTCCCATTTGTTCTGTTTGTGTTCATTTTGAAACACAAAGAAACTAAAGTCCGTCTCAGTGATAGTACAGAATAAGGTGCAGCTGTAAATCTATGTTTGAATTTGATTGGGAATAACTGTCTGTTTGGGGGGGAAAAAATTCCTTAATTCTCTCTTTTATCTTTCTACCTGTTTTCTGCCCGTGCCAGCAATGAACTGCTGCAGTGTTGCTGCAGTGTTGTCAGGACACAGAGAGATTTGAATGAAGCTGGATGTGTAACGGTGGGGTCACCAGGGCACTGTCAAACCCACCTTGTTTATGCTCTGAGTGAACTGACTGATATGGTGGCAGTCGTGCGTGACTGAAAACTGCATCTCTGACTTTCATATGTTATTAAACCGGACTAAATGACTGCCACCCTGTGGCGGCGTGGCCGCCCACAGGCCAAAGGTGACATCATTTAATCGGATTGCTGCCAGATGCCCTGCAGGCCTTCCTTCTCCGGATGAGTTTGAAAACTGAGAGGCCCTTAAATGTATGAACACCCTGCAGGGCCAAACGAGGATTCACCTGGCGGGAGCCACTGTGTGACATCGCCACATTGTTAGAGCAACAGCAGGAGAATTGAGCAGCAGATTTCAGTTGTGATTGTGACTCCAAATTGTGTACTTACTAATATTTATCTCAGAAAGCCCAGCTAGTAGAAAGTTTTAATTGCATTCTTGTTTTTTTGTTTAAGTTTTTAATTTGAACTATTTCATATTTAATTTGTAAATTCTTTTTTTTTTAATAATTGCTCTTATGTTGCTCATTTGAATATCAAAGAGTTAATTGCTTTAATTAATGTAATCTGTGTATTTTTAGATTAGCAAATGAATGTGCAAATTAATTAAATAATATCTTATCTTTTTTTATGCGTTTATATTTTCATGCCACTCTTTATCCGTCATAGCCCATACAGCCTATACAGCGAGCACACAAACACAGTGTCGCAGCAGTTTACGTCATGAAAACAGCTGCACACACTGCACCTGTTCTCGTTAAGGTTTAGATTCAAGAGAAAGAAACAAGTGGAATAAATTTGACATATTATTATTGCCAGAGAGCGACTGCGTATGTGGACACCTATTGTCCCAGTATTCTGGGAATGTCTCTAATAGTTCTCCGCCCCCCCGCCAGGCTGTAATGGACTTAATCTTACCATTAGCCCCAAGTAGCCAAAGTCAGCTGTCATTAGTTGGAGTTAAGTGCTATAACAAGTTGCTCTTTATGCCTCGTGATAGATGTGAGTCTTAGCTATGAGGCCTGAGCTGATTTTTAACCCCTAATGCCCAGCAGTGCACACAAATACACACACACACACACACACACACACACACAAGCCAAACACACACCCCTGCTGACAGCAATAATGAGCACCGGCGCACAAACTGACAACCTCTTCCTCGTTTTTGTCAGGTGACGGGAAGCTGCTGATCTCATTGGGTTTGGTAAATAAACACACAGAAATAAACAGAACCTCTAACCTCCACACACCGTCGCCGCCCTGCAGGAAGCCAACACACATGACAAATCCCTGCAGTGTTTGGAAACAGCCCGACCGCAGGCCGCTCCTTGCAGGTTTTATTGTACAGAGTGCCAGGTATTAATACACATACAGGTAACACAAGTACTTCAAGAGAATTTAATGACTCACTTAACTGCAGTGAAAGAGTCATTTGTCATTTTAAGTGTGACAGAAATACGCATTTACATTATACAAATAATGCTTTAGTTCTATTATTAACATAAAGAACCGCGGTGATAAACATATAACTGCAGTAAACACTGTAAACATTGTGAAACACAAATCCCATGCTGGTGCAGTGTGTTGGTTTGGTTCACCGTGCACACTCGTTTCTGAGAGACTGGCAGGGCTAATTAGTTCAAGACCTTATCTAATGACTCTGAATTTCTGCTGCCAGCCTGACTATTGCATCAGTGTTCACTTTGAGAAGCAGACTACACGCTACACACAACAGCCGACTGACAGACAACCGAACTGAAACGACAAATTGGCTCTGCACGGACACACACACACACACACACACATGCAAAGTGAAGCCTGAAACCGCCTGTGTTGTGATTTTATCATTAAATACTTCACAACATCGTTCTACTCTTTTCTATCAGTTATTTTCTATCACTGTTCTTTTACTTTAGAGCGCAAACACATTTTCACTGAGGGAAGTTTCATATCGCTGACAACAGCAAACGTCATTAACAAACAACTGGCCCACGTTCTCCAACCCGCGCTCCACATAAACCTTTGTAGGAAGTTCATATGATTCTGCTGCAGCTTCCCTAATATTCCCACTTAGGGAATGTTTATTCCATAACATTAAAATGTCAATGCGAGTCTGAAGTCTGAATCTGCCACCACAGACACAAAGAAGAGACACCTCTCTCTCTGTCTCTGCCCTCTAGTGGCAAATGAGTTCATTCATTTCTTGTGTTATTTTGTGTGTAATGTTGTTGACTAGATGTTGTTGACTAGAATCAAGGTATCAGAGGCTAAAGAGAAAAAAAGATAGTATGTTTTTTTTTGTGCCATTGGATTTGGTTTGGGCCAGGAAGAGGAACCACATTCCAAAACGATGCTATGTGACCTGGACTTAAACTGACACGGCAGGGTTATGGCTGGCAATTCAACCATCAGAGTGTCTCCTCTAAAAAAACAAAGTTCTATATTCTATCTGACAGTATATCTTTATATGTATATATTTATTCTATGTATATTTACATAGAATAAATAGAAAAGACTCAGGCCCTCAAGGCAAAAAAGAAAAAAAAACCTTGTACAGCAGCTGCCTCAGATCTCATATCTGATCCTGAAGAGCAACATGACACCAAAAGGAAAAATACGACTTCTGCTCATGTTGTAACATACTGCATCAGTTCAAATGCCAATTATCAATCTAGTGATCATTGCACTCTTGAATGTGCAGTCACACCTGTATCTTAGAATGGATTCGACAGGTTTAGTTAACTCATTTGGATTATTTTAGCCTGCTTTAGCTAACTGTTTATTTTTCCGATTCAGCGTAGTTTACCAGAGGACGCTGAATATTGAATACACTTATCTTACTGTTCCAAACAAAAACACACATTCTATGTTATGTTTTGTTTTGTTTTTTTTGTCTGCACAATTGTTGTTCAATAAAATGTTACATAAAAGTAAAAACTGTAACTTTGTCTCATTAAAAACTGAACTGCAGCTGCAAATGCGTAATCAGGAAGCTTTCATGCATCATTAATGTCTTAATGTGTAAAAATTTTCCATCTGTGGTGAAAGTGCTAGTTTGTTTTTCTCCAGTCCATTTGTGTGAATCACGATAAGATAACACTAAGACGATTACTGGATTCAATCATGAAGCCCGAGCAGCTGCGTTCAATTACCCTGATACCATATCAGCAGAGACTGTCACTATAGTGTCATCACTGGGTTGTGTTACTGTCGGCCTGCAGTTAACAAAGCTACATTCAACTGTGCAAATGCAATTAGCACCAGGGGTCTTGTCACACTATATTTAATATTATTACAACAAAATACTCAAAATATCTAATATTTTCAAAATCTCGTTTTTTGGATTTAACCAATATCCACAGGTTCAATGTTGAAAACGACGGGGTCGTAAAATGTTATAAAAAAAGTTCATGTTGCATATTAACATTGTTTGTGTTGTGTTCTTAATCATTGTTTAGGTACAAAACATCCGATTGCTTTGTGGATGGAACGCAGCGGGTTCGTTGTAGTAATAGCTGTGGTCATGATAATGGCCAGAAGGTCTGTGAGTGAGAACGCTGATCTCATCGCACAGTGTCCTCTCGCACACATACAGCGTGTGTCAATGTCACGCAAACGCACACACATCTCAACACATGCTAACGACAACGAATACAGAGACAGGGAGAAAATGCTGTTTGGGATTAACACGGCATCGACACATTAGGCACCACCACAGCAGTGTGTTGTTGTTGTTGTTTTTTTACAACATTGTGAGTCCAAATCCTGGAAACAAATCATCTCTAAGGCTGTGCCACAAGGTAAAGCTCTAATCAGAAAGTATGTTTGTTTTAAAACACACACGTCAACGTGTCAAACACTGTTTGACCTTTAGTTTTTATGTGTCAAAGCGAAACTAAAACATGAAACCAGGGGTTGGTGTTGACAAACTGTCCCTGTAAAGACAGGTCTGTCCTGAGGTAACCTAGCAACCGTGCACATTCGCACAGGCTAAACACTGATGTTTAATATCTCACATCACTCACTGTTCCCCCCTGCAGTTTAAAAAAGGTCAATCCAGTCATTACGCAGCTTCAGTGCTTTTATATGTGCGTTGACATCTCTGGCACTCCACAGTGGTCTTGTTGATTTGGTCACATGGTTTCTTACCATATCTGCATAAGTATCAAGCTTTTGTAAAGTTTGCAGTTGCTTCCACGATGCGTGTCCTCATAAATCATGATGTGTGCGGAGGAGACGCCTAAACAGGATGTGTTCACGCTGTACTTTGCATTCAGGGTTCCTCTCCCTCTTCCTATGGTCACGGCCCACCCCACCACAACCTCTCATGGAGAGTGGCTCATTAATTTCTGAGTAATTCTGCCAACAGACAGAAGGTACAAAGAAAGAAGAAACAATGAAAAAAAACATTTACCCATTGAATTTTAATGTGTGATTTTGATTTCTTGTGTCTTATCCAGGAAATAATAAAAAAAAAAAAAACAACGTTTCACGGCTGCAGTAAAAATACTAAATTAAAGTAATGGTATTACTTTAGTGTGGCAGTAAATTAACTGAACTGTTGTGACACCGGGACAGAAAGGGGCGCGGCTGTGGCTGAAGATGCGCCTTTGGAGCGCGCGCGCTTTACGCACGGGCTCGTTACGCACGCGTTCGGGTCTGTCATTACGCGCCGTTTCTCCGAGCCGGTGCAGGTCACCAGTTTGTCTGCAGACTGCCCCCCCGCCCCACCCCCGATGCCCTGAGAGGAAAAGAGGAAACGGGGGAGGGCGGTGGGATTACATTACGCTCCATTAAGCCTCTGCGTCTTCAGTGGAGACCTCAGTGAGGAGATGAGGCTCCAGCGGCGGAACTTTGCTTCCGGACTTCTCCATCCACTGGAGTGAATCCACCGTGGAGAGCAACAGGAAGGAGGTAAAGTTTCTGCCCTTTTTTTAGATTTATGATTATATATGTGTGATTGTGTTTTTATGGTCTTTTATTTACACAGGTAAAATATTATTCTTTCAAAAACTATTTTCAAGCAGGTTTCAGATTAAAGGCGCCTGCTGTAGATGTTCAGAAGAAGAATGTTTCTACACCTTTTTATTTTCCAAAACGTTTCAACCAAATTCAGTTATTTAAACCATTTGTAATTACATATTGCATTTTTTTTCTCCATAGGGTGAATACAGTTGTATAGGATGATTACTGCTACAGGCCTGATTTAATTCAAAACGCAGCATGTAGCATGTAGCCGACAGTCTCCCACTGTGTCACCTCTTATTTGCTCTTGTCCTTTTATTTCTTCCTTTTGCTCGGACGACACCGGGATGCTACAGCTAATGGCACAGCTGTATTACCACAAAACCAATAACCCCTCATACAGGGACCGCATCCCCCTGCGGATCATACGGGCCGAATCCGAGCTCTCCGCCTTGGAGAGGGCCTACCTGGGGGCCGTGGAGAGGGGGGACTATGCCAGCGTGAAACAAGCCCTGGAGGAGGCGGAGATATATTTCAGGATCAACATCAACTGCATCGACCCCCTGGGGCGCACAGCCCTGCTGATCGCCATCGAGAACGAGAACCTGGAGATCATCGAGCTGCTGCTCAGCTATAACGTGTATGTGGGCGATGCCCTGCTCCATGCCATCCGCAAAGAAGTGGTGGGAGCTGTGGAGCTGCTGCTCAACCACAAGAAGCGTGGGGAGAAACAGGTAGACCGTGCCACAATGGCATCCCATAATTACAGTTTGTACCTGTGCACACCGCAAATCCTCATGTGATTACTACTCTGTCATGCAGCAGTACCTTTTGCACACGCTACGTATACTGTACACAAAATTTTCCATTCATACACAAATGCCAGAGCGGAAAAACAAAAGCAAAATGGTTCAAGTAAAGTGCATCTACCAGAAATGTATTTAACTGTCCTGTGGCATATTTGGCATTTTCCATTACTAGGTTCACCCCCCCCCCCCCCCCCAAAAAAACCTGCCTGATTCCACAAATCACCAAAAACATTTTTGCAGAGCGCCGTTTAAAACTATAAAAATACGTTTGTTTTTCGAATTTTTCATTTTCCCGTCCGCAGTCAGGCTGGTTCAAAATCCGCTGCAGCGCGATGTAAAGAAATAATGACTTGTTTCCCTCCGTCTCTGCTGAGGTCTCAGACTTCGGCTTTGAAGAAACTCGTCTTTCTGCTGAAAACTTGCAGCGCTGACACTTTGATGTGGGTCTTTTTACCCACAACAAAACCTTTATTCTCTGCAGGTTGTGCGCCAGGCAGTTTGGTTGCCACTTTTTTATTTTTTTGTTTTGACACTGCTGGGTCTCCCTGTAATGGGCTCGGCGTATTCTGTGAGGAGGAGGAAAGATATTTCGAGGCCAGCTGAACCACAGGCCATTAGCTGTGTGCTGGCTGTTAGAGAAGAGAGTCACAGGCCGAGTCACAGATGAAATTAGACCCATTAAAATGCCTTGTTTCAGTTCCTGTTTGGGTTGAAAACGTTGTGTTCTGTTCTGACAAACGGGTAAATGTTTGTCGTCTTGTTTGTTCCTCTGTCCGCCAACTTTTAAAGGTCCCACCGATTCTGCAGGACAAACAGTTCTCAGACTTCACCCCGGACGTCACTCCCATCATCCTTGCATGCAAGCGCATAACATCCATCTGAAATAGATGTAGGTTGAAGAGAGGACACTAAAGAAAGAAAAAAAAATCTGTGGGAGCAGGAATGATATATAAAAAAATGTCAGCTAATTCTTACAATCACCATAAGTCACCAGCAAATACTCTTTTAACTCCTTTTTTTATGTTATCTACAAAGATAATTATTATCTTCAAAGGATTTCCTGTGAAACTGCTTTAGATAAATATCATTTTCAAATAAGCTCGTTAAATGTTATGTGAGTAATACTACACATATATCAGTAAGCTTAGCACAAGGTCAAGATGAAGGGTTTACTGGAGTGACGTGGACGAGGCAATTTTCACCTTCCAAAAATTGTCCTCACAGACCAAAACGTGGTGCTGCCAGATGCCTCCATTCGCCTCCAGCCATATCGGGTCAACAGGACAAACAGAAAACATTCAAGATGTCAGACTCCACATCACTCGTGATGACCTCATCAGCGACGATTGAATGCTACATAGTGCCGTGATGGGTTTAAAGCGTTTGCGCGTAATCTGGTTAAGATGAGCAGCAGATGGTCATATTAAATCTCAGAGGGGCGGAGTGGAAGATGCACATGGGGGAAAAAACTCATTTGACAGGTGCTTCTTAACAGACGATCACACAACACTTCGACAATGTCTGTTCACTTTAAACGACTTGAACGTTTCTTCTGCTTTTTCCTTCCGTATGACGAAGAACACTGAAGAACATCCCTCAGCGTTGGCCTTTTTTGGGCCAGATGTGCATATTTGTTCTGTTTGTAAGCAGCACTGATTATTCCTTTTCTGAACAAACATATATATAAATAAAAGAGCATTTTCTATTTCTTTTTTAAAAATCTCTCTTCCAGTTTGTGGCTCAGCCCAACTGTCAGCAGCTGCTGGCGTCTCGGTGGTACGGTCAGTTCCCGGGCTGGAGGAGGAGACACTGGGCCAGAAAGCTCATCACATGTATCTTCATCGGCCTCCTCTTTCCACTCCTCTCCATCTTCTACCTGATCTCTCCAAAGAGCCGCTACGGCTTGTTCATCCGGAGGCCTTTCATCAAGTTCATCTGTCACACTGCCTCCTACCTGACCTTCCTCTTCCTGCTCTTCCTGGCCTCGCAGCACATATCCTACGCAAACCCAGACTTCCAAGGCCCGGCTCCAACCAAGGTGGAATGGATGATCCTGCCTTGGGTGCTTGGTAACAATGAACGCTGCAATCCTTCCCGTTATGTTATGTTGTGTTATCGTGCTTCCTCTGAGGCGTCTGCGCACTTAGTGGATTGACGACTTCTGCTAAACACGTGTGTGTGTTTGTTTGTCTCTCTGAGGTTTTATATGGAGTGAGATCAAACAGATGTGGGATAGCGGTTTCCAAGACTACATGGATGACTGGTGGAACCTAATGGACTTCATAATGAACTCCTTGTATCTTGCAACCATCGCTCTGAAGATTGTTGCCTACACAAAGGTACCGTGCATGTCAGAGACCACGATGGAGGAAAATGAAATAAATATGATCACTTGTCTTCCGAAATTGTTTGCTTTTCTGACTTTTGCTCCACGCCTTCATAATTCTCCTTCTTTTCCTTTAACAGTACAGTGGCAGCAAATGTAGAGGCACCTGGGAGATGTGGCATCCGACCCTGGTGGCAGAGGCGTTGTTTGCCATCGCCAACATCTTCAGCTCCCTGCGCCTCATCTGCCTCTTCACTGCCAACTCCCATCTGGGGCCCTTACAGATCTCACTGGGTCGAATGCTCCTGGACATCCTCAAGTTTCTCTTCATCTACTGCCTCGTGCTTTTAGCCTTCGCCAACGGCCTCAACCAGCTGTACTTCTATTATGAAACAGATATGGGCGAGAAATGCAAGGGGGTTCGCTGCTATGAGCAAAACAACGCTTTCACAACGCAAGTCCAGAAATAAATTGCTCCTGCCAAATCTGCATTATTAATAATTAATATATATATTTTTTCTATTTCAGGGCGCGTGAGTTGATGTATGGGTGTTTGTGTTTCAGGCTGTTCGAGACACTGCAGTCATTATTTTGGTCTGTGTTTGGCCTGGTTCCGCTCCACGTGACCAATGTGGAGCCAGAGCATGAATTCACGGAGTTTGTGGGCACAACCATGTTTGGCGCGTACAACGTGATATCCCTGGTAGTGCTCCTGAACATGCTAATTGCTATGATGAATAACTCCTACCAGCACATTACTGTGAGTTTTGGTTATTTTAATACAATAATTTGTCTCTCGTTTTTCCTCGAAGAAACGGTTTTGATCGATTGCCTTTCCGCTCTCTTTGCAGGACCATGCAGATATAGAATGGAAATTTGCAAGAACGAAATTGTGGATAAGCTACTTTGAGGAAGGGGGGACTCTGCCATCGCCGTTTAATATAATACCCAGTCCAAAGTCGGTTTGTTATCTCATTCGATGGATAAAGACGAATTTGTTGAAGAGACCAAGCAAGAAAGGGCTTGAAAGCTTTGAAACCTTGGGGGTAAGCTCTGCTTCGATCTGTGTTTATTCACAGGCCTAGTTAAAGTTGCATATCATGTTCATATGCACCGACCTAAATTAAAACAGAACTCAACTAACTGACGTATTTGCTTTTCTTTACATTGTAGACACGTGCAGCCAGAAATGTAAAATCGAACCATGAGTACCAGGTAGGTATCTGTTATGAAATTAAATACATTTACTGCCTTAATCCTTATTTTGTAAAAAAAAATAATAATAATAATAAATAAAGTGAATGTTTTAGGAGGTTATGAGGAACCTGGTGAAGAGGTATGTGGCAGCAAAGATCAGGAACGCCAAGACAGCAGAGGGGTTGACAGAAGATAACTTTAAGGTAATATCCTGCCATGCAACACTCAAACCTCAGTTCGCTGCCTGACCTCGGCTGTCATTTAATCTCTGGTTGAATTGTAGGAGCTAAAGCAGGACATCTCCAGTTTCCGCTATGAAGTCCTGGGGATGATGAGGGGTAAATCTAATGTTAGGGGAGCCAGTAAAATTGCAAGCTCCCCCTTGGCTTACCCTGGGAGCCCATTCATATACTCTCCCAAGTTTCTTACCGGTGAGCCGGAGCAGAAGCTGGACGTGGTCGACGTCATCATCACCACCCCGCAGAACGCAGCTTTCAACGCCACCAGCGCCAACAGGCTATCCAACTGTGAGATCGCTGCGGCCAGCGCGGGAAAGCCCCAGAGCGAGGCGGCCATGGATGTGCCCGACGCTGCAACCGAGAGATGTGAAGAAATGGCGTTGTCAGCGGAGGATTTGTACGGTGAACAAAACCAAAAGCAAAACCAACAACAGCTTCAAAGGGAAAAAATTGTTGTGCACGTCTCAGGAAACACAGAGAGGGACATTCAGGACGCGGAACGTTCATGCAAAGATCACAATATGGAGGTGGAGAATGGGGCGAAAACATATAAACGTGGAGGATATTAATCCTATGAAAGTTAAATTAACTTTTCAGGCTTTGAAATTATTTATAGAAATAAACCTTTTTCCGGACGGTAAAGAGTATGATATTGTTTACATCTTGTGTCCTGCCATGTAATAAATTATATATTAATTTTAATATTATTCCACACCATATTACATATATTGATACACTGAAGAAAAACAGAATCCCTGAGTGAGTTCAGTGAATGTTGACTTGGTATAGGTCAGAAATTCCCTTTTTTTTAATTCCAAAGTGTGACGACACCCTGTTGCCTATACTCTCCTCTCGCACTTTGCTCTCTTATGCAAAAAAAAAAGAAAACAGTATCTTAAATCATGTAGAGAATGATTCTCATATGCTGACAAAATCCATTTTGTTTTTATTTCTTGCACAGGATGTACTGTACGTCAACAGGAAATGATCAGTTGACAGTTATCACTCGTTAGAGCGATGGGTAAAGATTTACTAATTGACACTGTTAACATAATCGTGATTAGTTTTGATGCAATATTTATTCCAGACGTTACGTATTCCTTGCACTCGGAAACACATAAGGGCCTTCTCCCGATGTGCTGCTGTTATGCAAACTTGTGACATGTATTATTGACGTTACTCTGTGATCAAATAAAAACTGATGCTAATGTAAAAAAAAAAAGAAAAAGAAATGGGGGGGTGGTTTGTTTTTTGTAAGGTAAGAAAGACACGGATGAACGAGTCGAGTCGCTTCACCTCTCATGTTTACTGGAGAGGGGATTTGGATAAATAGTTTATCACACTCTCAGTGTTTATGCACCAGATGCAGAGTTCCCATCAACATCCTCCCTCCGAGTTCAACCATAACTCTGTGCTTATTTAGTACATTATTTACTTCCTGTCGCAGCCTTTTGGATGACTAATAAACACTAATAGCACCTAGCCGTCTCCTCGTCAACACCAGAACCACAACAACTTGTTCTGCCCCATTTCACAATATAACGAGTCGGAAATATCCAACAGACAAATTGTTAATCACAGTGTCTGAGCACAATGTCCTTATTTTTCAATTTACACATTATGCTGACTACACACCCACCTATGCAATTACAGGTTTCCCATCCATAACAAACATGCATCATTATAATATTGACAAACACAGTCCCTGTGAGCCACAGCGTTAAAATGTCGTCGCCAGCTTTCTTTAATGGGTTTGTGATTCTGTAGGCGGAAGCCTAATGAGATTGTGTACAACGTTGTCCTCCCCGTTATGCATTAGTGATGTGTTACCACACAAATAGAGTGGTGCAGTGTTGTGGGCTTTGACAGAGATGTGTAAACAACGACATCATTGTGGGGTGTGAACACCCAGCTGTGTTGCTTGTGCTTTAAATGGTGAGTAATTATCACGGTGCTGTAAACATGTTGTATAGTAGCACAGTGATCTGGGTCGTTTGTGTTAATCTGTTGAAATGTTGTGTACTTGTGCACAGCCGTTTGACTTCACACCCTCTTGGCTTGACGCTGCAGGCAACCTGGGGTGCCAGCTGAAGTCTCCAGGTTTCTGTTACCATAGCAGCCGAGAGCAAATCACACGATCTATAGAAACCCAGTCAGAGGCTGTTTTGGGTTTTTGCAGCTCCTGCGTCTGAAGAGATCCGTTTGGATCGCCGCTGCATTTTCCCTCTTTTCCCCTTTTTCATCTCGGAGGGAGCGTTCGAGCACAACACACAGTTGGAATCCATAACAGGAGATCTGAAGTTGCTTCATCCATCGTTTGTGGCACACGCAGCGCTTCAGACAAAGACTGTCCTCATTAAAGTGTCCATGTCACACTGCATTTATTATTCACTGCACTGACTCTGTCAGAGCCGTGATTTGTCTGTGCGACTCAGCTCGGGGCCTTTTAGTTTGAAACCTGGCTGCTGGCTGGAATTTGGAGATTGTAAAATTAATGTTTTCCAGTCACTGGGATTTTAGAGGCCCAGTGAGTCTGCATAGGATTTGACTTTTCTCAGAACCTTGAATAAACAGGTTTATAAAAACCTTGCCGCCTTCAAAGCATCACTTTCGAAATGATTGTGTGATTTGCTTAATGACTCATTTATATGTTTGGGGTTTTTTTTCAGCTTTAGAAAATACAGGTCTTATGGGTTTTCAGGTTTTCAGTCCCAGATCTGTGCTGCAGTACAGAATCCTGGATTGTGTCTTTCCCCTTTTTTCATCACTCCAATAAACCACCGAGGCCAAGAAGACATTACTTTACCTCCTAACAACTGGAACATCTGGATCGTCAGCAGGTTGAACAACATGTGGTAAATGAGTGGTGTAATTGATGCCACCCGGGTATTTTGTATGTAACAATACCCACTGGCAAAGCTTTACGACAGATATACTTTGATAATACTAATACTAACCATACGTATGTATAATTTAAAAAATAATCACAGTGCCCGCCAGATTTGTATTTTCCATTTTTGGTGGGATCTGTAATATATAAATATATTTCGGCCTCAAGGACTAATTTATTACTTTATGCATTTTGTTTTAATTGTCTCAGGATTTCACAACTTGCAGCCTGTTTGAGCCAGTCACAATTGGCACCATCACAATCACTCAGTGTTTCATGTGATGTGTTTTAAAAACTATTGTTACTTGTCTTAGTTCTGGTCTTGTGTTGCCAGAGTTGTCGGTCTGCTATGTGGTTCAGGTGTTGTGGCTCTCAAACGGCATTATGACATACTGATGATAGCTATCTGATAGATATCCAGGATTTAGACATAACAGTATTTCTTTCTATTCCCAACACAAACTTTATGACGTGACAATATAATCCCTGCACTCCCTTCACTGTGTCTCACCACCAGATGGCGTGAACTCCATTCTGGATGTTTGGATAGTGGTTCTGGCTTCTGATCAGAGCAAACATTACGTAATGTTTCTTTGTTTGCTGTCCAACTCAATGACACTTTTACAGACAAGCTACAGCCTGATTCTTCATCCCAAGTATTTCATCTGCTCAGGGTCCTGCTCCAGGGTTTTATAAATCGCTGAGCTATTTTGTAATGTTGCAGCGAAAACGATATTTTCAAATAACTATTTGTTTATTGAGCCTTAAATTCTTGACTGCTTCAAACGAAAAGCACACAGATAACACGTTTTCACTGTAACGTGCTGAAACCGTACCGTGAATTTCGACCTTTCTGATGAAACTCTCAAAATATGTCTGTAAAATCTTTAAATTAACCTTGTTTATAAGAGATGCATCAAACCTGTGCACATTTTTTAATTGCATGGATATGAGCTTTGTGAAATGTAAACTATAGAGGTGGTCCCATTTGCTTGGAAACAACTCTGCATATATTATTCAATATACCGAATCATGAATAGAATAAAGATTTATAGTGCTGCAATTCATCACACAAAAAGTATAGAATTATGGCTGGGAAACATATTTTTTACAGTGTCTGGGTGGTCTGTGCATGCATACAGATCCTGCCATCCTCCTTGAGTGGAGGGTGAGACTCGTGCTATATAAACTCCCACTCAGCGTCTGCACCATTACTCTGGGTCTGGAGGGGCTAGCTGAGAAATCAAGGATGAAGCTCCTGTTTGTAGCTGCCTTTGCACTGTTTGTGCTCTCTGCATTCGACCAGGCTGACTCTTCAGCTTATGACAAAATAGTCGCTCACAGTCGCATCAGGGCAAGAAAAGAGGGGTAAGCCTGTCATTATTTTTCATTATCAATGAGTTATTTGGATTTTGCCTGAAACCAACCTTGTGCAGAGCGTGGTTCAGAATGTTTTGATTATTTCTGCACTTTTAGAAAAAATAATAATTTTTTGGATGAAAGGTGCTATATTGCTGCTTTTGCATTTGCAATCCGTGTAAGTGAATTAGCGTTGCATTTACACAGAAAACAGCAGGTCCATGTAAAATGACTGAATTTCACTGCTGTTAACCTCCAGGGTTGTCATCAAATCATTGCTCAAATAAGCCAGTCTCACATCCTGCAGGCTGAGATTTCACTTTCCAGATTTGAGGCGTAATTCCTAAATCCTTTTTTTCCCCCACAGCAGATGCGTCTGACTCATAACAACTGACACGTAAATAAGTTTGAACCAAACCACACTAATGTGTGCTCACCTGCTGATTCATGTTCCTTCAGACCCAATGTGTGCGCGCTCCAGCAGGTCATGGGGACCAAGAAGAAGTACTTCAGCACTTGTCGCAATTGGTACCAAGGGGCCATCTGTGGAAGAAAAGCGTAAGTGACATATCTGTTCACATTTCCATCAGGGCATGTTGTTGCTTGTCACTTCCTTATCACATTTACAAGCAAATCCAGTGGCTAAAACATTGCATTAATTCCCTTTTGAATAGAAACTTTTGATGTTTCCATAGAGACAGACATCTGCTATAGTGCTTGCATTGTAATTCCTAATGCTTAAATGAAAAACACATTTGGAGATGCAGCGCCACACTCTTTGTATTAAAGACTATCCCCTTGGATCCTATAAAGCGTAAGCTCGGGCTTTCGCAGCCTGAGAAGCCTGGTCATCGCTGGATGCCTCCGTGGTGAACCGCCGGTTCCAGGATGTGATGTGGCTGCAAAACGTTGACTGTATTCATGAATGGAAAAGTGTGTGTCGGTCATTTTGGATAACCTCTGTTTTTTTCTTCTGTCACTGCTCCAGCTCTCTCTCAGCAGTTTTGGGGGCTTTAAACATGGACGCACACAGTATAGCGCGCACACGCTGAGATTTTCCCCCTCATGATGTTTTAGTCGTGCCTTGCACTTTAAGTAGTTATTCATAAATGTGCATATTTGAAATCTGACGCAGATCCTCCGAAACCCTGGCTGATCTAAAAGTCAAATTCAGGCAGTAAACTGATTTACTGATTTAAGCATTTTGCTGATACAAAATTTCCTGAAAGAGCAAATTAAACGAAAACCCTGAGAGTTATGTCACATAATGCACTGGATGCACAGATGTACCTAAATTCATTAAAGACAAATTACATTTTGTAAATTAAATCCTCATTAAATTGAATTAACATTTACCGGGTGGAAAATGGCATTTTAAAGGCCATATCGCCACGGTAACAGTATTATATAGAGGAAGTTAATGTTGCTGGGGTTTAGTGAAAGATCAGTGGTTTAAAAAGTAAGTACTTCCTTATGTTTGGAGAACCTTCGCTGTCGTCATGGTTATGATATGAAACACAACACAGTACGGTTGTGATAAAGTCATAATAATAGGAACCAAACGATTCCAAGACACTATTGTTTGACCAAAACTCCAAACTGGCCATTAATGATGGGTTGGATCGGATCAAAGCCGTCCACACCATATATCATATTTGACAAAGCCTATCTTGATTCTTATTGGAACAGTCAAATGTTTCCAACCTCGTGGCCAGCCACAGGCCGTTAGTGTGGGAAAGCAGCGTAGCGCTGGGTTTTGCTGACGCTGCCCCAATGAGGCTTTTGTGATCTCATCCCATTTTCTTCCAGCTCCATTCAGCTCCAATTCAAATGCAGCAGTTAGAGTTTTAATTAGCCATGAGCCAGAAGCCTGTGTTTACTATGGCTGAGACATTAGCCCTTTGTACATCTGCACCATGATCTACACAACCATTACATCCATTCACATATGTGCATGTATTTTCCCAAACCACAGTAAAAGAAATAACCCTCACCTTACCGGATTCTGTGGCTCTGCTATCAACACCTCCTGAAACCTAGGAATCGTTGCTTGGGTGTTTGCACAGGTGCAACTAATTTCAATTATGTGCACGTGTTGCAAGAAAGCAAATCAGATTATTCCTCGCACATAGACAAAGCCCCGCATTGTTGATTCTGCACGCTGAAATGGCACAAAGTGCACAAGTACACAAAAGTGGTGCACAAAGTTCACAAAAAAAAAACAATTTAGTGCAGGGAAACCGATAAAAAAAACAACTTTACTCTGCAGTGATTGCACACAAACACATTTAAGTGAACAACTTGTAAAACATGAGTGCTCCATCCTGCACTCACTGTTGCACATGATTATTTTAATCACATTGAAATGGTGAAAAGTTTCTTTTCTTTTCCCCCCGAGTTGGCTAAAAATAAGCGCTGAGCGGTCAACCATAATGAACTCCCAGCCAACTCTGGGAACATGTGGTACTGTTTAGCGCTGATATGTACAAATAATCTGTAAGTCTTGCGTGCTCTTTTATTGGCGCATTAGGTATTTGAGGCGAAAAGCGAAAAGGACATCTCCAGAAGTCTGGAAACAAAGCTCCGGCTCCAACATGTTCAAACTTGCTGATGGAAGGGGTTATGTTTATGTTTATATATACATACATGGCAGCTGCACTCTGAGTTTTACTATTGTCCTCAGGCTATGGTGTCCAATGGTGTTAAAGAAGAGGGTCTGTCTCTGCATTTTTCATGTCTGTCAAGCAACGTATAAGCATTTCTCATTTGACGTAAACAGAAATTACAATCATTATTCTTTAGATTATAAATGTCTGTTTAAAAAAAACAACAACATCTGAGTATGGTTTCTTTACAGTACAGTTCAATTGTTTCCACGGTAACAGCCACGTCCTTTAAATGTTAACTTTTGTTCAGCAAAATTTCCCAAAACTCAGCTCTAATTCCGCTGCCATCTTCAAAGCCCGATGCCGCTGAGGTTAACCCAACGCCAAGTCCAGTCCAAACGAGTTGTTTGGTTTCAAAGAGGAGGTCTGGGTAACATTAACCCACTACTGTAATGGTAGCCTAATCCCCACGGCACCCTTCCCATTTAGGGTTTTGGCCTGGACGATGGGATCACATGGACGTTTGGGTAAAGTGACAAGTGATTATGAGTAACATGTGTAAACGCAGAATTCCTGAGGCCAGCGCTAAATGATGATTCAGAAACATGGAGGGCAGACGCTTGCATGTTCTTGTCGCTGATCTGTGGGTCTGCTCTGCAGGACTGTGCTTTATGAATGCTGCCCTGGCTACATGAAGATGGAGGGCTTGCGAGGTTGCCCCGCAGGTACAGTTTTTTGTTGATGTCGATAAAGGTTAGCGGAGGACATGGTGAACAGCTGCTAAGCAGCTGTTTGCTGTTTTTCTTGTTATCGGACCAAATAAACTGGAACCTCATGCCGTAGCATATTGTCAGCACATGTAGACTACTTTTTTTTTTCATGTGTCAAACGTGAGTTGTTGTTTTTAAGATTTCCATTTCCAGACGGTCTTACGTCTTATTATCACTGTAAATGTCTTCCTCAGTGGCTCCGATCGACCATGTGTATGGCACCTTGGGGCTGGTGAAAGCCACCTCCACCCAGAAACACGCTGACATTTCCAAACTGAGGCCTGAAATTGAGGGAGCTGGATCGTTTACATTTTTTGCGCCAAGCAATGACGCCTGGGAGAGTTTGGATCCGGTGAGTCAAAAATAAAGAAAATCAGCATCTCTCGTTGTGTGAGGTTTCAACATTTCGTTTTTTTGGTGCCACCTAACAGGCTATGAGGAGTGCGCTGGTCAGCAATGTCAACGTCGAGCTGTACAACGCTCTGCATTATCACATGGTCAACAAACGCCTCCTGACCAAAGATTTAAAGAATGGATTGAAAGTGGCCTCCATGTACAACGATCTGGGCCTCCTTATTAACCACTATTCCAATGGGGTGAGTTTTATTGTCGCTCAGTGTCTTTATTGCTGTGGTTGTAAACGAGACATGAGCCTTTACCGGTATAACCATATATAAATAGGTGTGTATCCTGTGCAGGTGGTGACGGTGAACTGCGCCAGGATTATCTACGGCAACCAGGTTGCCACCAATGGAGTCGTACACATCATCGACCGTGTGATCAGCGCGGTTGGGAACACCATCCAGGACGTCCTTGAGAATGACGAGGACCTGTCAACTCTGAGTGTGAGTCAATGCGATCTACTCAGTAACCACAGTTAGGGTTAGCGTCAGAGGGTTAGAATGTCTAACTCCTGCGATCGTCTCGACTGGGCTGTGTTGTGTATTGAAATTCACTAGGATGTGGCTTTAGCTGCTGAGCTGCTGGAGAAGCTGGGGCAGCCAGGACATTACACTCTGTTTGCTCCCACCAACGATGCGTTTGGAAAGCTTGGCACTGATGTGCTGGAGAGACTTCAGAGCAACACGGAGGCCGTCAAAGGTAAACCAGGCTTTTACTCTCAGAGATCACTCGCAGGCCTTTGAAAACTCTATATCGGTATTTAAGGACGGATGTATCGGGAAAGTAATGAAGTCGTCTCCTGACTGCATGCTGGCCAGACAGCGTGTCAGCCATTACGTGATTTTTCTTTTGGTTTATTTTGTCTCACATGTTCAACCACAATGGATCTGGAGCTTACACACTTTTGGCGAACCTCAAAAGTTGTGTTACCGAAAAAAATATTCCTCCAGCTTCATGTAAAGAGCACTACATCATTTGACACTTTGGTGTTTTCTTAATCTTTTGTGAGTTGTACGGGATTGATACACTGTAGCCACAGGGTTGGGGTTAGTGTTGTACCACTACAAGTTAAAGCCTTCAAATGAATGTTAAATAAGAAAACAAAAAAAAAAAAAAGCAAAAAAAATCGTACTACTTTAACTGTAGATGCAGACGCATGCACATCGACAGGGAGGACGCAGCTGCTTAGCTGGGCGAGCTTCTCTTATTGGCAACAACGCAAAATATTTTATTTATTAGCCCACAGCTTGACTTATGATGTGGAATCAAATCAGTTTACAGAGCAGTGAAAAAAAAATCACAAGGCTTATCGCTCAAGGACCCAAGGGACCCAAAGGGTGTTCAGGTTCCCAGGGCGGTGCATCCTGAGACTGTAACATGGAAAAACAACATCCTGTGCAGCCAACTGACTTCCTCCACATTCTAATAAACATCTAACCCTTGTGCAACCAAACCACAAATGAATTCTTTGTTCCTTTCAGCACTTGTGAATTTCCACCTCCTGGACTCAGTCCAGTGCTCTGAGGCCATCACAGCCGGCACCTCCTATGAGACCCTGGAGGGCCACAACATTGAGATCGGCTGCGACGGCGAAAGCTTAACGGTCAACGGCGTCAAGATGGTGCTCAAGAAGGACATCGTCACTAGCAACGGTGTCATCCACCTGATCGACCAAGTGCTCATGCCAGACTCAGGTTGGGTTCTCATCTCCCCAGTCTCATTTGATCAGATTATCAGTGGTTTACCACATAAATAAACATATTGTTTGTTGTTTAATGATTCCCTGTGACGATACTCTATTTCAAAACTGCCTAAATCCGCTGTGTCCTTCAAGCCAAGCAGGTGATGGAACTTGTGGGGAAATCCCAGTCGACCTTTGGTGGCATGATGTCTCAGATGGGCTTCTCTGCTGCCATGAGGCCAGAGGCCGAGTACACTTTGCTGGCTCCCCTCAATGTTGCCTTCAGTGGTGAGTCACATGCTGCTCAGTACATCATGCACGTCCCTCTGCTTCTCCCTCAGCAGGTGGCTTAGAAGAAACGCTGGCTGCTGCACACGCACGCGGACTCTGGAATCAAGGGAACATTTTTGTATTTCTCTCGCTCTGCAAACTAACCCAGAAGCAAAACGCTCCATAACTATGGACACGGAGTTTTGGTGGGAACTTAACTGAATTTAAATTGCAGAAGCTTCACGCCATGTAAGACCAAGTGTCCACTGGCCTGGAGAACGTTCCTGGACATAAGTCAGAGGGAGTGGAGATGTTTTGTTTCTGCAGGAATGTGCAATTAATCAATGCAGGATACTTTCCAACCTTAAATTCTGTTATCAACGGAAAACCGTGAGACGGCATCTATAGGTTGTCGTACACGTATTGTGGAATAATCATTTCTCCGTTAACGAGGAGTTTGTGGTATGTTTGTTGGTTATTCAAATAACCTTTTACTCTTCAGATGAAGTAATGTCCATGGATCAGAGGCAGCTCAAGATTATCCTGGAAAATCACATCTTGAAGAATAAGATTGTCCTGGGACAGTTGTACAACGGCCAGAGGCTGGAGACCATCGGGGGGAAAAAGCTGAGGGTCTTCATCTATCGCACAGTGAGTCCTCGCCACCAAACTGGTCGTTTGACCATCAATACTTTCAGCTTGACTTTAACATGTGGACGCTGTCTGCAGGCGGTGTGCATTGAGAACTCCTGTCTGATAAGGGGCAGTAAAGAAGGAAGCAACGGGGCACTTCACCTCATGAGGACGCTGTTGCAGCCGGCGAAAAAAACAATGTTTGAGATTCTGACAGAAAAAGGAGTCTTCAAGTAAGCACCGAGCCAAGCCAGTCGAACCCGGCGCCGTCTGACAGCGCAGCCTAATACTCAGACCACGCGCCTCTGTATCTTTTTTTTATTCAATCCACATGGTGGCATACACGGAAATATAAAAGTGCTGCTGTTGCAGTATGTCAGCCCTCAGTGGGTTTTTTGTGTTTTGGTTTTTTTTGTTGGAGAAGCTGAGTTTGTGTTTTCTTCTCTGTGCCACAGGACCTTTTTGTCTCTGATGGAAGCTGCTGGCCTGACTGACCTGCTGAGACAGGAGGGAGACTTCACTCTCTTCGCCCCCACCGATAAGGCCTTCGCCGGCCTGAGCGGAAGCGATTTGGCCATGCTGAAGGGTCGGTCTCCCACACACCCTTTATCCTTATAGCTTACTTGATTATATTGGAATTTTTTTCTCTCTTCTTTATAATTATTTCAGGTGATATAAACGCACTCAGGAACATCCTTCTGTATCACATCAATAACGGCGTCTTCATCGGTGGTGGTTTGGAGACTGGCGTGACGAACCTCCTCAAGTCTCTGCAGGGCAGTAACCTCAACTTGATGTTTGTAAGTGTTTTTGTTTCATCTCGCAAAGGTGCGCGTACACAAAGAAGTCAAATTTGATCAATCAGCAAAATATTATTTTTTATGGCGATGTCAATGATAATTATCTGATCAAACACTCAATCGCAACGTTGACAACATGATCTACAGCGTGAAGATTCATTGCTCATATTTTATACAGGTTCCGTCAAGCCAGTTAATTTTGTAGCTTACTGTCTGAGACTGTCTTTCCTGTTCCCTGCAGGCAAACAACACGGTGCTGGTGAATTCTGTTCGAGCACCTGAATCTGACGTCATGGCCACAAATGGAGTCATTCACTTTGTCGACCAAGTCTTGTATCCCGCAGGTACAAATCTGACTCATTCAAATATCCGCCTGTTTTCAGATGTTTACTCTGAGCAGTGATTATGGTTAACGTCCATGTGCTTCCTGTACAGATATGCCGGTTGGAAGCCAGGATCTCCTGCGGTTACTGAAGAAGCTCATCTCTTACATGCAAATCAAGGTGTCGTACTGAAAATTGAGCCATTGGTTATTGAGGCTGTGGGGCTTAATCCAAGTTTTTAATATGTGTCTCATGTGTAAAGTTCTATATATTTATTTTTGCAGTATATTTCAGGATTCAAGTACCAGGACATTCCCCTCACGTTTATGAGTAAGTGACAATGACGCAACGTTTGTTTTCTTGGTTTTTTTAATTGTTTCAAAGCCAATTCTTTTCTGTCCTTAACGTGTTTTTATCTCCTTGTTATCATCAGAGAAGATCATCACACGTGTCGTCCAGGAAGGTACAGTAATGATGACAAAGGATCATCAACATGTGATTCCTAATCAGTAAAAACACGACCACTTTTATTTGTTTAACCAAACAGCTGCATGCATACGCCATTGGCTGTTGGAGGCTGATTAGTTGCAACATGTAGCGATCAATCACTTTTTTTTTGAACAGAAAATTTCTCGTGCAAAAAAACCCTTTGGCCACTGGCTTGCACCATAATTCATAAAAACAACATTTAGAAAAATTGTAGAATTGATTTGATTATGAATCACATTTTTGTCATGGCAACATTTCCGATCCAGTGTAAGGTCCATTTCTTATGTTGGCTGTATACAAATGGACGATTCTCTGCATCGAGGGGCAATGCTGTGTCGGCTGTAACCTCCGTGTGGTGAAACAAGACTTACGCTGTTTTTTCAGGTCCTGAAGTGACCAAAGTGACAAGGGTCATTGATAGTCAACCCTCCGTCACCAAGGTCACCAGGGTCATTGAAGGTCAACCCTCCGTCACCAAGGTCACCAGGGTCATTGAAGGTCAGCCCTCCGTCACCAAGGTCACCAGGGTCATTGAAGGTCAGCCCTCCATCACCAAGGTTACCAGGGTGATTGAAGGTCAACCCAAGGTCACAAAGGTGACAAGAGTGATTGAGGGACCTCAGTTGTCAGTCAGCAGTGGCACCTCCAGCTTCTCCTTGGAGGGTCAGTGAAAGTATCTAATTTAAACGGATAAAGACACACCACCATATTCATTTATTATATTAAATAATGTATGATTATTATTTCCAGTTTAACCTGGTAAATCCTTGTGCAGAGCAGATAATTCACAATGAACTACAACCTTTTGCCCTCAGGCGCTGACCTCTCAGAATTCACCACCATCGAAGGGAACGCTAACTTGGAAAGGCTTCCCAAAATCGTTCAAGGTGAGTCTTGCTGGCGCGGACGTCTCAGTGAGTAATCCATGGATAACGTGTGACTGACGTGCTTGTTTGCCCTTGTAGAGAGCGATTCGAGAAGAACCAGCGACCGCAGAGTTTTAGGTAAACAGAGCAAAAGAATAAATAAATAATAAAAATCCTGCATTTGTAATAAATGCAGTGTAGCATGTGAGCGAGTTCAGACAGTCAACTCAAATCCGCCGCTGGGTTTACATGGCACAGACCTCCCTGTATCCCTACTGCTGAACGCCAGTCAGGAAAACTGGTGCCATTCCCGGTTTCCTGAGGTTCTGTGCAAGCAGGAATGAGTTGACGGGTGCTACTCGAATCGCACCTGTGCATGTAAGGCTAAACTAGCTCTCTGAACCACTGTGGCTCACAGGCATATGTGTGTCCACACCCACATGCTCAGCCGCTGCAGCTGTCAGTGCCGGGTTTACCTTGGACAGTGGCCATCGGTCACAGTAATCATCAGGCGTTAATGCGCGGTGAACCGCGAGGAGTTCACAACCACAACAGAGCCTCGGGTTCCTGTTGTGACGACACATAAAGCCTCCGGTATCTTCTACGATAACACAAAGTTGTTCAGACAGTTCACAAACCAATGAAAACAAACAACGAAAACAAAAGAGCATCTTTTTTTTTTCCTTAAATGTCGAACTATTCCTTTATGCCAGCCGGGGGGCTGTTTACTTGCTTGCTGCAGTGCTTTGCTGTTACGGCGCTCACCTACAAGCTACGCCAGCCTCAACCTGCAGGCTCTGAGTCTAAACCCCCGCCATACCGGGGGGGTACGGTGGGGGGTGCTAAACTTCAAAACACGCCATATTTTATAATATCATAATAATCCGTCGCACATGAGCCAGGTTCCCGCGACGTGTATTTATGTTTCCATCCTCCTTTTCACCAGCTGGCAACAGGAGGAGAGGAAGGAACTGAGCGTGGACGGACGACAATATGGATGAGCGGATGACGGATGAGCCTGTAAAGGCAGAGAGAGAGAGAGACTCCAAACCCAGAGGAGGAGGCGATCCAGGAGTGGGGGGATACACTTTAAATGTCAGTGGTTCCAAATATACTGTAAAAAGTATAGGCCATGAGTGACCTAAATAAAACCAATTCTCATAAACAATTTAATGGTGCTTTGAATGTATATCTGTGAGTGAGAGAGAGTCTTTTGGTTCTGTCCATGTTTTGGCCTGACTTAAAGGATGGAGCGAGTCGGGGTGGTAATAAAATGTTTTAATAAGCCATTAGGTCCAGCAGTAAAAACATTTTGATTCACGTCGACTTTGCTGGAGGTGAAGGTTAAAGCAGGAAGATTTTACTGGCTGTTTTTTTTTTTATTTTTGGAAGATTGTGTCAATCTCAGCACAATAAATGCGGGGAAAAATGCCGATGTGTTCGCAAACGTTAATGGTTTCATTGTGTGTCTTCAGCTGTAAGTTGCTTCAAGATTCATGTAAAATGTCTCTGCTTGTATCTTTTGGGAATACGCATACAGCTGCGGGCTTTTTCGCCTCCTTGTTTTCCAAACAGCTTCCAATAAAAGGCTTTCTCCTAAAGAAACGTGCCATTTGTAAAGAGCATCAGAAGATGTTATGGCTTCGAGGCATTGCAAAGTTGGAAGAAAAAAAAATCAATGTAGAAGAAAAAAAAATCCACATATAACATATAACACAGAAAATAAAACATTCTTTAATATACATTTGCAGAATGTCAAAACAAGTCAATATTTCATTTGGACTCTGACGTCAGTAATTCTAATTTTACTCATCTGAAACAAATAAGAGTGAATGTAAATCATAATGAAGCGGATGTTTTGTAACAACGCACCGAGTTGAGGTATTTGCCTTGAGCGCAGACGTTTGATTCGGGCCCGGTCGCACTGTCGGTTGGCTCCAGTGTAACTTCGAACAATTTATAACCTCCAGAAAGGGCTAATCAGGGTAAAACAGAACACATGGCAAACTGTAAAAAGCTATAGCGTTTGTTTATCCGGACTTTCGCATTACAACAAGTCGTTCACAGTATTAGGAACAGGCTTCCTGGAGCCAGGCGACTGCTTCACAACAGCTCCAACCGGTGAAGTCATCATGCTAATTATGATTTTCTGCTTACTCAATAATATTTCAAACAACATCTTGGGTTCGAGTGTTTCATCTGCTAATGGAAAAAACCTGACAGTCAGACAGAAAGTACTGCAGTACGTTGTTTCAGTGTGTGCGTCATGACATAAACAGGCCTTAAATCCTGCACTTTGTTTTCATACACAAATATACGTAGATCTATGCTATCGCCTCGTTTCGACGAGTCCTGTCAACGGGTTATTTGTCACATTTCAATATGGAGTGAGGTCACTTTCGCTGACTCGGGGCTACACGACCCACATTCTCCATGAACATCATGACAATATACGCAATCAAATCTGCTCAGTTTGGTGTCTCGTCAACATATTTAAAGTAGCATCTTGATTAAGATAGATAGATAGATAGATAGATAGATAGATAGATAGATAGATAGATAGATAGATAGATAGATAGATAGATAGATAGATTTAATTACTTGTCCTGCTTAATTAGTGTCATGTTAAAATTCTCCATGGCAGGCTGCAAGTTATCTATACTGCCCCATGTGGACAAATATTATAACTGCCCTCCTGTAAATGTATTGTCTTTTACCGTCGTGTTTACAGTGTTGCATTAGGCAGTTAACATGCAGGTCATGCAACAGAGAAAGTAAATACAATTCTGGAGTTGATATTTTATACATTTACAACACTGTCTCTGAGGATTGAGAAAACATTGACATAAGGATCCTGTTGCTTTTCCACGTGGCTTTGGATTTTCCACACCAAACTCAGCAGTGATCTTCCGCTCAGTCATGAAGTCGTTTACGAGACTGTGGATATCACCAACAACAGATTCAGGTTTCACTTGCCTTTTTTGGGGGTTTTTTTGTTTTGTTTTTTTTACAGTGCCCAAATGTTTTCAAATGTTCTTTTTACGCCGTTAAATTCACTTTCTATTCATTATGAAGGAGGTAACTGAAAACAGATGTACGTCTATGTTAGAGCCAAGAGCTCCCTGACTCCCCCGTCCCATCAGCCGACCCGAGTTATGCAAATTTAGCCGCATCAGACTGCTGCTTCTGTACAAAACGCCAGTTTCAAAAAAAAAAGTTCTCACTGCTCGAGGGTTTTATTAGCACCAAGAATTAATATCAAAATTATATCATTCAAACATCAATGAAACCCAATAATACATGCATCTTGCAAAAATATGTATCCAATGTTTTGATATTGGTATTTCTAGTTTTCTAAGAAAATGGTTACATAAGCTGTCACGAAGGAAAAATAATAATTGGATTGTCTGACTAAACATCAAAATGTTGACGGTTGACACGTGTATTTAGGGACGTGTGAAGGGTCGTATGCTGTTCTTGATAGTATACATGCATACCGCATCTGACCTACAGACGTATGGGTTCAGTCAAGGTCTCTGGTCTGTTTTTAATTAGCCGACATCAATCATGTGTGCATACCAGAGGAGAAGATCTGGCTCCAGCAAAGCTCTGTGAACGCAGCTGTGTAAAAATGACTTGTCATCTGGATGCAACGTTGGCTCCAGGAAGCAAGCGTGTTCTTGGTATCGTGGCTGCAGGCTTTACAGTCTTGGATGAGTTTGCCCCGCGTTGCCATCATCGTCATCGAAAATAATAACGAGCCTGTGCGTATGTAAAGCAGGAAACAGCTGAGTGACATGTCGTGTTCTCCAAACTGAGGTAAACATGGATCTGTGTTATCCTGCCGAGCTCGGAGTGACACGGTCAGGTCAGGTGAGCTCCATGATACTCTGTTTGACTTTAACACCACAGGGTCGATATTTTTATCTTTTCAAATCTGCTCCATCTGTCAGACACCACCCTTTTCCTTTCCTCTCTCCTGTCCAGAGTGATGGTGATGTTAGCCTCTGGGTTATAAAGACGCCTGAAACGACGAGGACGGTGCTCCTAAACTAATCCCAAAACTAGAAATATACTAAACTTTCCAAAAAAATACTAGAAAAAATAACATAAATAAATATAAAGTTTTACCATATTTATGCTACTTCTCATCTTTTTGCTCCAATAATCTGCTCTCTCAGCGTTTTCTTTTTTTTTGGGGTTGAATCATCTCCTGATGACTCTTGTTACATAATCAATTACAAATCATAGAGGCCATCTTTAATTTCCCCTCCTGTCATATGGAGCAGTCAGTGGATTTAACATACACATAATCCATCGCGTGTAAAACGAAAACTAATTTCTTTTCCTTATGTTACGTTTAGACAATTTGTTTCAACTTTCTTTGGCCAAAAGTTTTATTTATTACAACTAAAACATAGGTTTTTCAAGACCAATATGCTGTTTGTCTTAATGTATATCTACATGTGTCTTTGATTAGGACTTTCTTTTCTTCTTACATATATTATTATATAATACGATAATATAAGATTCACTATTATTATGATAAATATGAATCATCAGCTATAGTAAAGGCAGCTACGCTAATAGATATCTGATCTTTGAGCTGTATCCATAACATACAGACTTTAAATTTTGCCTTATGACCCACAAATGCCAAGAAGTTAGATAATATTTCCACGAAAGAGTTCACCCTGGGTAAATTTATTATTGGAGCACAGATTGCACGTAGAGGTTATAGTAAGTATCTGCCAGCTTTTTGTCTCCATCTCTGGTATCAGTAAAGATTTATGCGATATAGGCGTGACAGTGTGAAATGAAGTCACTTATACGGATGAATGTAAAGAAATACGTACGAACCATCGTTACAAGGAAATCTGGAGACCTTCTGACACCTTATTCTGTATGGGAATGTTTCATGATGTTTCCTGAAGCTTCGTTCCAAATAACATGATTCACTTTTTCCCTTCTCATCAGACTGTACTGGAGGTATTAGCTGAGTTTAAAAGCTTCCATATTGGCGTCCTGCAGCATCCTCGGAAAGCAGCGCATGACCAAACCCATCCAGAGGTTTTAAAAGTTGTCATAAAAACGGCAAAACAAAGAAAATTTGAATTCTTTATTTTCCCAATAAACATAAGTGAAACATTTGGCTCAACATCCACAGTCATGATATATTGTCTGAGAATTCTAGGCTTTGTTGATTA
Organism: Trinectes maculatus; assembly: GCA_016785345.1. Lineage (NCBI taxonomy): Eukaryota > Metazoa > Chordata > Actinopteri > Pleuronectiformes > Achiridae > Trinectes > Trinectes maculatus. Next base: position 275,819 of record JAFBJQ010000020.1, read on the forward strand.
AAACAAAAAAAAACAGGTTTCTTCTTATCAGATTGTTTCTTATCACACGATTTTACAATAAATAGATCCAAGTTTCTTTCCAAGTCTTAAACGGCCTAATGGACTTAATATTCCTCTTCTGAGAAGTGGATGGTAATTATGTTTTATATTACATCATGCAGCTCCAACACACTGATCATCTGGCTCTAGCTTAGATAAATATGCTACAAGGCAATAAAACTGGATTCAGTAATATATGAATCAGGGAAATAATCATATAATCCCTTTTTATACTCATTAATCTTAATATATTCCAAGGACACCTGCCAAATGTGGCTTTGAATGTGATGCGATCAGGTCACATTAACATCAGATGGGGAATTTACTGGACTGACGCCACACGGGAGCAATAATTTAACAGACATTATTCATGGAACAATCTTTTCCCGGACACTTTTCTGGTGCTGGATCAAAGATGTGTCTGAAGAACATAAGGAAAGCCACCTGTGGCTTATTCATACTCAGCAGCTGCACTGTTTCTATGTGTTTCAAACCAAAAAAAGTCAGTTAAATCAAAGCTGGATATTTACTTTGTCTGATTATAAGGTCATTTGCATTTGATTTGGGTATTCTGGTGATTTTTGTTTTTACAAAATAGCTGGAAATTAGCTGGGAATTATTGATCATTAGGTGATTGGTAAGGTCTTACGCAACACGCAGATCTAAAAGTATTTGTTGGTGTTTCCCAGGAGACGTACGACAAATTGCGTTTTTGTCATCAGCTTCTCTTGTAACTTTCATGTAAAACCATCAATTTTCATTAAGACCGATCCTTTTTTTTTTCACAGATAATTCTCTTCTCTCCACTTAATGTTTGTTTTTTTTTTTGCGCCAAATGGTACGTTCCAAAATGAGGCCTTTCTGGCTCACCTTCTTTTGAAGATACCAGTAGGAGGTTTCCTGCCAAAAATCATGGCACACTCACAGTAATGCATTCATTACAGAAAAGAAAGTATATATAAGTATATACTGTAAAAGTGTATGTATATATATATAGATATATATAGATATAGATATAGATATAGATATATAGATATATAGATATAGATATAGATATAGATATAGATATAGATATAGATATAGATATAGATATATAGATATAGATATAGATATAGATATATAGATATATATATTAAAGAAAGAAGCTTATCACATCGCTCCATTGTCAACACATCAGTCTTCACACTTTTTTTTTCCTTCACCATGACAGCTTCTCCAACGTGCAGCAGCTCATACTTGACACGGTGACTTGCCTCCTGCGTGCAGAGGACGGGACATATGAGGACTTGTTGTCCAATTATTTCTTTTTTTTGTAAAGCGGTTGCAAATTGCCTTCAGCTTCAACACCTTTCATTACTTGAGCCAACCTAAATACTGCTAAATGCCTTGCCTATAGGCCCCGGCTTGTAGGACAGCTTGCACGACACCATGGGGACTTTAACCCTTTCTGAAACGTGCACCAGGAAAAGCAATCGCACCATTGTCAACACATCAGTCTTCACACTTTTTTTTCCTTCACCATGACAGCTTCTCCAACGTGCAGCGGCTCATACTTGACACGGTGACTTGCCTCCTGCGTGCAGAGGACAGGACATATGAGGACTTGTTGTCCAATTATTTCTTTTTTTGTAAAGCGGTTGCAAATTGCCTTCAGCTTCAACACCTTTCATTACTTGAGCCAACCTAAATACTGCTAAATGCCTTGCCTATAGGCCCCGGCTTGTAGGACAGCTTGCACGACACCATGGGGACTTTAACCCTTTCTGAAACGTGCACCAGGAAAAGCAAACAAATAACTGTTATACAAGTCATTACGCATTACAATGAATTAATTTGCGTTAATTTACTTTATTTACTCAATATTTACATTAGTTACAGGTTCAACACTGGGGGTTGCTTTTCAGTGCAACTTTAGCTCCATGTGGTCGTCCACTTGAATGAAAACAAAAAATCTGAATGTGCACGCACGGTGGCGTCTCAAAACACATGTTGTTTTTGCTGGAGTTTCACTTGAGCAGCCCTGGCTAACGTGACAGCTAGGTGAGTATTTAATATTCCTCGACAACTTGGCTTTAATCGGAGCGGGTATTTTTCATGTCTCACCCTCTGGAGAGAGAAAAAAAAATCCAGATGTTTCCCGCTGTGCCAAAGAGGCCTCAGAGCGTAGCATGTACTGTATCCAAACGGAGTGGGATGATTGGTCAGTGATGCAACTGCTGCTTTTCACTGTTCACTGTAGATGTTTTGCCTTATCCTATCTGAGAATGACAACAAATGTGTTGCTATGGTTACGGGAAGATGGTGGTCATGGCAAATAAAGCATCTGGTTAGGCTCAGAGAAACAGTCTTTTATCGAGTTATTAAAATGGCAGCTGTTGACTCCGGGTTGTAAAAGTCTGCACACTGACCTCCACGTACTTACTTTCCACTTCCCTATACGCAGAATCATCCATTAATGTTCCATAAGAACATCTTTCTTCAACAGCTGTATTTTGTCTAGTCGAGAGATAACAACCTGAGTGATGCTGATGAGCCCGGGGTTATTTTTCTGCTTCAGCATGAAGACTTTTAACAGGAGGAATTAGATCCGGGGGGCAGAGTGGAGAGAGGAGCGGGCAGGATTCTGCACGCTCCGGACTTGACCCATGTTAAGGTCAAGTCCGCTGTAAGCTGAGATCCAATATGTCACCGTCTCCTGCAACTGTTCCCACTCTTCTTTTCCCCCCATCTGGTTTTTGGTGATTCCCTCAACTTCCCCCAGGACGGAGTGTGTTTTTTATTTTATTTTATTAAGTCACTAGGTGTTATTTGTGATTGTAAAATATATCTCCCCAGTCGCTAATGACTTTCTGTGGAATCCAAGTATTCAGTGATTTTTCAACCAGTGCATCGGTGGATTTATGAGCACATGCACAGCAAGGAGAGAAGGAATCCCTGAATCATGTGACCTCCAGGAGTTGAAATTTGTCATTAGTGCACAGGTTTCACGACGCAGTCACAGTCCATCGCTCATCTTCCCTTCAGTTCCTGGGAGCCATGACCACATAGATGGGATTCCCGGCACAGCCAGGGTCCAGATTTCCAGGCGGCTGTTTCCTTCCCGTCCAGCATGGACATGAGACAAGTGTGATGGTATGAGACTTGGCTCGGTGTGTTTCCCCATCACATCATCATGTGGACACGGTTTTACATTACATCCAGAAAGAAAAATACTGCAGCATAGTATTTTTAGAAAGCTAATGAACTGGGTCATTCATTCATTCATTCATCTTCTACCGCTTACTCCTGTTAAGGGTCGCGGGGGGGGCTGGAGCCGATCCCAGCTGACATCGGGCGAGAGGCAGGGTACACCCTGGACAGGTCGCCAGTCCATCGCAGGGCCAACACAGAATACATTAACAGACAAACAACCATTCACACTCACATGCACACCTATGGACAATTTAGAGAGTGGCCAATTAACCTAACCCCCACAATGCATGTTTTTGGGCGGTGGGAGGAAGCCGGAGTACCCGGAGAGAACCCACGCAGACACGGAGAGAACATGCAAACTCCACACAGAAAGGTCCCCCGAACCGAGATTCGAACCAGTGACCTTCTTGCTGTGAGGCACGAGCGCTACCCACTGCGCCACCGTGCTGCCCCAACTGGGTCATTAATTATATATTTTTATTGAATGGAAATTCCTGTATAAATTATTTTGATAATACAAAAATATAAGTTAAATGAAGTTCCTAGCTTATGAAACTAAATGGCTATTTTTAATTTTAGTCAGTTTCCAGAAACGTCGATATGTCAAGCTATAATTACATCGCGCATGCAATGCATAAAATAGAATAGAATAGAATGGGATGGGAGAAATTGGAAATGATCCATGTATGCATGACTGTTTATCCTGCACGTATTCACATGCCTTAAACTCAGGTTTTAGGAAACTGCCTGCGGCAGAGCGACATGAAAACAGCCTCTTATTGTCAAACTGTCAATAGATCATCCTGCACAATAACAGTCAATCATTTACTGTAAACGCACGAACAAGAAGCAAAATGCATTATTTAGTGGAGTGGGCCCATCATTTACATAATAAAGTAAGAATAAACACATTTTAAATGATCTGATTGGATCACTGTTTATGGGATAAAAGCTTTTTCCATTTCCATTCCAAGTTTTCCATGTTAGGGATCCAAGGAATTTATTACACATTTATATAAATGTCAGATATCAAAACAAGAATCAATTCTTTCAGTTGTAGCCATAAGATAAGACAATAAAGCCAAGTGCCACACCTCCACGCACACCTGATGAATTCCTCTATCTGTGCCGGCACGTCGGACTCATCTGTTTATTTCACCCCGGATCATTTAGCCAAGAATGCTGTAAACCCAAATGTACCGGTGGTGACTCTGTTATTATACTGGAAGACAATCTGTTGGCCTAGTTCTGTAATTGTGGCTTATGTAGCGCAGATATACAAAGTTCATTTTTAGTATAGTATGGTGTAAACAAACAGGATATGGTCAAAATGGAGAAGACGAAGCCCCCACTTGGTGTTTTCTCTCATGTTTTTTAAGTTTGCGTTTCCCTTTTAACAAACCATAATGTTGTTTACTGCTCGAGTGGTGGCACAGACACACACATCTGCTACCACCGCAGTCGATCGAGCATTTTTTTTTAACACTTACTTCCTTTTTCTTTTTTTTTCTTGGCAGCAATAATCTCTCAGGGATGTTTTTTTTTTATTCTTGGAAAAGCTTTAGCTCTCTCCTTTGCTTTGCTTTGCTTTGCATTTATGGCTTCTGGTTTCCATATATTCACTTCAAAAAGCCTTATCGCTGTCGTTACCAATCATAATTATATATAAAAAAAAAAGATCAAATAGCATCTACATAAATTTTTATTACTTCTTTAAAATACCACTTGCTTTCATACACGCTCACCCCACACTCAGCGTTCTTGGCTGTTGGCCGGCTTCATGTTGAGCTGCACACCCAATGTGTTTGGCCTCCGTCGCTCACTTTTCTGCCAATGATATTTTCATATTTTTGGAAAGTCATCGAGCTGATGGGGTTTGCATGTGTTAGCTGTGGTCGGTTGATTTAGGTTTATTGGCATGACAAATATATAATTTCACATGACTTAACCCTAACAGGATATGGTTCATGGCGATCGCTGAGTCAGCCATGACCATCGCGTCACTCTCCGTACTGTTACGTGCAGCATGGACGCGGTGTCCAAAGACGACTGTCCAAAGTGTGCAAAGCCACTAATCGCGCCTGTGTTTGCACAGTCTCCAGTTCTGGCAGTTATACTGAACACACAAAACATTTGCCTGAGAGCGATACACAACCACAAGATTACAGTGCGCTGGTTAAGCCAGGGAATCTGAATCCAATTCCGACACATTTTAATTGATACACAGACACAAAGGCAAAACTAATAGTCTTTATAATCTCGGATGTGGGATTTTTGTTTTTTCCCTAAGGGTAAATATTCTAGGTTTAAATTATGTCCAAGCACAACAACTTTCCTGAACTGGACATTGATAGGACAACGTTCCAAATGACATCACTAATCTCAGCCAGTTCCCCTGAGGGGGAACGCGTCTCCATCCTGTGCTGTCAGGTTGCTGAGGACGACTTAACTATAGCCTCCGGTGAAGCTTCTAACTTTTTAACAGCTGAGTGATTTATTAAGGAAACTTTTTTGTTTGTTTTTTTACAGCGAGCGAGTACTTCATGTTATACTTTATCACCCTTAGCATAAGAATGCTTTGCATTAGTCGTACCTTATTCCATATTTACTCCTCAAACAGATACTGCAGTTAAAGTGGGAAGAGAGTGTTTTTCCAAATATCGGAGCATTGTTTCACCTCATGAAGGAAGGTTCAAGACCCTGCAGCCTCCTGGAGCCAAAAGAACAGAATCTCCTCTCCCATAAATCACTCACGACAACTTTACAAGGGCTGGTGATCCGGTCTGTATTTCTCCATCCACCAGTAACAAAAGAACTTTTCTTTAAAACTCATCCTCCTGGAAATTCTGGGAATATCAACTGAGTGCAATTAACATTTTTTTTCGATATGAGAATAGAAAATTCAGGCGATTTCAATGTTAACGAATCAAACTTCAACGGATTTACTGATATGATCTACTGGTCATTTCTCATGTAATAGTGATTGATGAGGTGAGGTTGGTTTTTTTTTTTTCTTCCCCCACTCCTGCCTGGTTAAAAATGAGTTGGGGTTGTTCACCTGAAGCAACACATGAGGGCCGCTGACACTGAGCCTCAGCCTGAATGACACAAGGAATCATTTTATTCCAATAACTGTCCCGTCACATGCTTTTCCAGTTATTGTGCTGCTGTTGCACTTCTTGGAAGGAGAAAAGCTGCAGTAAACATTTTCTGTCATGAAATTGGACTGTTACTTTTACACGGTTCTTGAAACCAGACCCCATTTTCCTGAGAAACTGAATGCAGTGGGGACACTAACAAATATGCGGAGCCTCAGTGGAGGTTGGAGGGGAAACTGTGATTCAGGGTTCTGGTGTCGGATTCGAATGGCTTCTATTAGGAGTGTGTATTTGTCTGTGACAAAGAACAGCATGTGGGACATAGTTCTGACATCAGGAATCAGGTGATGTCTGTTTTTGTCCCCGTGTCCTGGCTGCGTTCGCTCCATCTGGTTCTGTCTTTGTCACAGTGTGAGAAATCTGTTAATCATAAGGACAGGAGATTCATCGTGTGACAATTTTTGTGTCACTAAAAAATTTGTGTTTTTCATTATTGTGTTAATAAACCATTAGTATTTGTTGACAGGACTCATTGTTCTATGATCATGTCATCATCTGTAGATGTAAAAACCATTTTCTGCGTCTGAATAATCACCATCACACGCCACACAGCAACATAGTTTATACTAACGACGTTCCTTATTTGATCCCTTATCAAAATATTTATCTCGTCTTCCAATCGGAAGCTGATGAAATTTTACAGCACTGTGTTGTTTGTGGATTTTGAAGTTTTATTTATGATTGTCGACGCAAACGAGTTGTGTTCTTGCAGGTTAGCAAACTGGAGAAAAGCAGCAGCCTGTTTACACAGGCGAGACGAATTCCTGAGAAAATTGTCCATTCATCCTCGGACCCATAGGTGCTGCTATTGTCCTCTGACCTCTGACCCTCACCTAATTTCAAAGGCATACCAAACACAGACGCACCATTAGGGAGCATCATTTATCAGTTTGGACCATTACCATGTTTTGAGTTAGTCAACACAATCCTGCACTGATTCAAATAACGGGGTAATAATATTTTGAATATTGTTACTACTGAAAGAAGAACAATAGCGTTAAAATATAATTAACATCTATAATGATTTGATTGTGTTTACTACCGCATATCTCACTAGATTAAGGAGAAGTCATTATGGAAATGCAGAATACCGAATTAAAATGCATCAATACCATAGGAATCAATACAATCAATACATCATTGTTGATTTTATCTTTGCTTCTTATTGTTTTGTCTTGCATGCAACACGTGCGTATCATTTGACTCTTGGCTGGGTTATGGTTCTCATCTATCACTGTGTTGTCATTCCAGCACACTCGTTCCTACGCCCATTGGAGGTTACATAACCACTGGAGGTTACATGTGGCTTCTTTGTAAGTGACGACAACAAAAAAACAAACAAAAAGCTCATTGTATCGCTATCGTAGTACCTCTAAGTGTTATTCTGTCCAGTGAAATTTATCATGACATACATCCCCAGTGCGGGATGAATAAAGTTCTTATCTTATCTTATCTTATCTTATCTTATCTTATCTTATCTTATCTTATCTTATCTTATCTTATCTTATCTGGCTGTGATCACTGTGCTATGATCGGTACAGGATATATATTTTGCATCCTGTAGGCACCTGTCAGCCTGGTGAAGACACCGTTGTTTTTCCTTCTGCTCGCACTAACTATCTAAACTCGTGCACAAACTGCCAGGAGTCAGAATAAAAAAACAGAATCATGACACACAATGTGTGATGAGTAATACACTGATACACATTGCATGCTCTCCTGCCTGTGGCCTCATCTGTTTTAATCCCCGTACGCTTAAAACAGGCAATTTGATGGTCATTAGCGGCACATTTGTACCAAGCTGCAGGCCTAATCGTTTCCATGCTGTGACAACAACACTTTTTAATGATGAGTGTTGTAAAAACCTGTGATTAAATTGAACCCACCACTCTGTTTCCCCTCACATACCGTATGTGTTATCATGTCTGTTTTTGTTAGGATTTGGCGCCCCCTGCAGATGAAAGTTCCCAAATAACCAATATTGATAGACAACATTAATTTAAAAAAAAACTACAACTGATGTATCGAACTTGTATTTTACTTGTATCGAACTTTATTTGACATTTAATTCTGACAGATGCACTAAATGTCTAGAAGAACTTCTTCCTATAATCTCTCCCATAACTCTCTCATCCATCCCCTCTTCCCAGCTCCCCCTTTCTCTCACCCCCCTCCCTCCTGTTTTTGTTGAGGCAGAAATCCTGTAGTGCACCAGACTCACCATCAGATGGCGCTGAAGTTCTACTTCCATTTGTGTTGGTTTGTAAATCATCTTGTACAGTAGATGAACCGCATCATTGTAGAACCTCCTATTTTCATAGATCAAAATTATTACAATACAGTTTCCATACAACAGGGATACAACAGGACAATGTCCATTCATTAACATCCATACTTCAGTTATGTAAATATATATTTTTCATACAGAATACTTTTATTTTGGTGAGATACAAAAGGTTATTGTGTAACTGTAATGACTAAAGAAGAATAATAAAATTATATAAAAAATAAATATCTGATTGGATGACACATCCCCTTTTGTTTATTGATAAACGATTAATTAAGTATTGATATGAACACTCATTATCAATCAGTCATATAGTGTCGATGCTTTATGAAATAAGGAGGTGGTTGTAGATTAGCATTTGACTGTGTTTAAAAACAATTCAACACATAACTTTATTCGATCCAAAACACAAAAAAGGTGATAAATGAATGCGCTTCCGGTAGTGTGTGTGCATGTTGGCATGTGTCACCTGTGCCAGCTGTGGTCGACAGTGACACACCTGGCTCAGGTTACAGCGGTGGAGAGAGGCAGAGAGGGGCTGGACTCTGAGCCGGAATAAGCGATGACTGCATGTCTGTCTGCAGCCACACACACACACACACACACACACACACAGGGTACAAAAAAAAAAAAAGAAAGAAAGAAAAAAAAAGAAAACTCCAGGAAGACGAGGAGCTTTGAACAGGGATCAGCTTTCCTGTCGAGTCTGGGAGCAGAAAACAGAAGGACTCGTAACTTTTTGCTGAGGTATGAAACTTATATATATACACACATATATATACACACACACACAATTATATATATTTATATATGTACACATATAAAATTCTCCCTGTAGTTTGGCTCCATTGTTGAATGTGCAGTGAGAACGTGCGTCTTTTGGTTGCGCCGGTCGCGAGGACGCACGTTTGTTTCGCCTCGGTTGTTTCGGCTTCTCTCGGTCGCTGTGCGCGAGGAGGAGCTCCCTCTGCCACTAATGGGAATCAGATGTTCCCATTCCCCCTGGCCGGGAATGTCTGAGCCCACAGCCGCACACTGACACTGATGTCTGTCATCTCACTGCGCTCTCTTACAGACAAACAACACTAATTCTTATTTACTATTATAAAGAGGTCTCTGATTCTATAGGCAGTGATTTGTGATGTCATCTGAATTGTGTCTTTGTTGTTACATTATTGTTGCCTGTGATTAGTGATGGTGGGGGGAATAACATAATGACATTTTCCCCATCAGAGCTGGATTCAGGTTTGACTTTATCCAACTTGTGTGTGTGTGTGTGTGTGTGTGTTTGCATTGTGTCAAAATTGCTGCAACAACCTGTTTCCTAACAAAATGTTGCCTCCTACTTGTTGACACAGTCCGTGCATGCAGATACATGCAAGTGCACAGGACACATTTTAAGTGTTTGTCACCTCACGCCTGCTTTTCACACTTTCCACACACTGCAGGCGTCAGATGTGAGTGTGCGAACTTGTCTGGTCCCCAAATGTCCGGCATGTTGTGGAGCACTGAGAGATTCCTGAGTCACATGCAGTGCAGAACAGTATGCAGTGGGAAGGGGGGGGCGGTGGGGGGCATTGTGCAAGAAGCCACTGTGCCATTGGAGAGTCTGCAGCATAGTGAAGCCACAGGACGAATACAGATGAGTTTTACTGTAGTTGGGATGAGGGGGATGAGCTGTTGTCGGTCTCAGGCGTATTCTTGGATATGCATCATTGGCTTCTTTGGCGTCTTACAGTTGTTTGTGCAGGTAAAAAGTGTAAATACTTCAACCAGGTTCGAGGCGCGGCTTTGGGTGGAGTACAGTATCTCACAGTTGATGAGATACTGCAAGGTGTTGATGTGACTGATCTCAGAGCTAATAATGGAGGGTGATATGTCAGCGTGAAACTCAGCAGCCCATGAAAGCAAAGAAAAATGTCAGCTAATTACTTCATCGCAGTTTAGGCCACGATTGCCTCATCTGTAAGACTGGAGGTGATGTGCTGTGGATAGACTCCCCTCTCTGTGGTGGTGGTGGTGGTGGTGGTGGGTTCTAAAAAGGGAAACTGTAAACGCACAAGACAATCTCCTCCCTCCCTCCTCTGACACAGATTCCTCATGTTTTACACAACAATTACACAACAACTCCCGTCTGCATTTGCACATGTAGCCTTGGCCTTACACTCCCGTTACAATACAAGACAAACAGCTCGTTTCGAGCGATTCCAGTTAAACGAGATAGAGGCGAGCCAGTGTAAACACTACATCCATGACTTTGGACTTTTTACCCATTAACATACAGGAACGTGATTCCACTAGTTATATAGCAGTAGTACGTTTATGTAGGATAGCACCTTCAACAGGACAAGGTCACAGAAGGAAAATTGTTAAAACAATGAAAAAAACGATTCAGACGTTAAATACAGATAAAAGATTAAATTAAATAATCGTAAGAAATAACAAAAAAAATTGAATAAAAAACCTGGGTGATAAAAGAGTCATAAAAAGCCAGCGTGAATAAGTGAGTTTTTAGTCGACCCATAACTTAAAATATAAAATCTCTTTTGGTTTTATTCAGTTAAGAGGGTCAAACAATAATCCCCCCCACACCAAAAAAAAAAAAAATCACAAAAAAGAAGCCAGTGTGTGGGTGGCACACGGCCAGACTCCGGCTTTAGGAATGAAAAGCAAGCGAGAGGGGAAACATTCTGTCGTATCCCAGGAATTTTTCATTCCTTATCCAAGTTCCTTGCCAAGAGTGAACCTGGACAAAGCTGGAGGTCTGGAGGAAGGATATGAGAGTGATACACACCATTGTGAAACAGGCGAGGGAGGAAATGAGTAGACGACTTGAACAATATCACAAGTTCACTGAAATCTGGAGAATCAGTCAGATGCATAAATGTGTGTTTGTTTTTGAAGGACATAAAGAGAATGAAAACTAAAAGAGGTGCTGTTTGTATTCCTGGTCAGACACACCCTGGGTTTTCTGGAAAGCTAATAATTATTTTTCCTTAATGCTTAAATTGTCCCTTTGCTCCTCCGAGAGTCCACACACAGTTTCTGTGTTGCCAGCTTTTTAAAGACCACCAGTGCACAGAGAAACGTACCATGTCACGACTTTGTCGTTGGGGCTCAAGGTTTGACATTGCCACTGCAGACAGCTAATTGTAGCCTGTTCAAGCGGCGGAGGCGGCTGACGCTGTGGTGTAAGTGCAGGGGACGGAGCGGGAAAGAAAATGACAAAGAGGTTTTCCAGGAAAGTTCAGCCGCAGGTTGGACTGACGGCCTAGTGCAGAGGACACCAACCACTGCAGCGACCAGATACTGTCAGTCCGCCTCCAACTACCAGACGTGTCTGTTTGGTTTCAGACGATAAAGACGTCGAATTAAAAACACATAAGAGATCCCCACTGTTTACCTTAAACAGTGAACATTCATTCAGTTTCTTTGCACAGCAGTAAAATATGTAGACGAGAAAAGCAAAGAGAGGCGAGATGCAAACAACCAACCCAAAGTATTAAAAAAACAACAATATACTCAACACAAATATGTTTTTGTAGTTAACCTGTTTCCCCATTGACGCAGAACTTGGGTAAGATAAGATAGGTGTGTTTGCGCCTTAGAAAATAGACAGATCTCAGCCGAGGACTGAAACATCCTGCTCACCCACTGGATAATCGCCAGTTGAACATTAGCCAGAGCAGGAGGAAATCATGTGTTATACAGTATAAGTCATTGAACTGTGCGGTGCTGTTCTGTTCCAGGGACATGTCACGTCTCATGTCATGTCTCAGTCAGCTCTGACGGCAGAGTCACATTCCACGCCACCGCTCCCAGAGAGGCATTCAACTCTCACATAGTCTGTGATGGTTATCAAGAGCAGCTCGCACAACAAGAGATTACACTCTCACTGACTCACAAAGGTCAGGTCGGTCGCTCTAACTTTCTCCACCAATGAACTCACCCCCCGCCCCCAACTCGTTTCTCACCTCAAAACAAATTCAGATTCAGATTGAATGAAAAAAGTTATTTCACTGTGTAAACGTTCAGTAAGACATGACAGAGAAATCCCATATCTTTGCGTATCGCATCTTTTTTCATCAATTTGTTTTATAAAGATAATTTTTTTTCCACGGTTGAATAAATAAGTAGAACAAATGTAGACGGGCAGAGCAATAACTCTGTCGCACACCAGGCGCTATAAAGTGGTGAGAGTCTTAGAGTTAGTTTTGTCTTTGAGGTGGTAAAGGAACCACAATATCTCACAGAGAGAGTGAGAGGGTGGTGGTCACGCCGCACGTCTGGTTGCTGAATCATCTGTGGCTCCTTGTTTTCCACAGCCGATGGCTGATTGGCACTATTTGTGTCTGTGAACTGTGCGTATCATATCTTTTTTCATCAATTTGTTTTTATAAAGATAATTTTTTTTCCACGGTTGAATAAATAAGTAGAACAAATGTAGACGGACACAGCAATAACACCAGGCGCTATAAAGTGGTGAGAGTCTTAGAGTTAGTTTTGTCTTTGAGGTGGTAAAGGAACCACAATATCTCACAGAGAGAGTGAGAGGGTGGTGGTCACGCCGCACGTCTGGTTGCTGAATCATCTGTGGCTCCTTGTTTTCCACAGCCGATGGCTAATCTCTCTTTGTGTCTGTGAACTAGTGCAGGATTGTCTACGGGAGAAAGTCTCAACATGGAGATATTTCCTATAACACGCTTCGTTCAGACTAACATGTTTTCTTTTATTCTACTCACTACTTAACATGAAACACCATGAACTAAGGTCTGTTGTCTGTCCTCATTAAGAGGGTGACGCAGAGTAATTATCCTCTCTTGTTATTATTACTGCATCATAATTTCTAATCACACTAGGAATTTAATCAACTCTACTTTTCCTTCACTGATTTCTACTTAACTATGCATCAGTCTGCTTCAGATATCCTCAGACATTTTCTCAGTATTTGAAAGCTGTTGTTGTTGTTGTCGTCACATATTGATGGAATCAATACGCATAAATCATAAATGATGATATTATTGATGATCGGTTATACAGTGAGTGGGACATTTAGTCTGGCATGAGGTCATAAGTTGGACAGCTCTTTTCACCCTGTCTAGATAAAGTGACGTGTCGTCTGCATATTAGTGTATCAGTGTATTAGTGCAACCGCTCGCCCACATGAGTTTCTGTGTACTCCACTTGTCTGTCTGCATCTGTCCTTCACACAGAGCTGTATTTACAGTTGCTCTTCACTGGAACACCTGGTTTTGCAGATCATGGGCTTAGTCAGCGATTAGGACGGACGGCCGCCTACGAGGGGACACGATGAACTGAGATGCAATTAATTGTAGGCCTACAAGTGCTGCTAAACTATGAGGTGACGACGGCTTGTGTAGACACGCAGGGCGTTCAGGTTATGCGTTACTGGCTTCGTGTCAAAGGGCCCGAGGGGAGGAGAGAGCCGGGAGCCTGCAGTATGTCGGAGCGAAACGGGTTGAGCTCATTAACACGGCAAAGACTTTTTATGTTTTGTTGCTTCACAGCTAGAATCTGTGCGAGATGAAACTCGATTGCACAGATTGTTCCTGCAGATGTTTGTGCCGTTGCATTTTCCCGTTTTGCAGGCGTGTCTGTGTGCACATACGTTGCACAAGCCTGTGAAAACACTGTACTGTTGTACTGTACAAGCTGAACTGTTTTTTTGTTGTTGTTTTTCTTGTTGTTGTTTGCAGGAGCAGAGCCCTGCTTCCTCCACACCATGAGTTCCCAGACGAGCTTTGGCAGCAGCATGCTGTGTGAGTTTCCCTCGACCGATCTTTTTTTTGGCTCGGTGGCTTATTTTTTTTCACATCGGGGTTTTTATTTTGCACTAAATTGTATGTGGTGCCGCTCTGCTTTCTATTCAGTCCAGAGCATGAATGACGACCTGAATGCATCGCTGGCTACGGCAGACGAGTTGTCCAGGGAGTTTCACTCCTTGATGAACGAGGCCTCCTCTGACAACAACAGTAAAAAGCCTGGTCCTCAGGTACACACACACACACACACACACACACACACACACACATACACATTTTGCCGACTATCTAAAATCCACTCCTTGACAGCTATTTATCTATTATCTCATAATTCCTCAAGGATCATAAATCCCAGCTGATACTGGGCGAGAGGTGGCATGCACCCTGAGGTGGTAGCTCTAACCAATGCACCGCCCTCACCTTGTCATCTTAACCAATGCAAAACACCACTTATTTAATGGTTTATTTGTTAAACTGAGCGTCCGCTATGATAGTGTGGTGGTTCCATGTGTGGATTTATAACCTTTCCCTGCAGATGAGCACGTCAGTCACCCAAGAGAAGCCTCAGTCGACTGGACTTTTCAACACCGTCGCAACAAGGGAGACGAGTGTCAGGAGTAATGGCAGCTCCGGATTGTTCTCCATGAGCCCAACAGCCTCCCATCCAGTGGTCCAGAGGGAGACCTACTCATACGGCCAGCTAAGCCCCAAACACTCGCCACACAGCCCAAGGCGTGATTCCCCAGTGGCAGTTTCCCCAAGGAGAGAGTCCCCAAGGAGAGAGTCCCCCAGTCGCTACGACAGGAGCCCACAAGGTTCAATCGGTTACGCAGATAGAAGCCCTTTAATGAGCCCAACAACCGTTCCTCTCAATCCAGCTCGCTCCCCCCAACTCCAACCTTCTTCCAACCTGCTGAGCCCTTACGACAGCAGCCAGACAGGCCTCCGGTCGCCACGGCGGGACAGGAGCCCGTCCCCTTTGTCCTTCAAACACCCATCCCAGACGCTTCCTCGGAATGTTGGTTTCAGGCAACCTGGTAAGTGGGCGGAGTTATCCAGGTGTGGGATTTGACTGTATCCCGATAATCGTCATCATGACTTGGCACAACATGACAGATGGGGAAACTGCCTGATAGATTGCCACACTGCATACTCAAAGAAAAAAAAACAGAACATTTTGGCACGCCAGGGATTTAAACTCAGGGTTTTGCAAACACTGGGAACAAAACCTTTATTAATTTTAAGATTGTACAAATGGACATTTCAGTTACAAATGTGATATAAGTGCTATTCAAAATATGAAGCTGGTACCAGTCACCCAAAATAATAAAATCAAACCGTGACCCTTTTTAAATACTTAACCAAAAGCACCAACAACTTTCACCAAAGTCTTTCTGTTACGCAAAATAATGTAAAGAATGTTACAGGGCTCCCTTGCAAATTCTTCATGTCAATAGATAAAATAATTTCTTCCCCTGTCTCTTTACATTTCCGTCTTTCTGTCAGATGAGGGTGTGCAGAGGCAAAAGAGTCCAAGCAAGTGGAACGAGACAGATCTGGACATGTCTTACGAGAGAAAGCCTCACCACACCTATGACAGTTAGTTGATTTCTTCAACTCTGTTTTCTGCTTGTGAAAGTCACTGGATTATTCCTGGGAAAACATCCCCGGCAGGGGACCCAAGGAAAGCTAACTCAACATTTCCCGTTGCAGAGACAGAGTGGCTGCGGCCGTCAATGCCAAACAGCAGCTGGAGGGAATCCAACCTTGATGGCCCGCCTCCAGGCCCAAGCCCCAAAAAGGTAAAGGTGGGTGGTGGCAACAGAGAGACGCCTATTTTCACAACACACAATGCGTTACTGTAATTCCACAGAAATCCAGTGTCTTTGTACCTGATGAATAGATGGTTTGACGTGTGATTGTCTAATTGTGGGCGAAAGATCAATTCCTTTTTATTTTCCCTTCACAGGATCCTCGCTCCAAATCTTTCCAGCCGTCCCATGGTTCTCTTCCCCGGAACACACGTATACCAGTACTACCAGACGTCTCATCCCCAGTCCCCTCCCCCTATGCTCAGCCCATCATCTCCCGCATTTCTATACCCCCGACTTCTACTGAGTCCCGTCAGCGCCGGCCCATCCCTCTCTCCGTCATTATGCGTCTCCAGAACCCCCAGTGGAGGGCAATGTCAACCCACCACCCTAGAGTTATGGCAGAAGGTGACATGACACCGTACCAACCACCTGTACCTGCCCCACGGGAATACTTCCGCCAACCCATGTTCCAGCCTCACCAACACCCACCTGAGCTGAGACAGCCAGCCGTATACAGTGATGGTAAAATCAGATGTCACGTCTGTTTTGTCACATGACTTTTGTTCGGGTAGCTTTTCCAAGCAAACGTGTTGTGGTGTGCTCCTTGTATTCGTAGCTCTGAATCCAGGGGATATAGATGCAGAGCTAGAAAGGCTGGACTACGTTCGTCAAATACCTGCGATCCCAGAAAATCAGAGCTTGCAAGAGGCTGAGCAGGGAATGTCACCTGCTCCCCGGCCCCTGAGTCCCACCAGGCTGCAGCCAGTGGTGGCCCCTGAGACCCAGATCGAGGTGATTCCTGATCTGGAGGAGCTGCTGCGTGTCCGTGCAGAAATCCCCCGGGCGCTGAAGAGACGTGGCTCCGTGGACCAGTCTCAGTCGCTGAAGAGTGCCTCGCGTTACCAGCCGAACCAATACAAAAACCTCATCGACAAGCTTTTCCGCAGTAAGGCGCACCGGCAGAAGGAGGAGCAAGGTGGCGAGACCAGCAGCTCCTCAGAGGGAGAGGAGGGTGCAACACCTCCTGCCCCAGTCCCCCAGTCGTCCACGGTGTTGCCACATGACTTCAGAGTAAGAAGCCCCACAGTCACTGATCATGTCATAATCTGCAGTTATATCCTAATAATTCTTCACACTGTCAAAGCTGTTTCTGTTATTGAACAGGCAGTGGTACATTTGTTTTATGATGCTTCCCCTTTTTGTTCCCGCAGAACTACCAGTCCATCCTGCGGTGTTCCAGTCGAGAGCACAAAGGTACCGGGAAACGAGCTCGGCTCAGTCCGCTGATCCTGCTGCTGGATGGAGCTTTGGTTGGAGAACTGGAGATAGTACAGAAAGCAGTGCAAGAGGTGGGGCTTGAACACTAATGCACATATCTACCTTAACCAACCTTACACTGCCACTACTACTACTACTACTACTATTACTATAACAACTACTACTACTACAAGTGAAAATTGGAAGAAGCCAGTTATGATATGATAGTGTTTAGCACTACACTACATATCAAAACTGTGTTGTACTGTTTTCATGATTCATTAGTTACAGTTTAATTAATGGATTCACTCTGTAAAAATCATTTCCACAGATGAGTGAGCCGAGCCAGCCCAATGATGAGGGCATCACCGCGCTTCACAACGCAGTCTGCGGTGGACATTACGCGGTGGTGGACTTCCTTGTTCGCGTCGGCGCCAATGTTAGCGCACCAGACAGCCATGGCTGGTAAATATTGACTCGCTGTTCCAAACCTGTATCATCTGTCTCATTGACTTTGACCTCCCTGTGAAGGTGTTGTTGTTTTTTTAACTGGCTGTTTTGTTTGTGCGCAGGACTCCACTGCATTGCGCAGCCTCTTGTAACGACCGGCCTCTGTGCGAGTTTCTGGTGAGGAACGGCGCTGCTGTCATGGCGATGACGGAGAGCGATGGCGCCATCGCCTCCCAGAAGTGTGATCCTTACGCTGTGGGCTTTGAGGAGTGCGAGAACTTCCTGAAGGGTGAGGCTACTACACCCACACGTGCACCATCACACAAACACACACACCCACACCCTGTGACTCTATTATTCTCTGCTAAATGTCGCTGATTAATAAATGAATCATTAGATGATGCAATTTTACACATTTAACCGCTGGTCAACAGTCATTCCTGTTTAAGGCTTAGTGTCCGATGAGATCCTATTCAGAACACACTGAACCAAACCCTCGTACGCACACACACACATATACTGTATGTTTGTAATATAAGGTGTGGAGGAGGCCATGGGGTCAGAGAACAGCGGGGTGCTCTATGCTCTATGGAGCTACCCAGCTCAGGCAGCGGATGAGCTGACCTTCAGAGAGGGAGACATGGTCACGATCCTGCAGAAACCTGAGGGCTCCAGCTGGTGGTGGGCGTCGCTCTGTGGCCAGGAGGGACTGGTTCCTAACAACTACTTTGGGGTAAGATGCAATTTCCTAATGACTTCCTGTTATCTCACCGCAATACAGTTCGTCATCTTTTTTTTTTTCAATGTGGCAGCTTTTCCCGAAGGCTCGACCGAAGTCGCTCTGCTAAGCGTCCACCACCCAGTGATCGCCGCCGTACATCGGATTGTTTGAGGAACTCCACGCTGTTGTTTAAAGGGATCGCGTCCTTGCGGCCTGTTGGGCGTGAGAAATGTTTTTGATCTGTTATTCAAGACGAGTTGAAGGCGAAGTCTCAGTAGTCGGCGTTACCATGGCGATGGTGATGATAAATCTTTATCGATGGCATCATTTGTACTGGCTCCGCTGTCGCACACGGCCCGATCAATCTGTGTCCGTTTTTTTTACAAATGTTACAAGAAGGCTTCGGTCAGAAGTTCGCGTTTCTGACTCGTGATACGGTCAACAAACGGTAGCAGGCCGGTGGCGTTCAGTCCTGTCATCGGCGAGATGTGCGCTGTCAACAAACACGACCCATGACTGCTCAAGTTAGAAAACAGGCAACGATCATCAACATACAGGGGGTCCTCGAGTTACGACGGAGATCCGTTCCTGAGAATGTGTCGTAACCGAATTTTGACATAAGTCGGAACATACATACATTGTGCCGCTAGATGTCGCTATAACACCACCCTACAATAAGAGTTTACTATGGTGAATTGCCTTTTGTCACTGTAGGGGTTGATATCGCGAGTGTAATGAGCATTTCCTTTACATTTCTGATATCAACTGTGTAGACCCTGTGTAGACTGTGTTGTGAATAAACCTACGGTATTGCCACGATCCCGAACGCATCTGTGTCCGTGTGCATCTCACATTAGTAAACACAGCTGTGGAGGTGCTGGAGAGCCGGCAGGCGCGCTGAGAGACAGAGAGAGCGCTCACCAACTGGTTCCCGTGCGAAGTCTGTACATATTTACGGGGCAAACCGCTTAAGCCGAAACCAGGAAATTCACAAGAGATGTGTCGTAACCACGAAAACAACTTAACTCGCGACCGTCGTAACTCGAGGACCCCCTGTACTTATTAGACGTTATGTCTCTTATAATGTTCCTCTTTCTACGTTAGATTGTAAATTATATGGATTTGACACCAAAAACTGGACATTAGTGTATATGCTGGAATTATTACATGAAGCACATTGTTCTTGCCACAGTCGTTAATTAATCCTAATGCACCTTCCTTTTTTTAATAGCCAGATATATTTGGAGTGTAATTTTTTGTTTCAGTCATCCACCAGGATTTGGTTTGTCTCTACTTGGCTTGTTCTGGTTCTCTGTTATGTTTTCACGCTGCCTAAACTATATGTGTGTTTTTCCTATGACAATGAAACTGGCCATTTTGTGTTGTGTTGTATTCACTGTGGTCGAACACGTTTTTGATGAAGCAACTGTTACTAGTATCTGTTTATTAACACTTATGACAGAAGGCACTGCTGTGCACCTTTGACCCCTCATCGGGGGGGGGACATACAGTGACCGAATCATTAAACATCTAATAAAATTAATTAGTTGCATTTTGCTGTGTTCAATTGAAAATGTTAAAGATTGTGTGTCTGTGGTTTAAAATAAAAACTGTGAAGTGTCCTTTACTGACCAGCAGATGACAGTGTATTATCAAGTAGTCAGTGAAGTCTGTGTGAATACAACAGGCGAATGTAAACTAATTAAACACAGTAAAGCGCAAGTTATCAAAGGCCATTATGTGCGGTATAATTGCCCTTTGTTTACCTTTGTAGCAAACCTTGTCTTTCACTATTTGTTCTTTTGTTTTCATGTTACACCTCTGAGCGTCCGAGTGACTACTAATGTTCTTTATGAATTAGCTACGCTGCTATGCATGAGTAATTACCAAAAAAACACGCATGTGAGTCATAGTTTCTTCATTAAGTCTGACTCAAGCCTTTTGATCCGCTGACTGGCGTTATCCCACTGGTATGAAGAAGTTTCAGGAGATTAGCGTCAAACGCTCGTTTGAAGCCGACTCCTGTTCCTCTTTAATGTTTTTTAATTTTATGTACGTTATGAAAACAAACGATAATGAGTTTACACACACACACACAAACATACTTTTGTGTGTGTGTGGTAAGCAGCTGGTGCAGTGTTGCATATTTTATTGTGAATAATTCAGGTGTGGTAAACATACACCATGTTCTGCTGAAATGCATCTCTGACCTGAACGTCGCTCAATGACCCCGGTGAGGAAGAATATGCATGTTCCATCAATATGGTTCACTTTTCAACATGGGGGGGCGGGGGGGGGTCAGAGATAAGTGGGTGTGTTTGGGGGGGTTATGTTTTTCTGGAACATCTGTTATATTTTTCTGTTATGTTTTTCTGGAACATTTTTCTTAACTCCGATGACGGAGTTGAAGATGAAACTATGTTAAAAAAAAAAAGGTAAAGTCATTAAACACTGTGTGGCCTTCAGGGAACACTACTCCTGTTGTTAAAGGTCTTAGAAACACAATTTTTTAACAAGTGCAGTCAAAACGCCACACAATATAACACAATTCAGGCGCACATTTTCTTCGGGGCCCCGTTCGGCTGCGAACATTCAGTCACTTCTTCCTCATCGCTGCTCTCTGACAGCGCTGCACTGGAGACAGAACAGCGACTCTGTTCGAGCAGAACTCATTTGATGCCTCATTGAAACTCCCATTATCGCCGCGATGGCGCCAAATGAACTGTTATCGACGCGGCCCGCAGCCAGCTGCTTCACTTTATTCACACAGCCTGCGACGTGGTTGCACATTTTTATATTTCTGCCCCCACTCACTGCATTTTCACTTCATTCATCCGTCACTACAACCCGGCACGGAGCAAACACAGACAGCAGGTCGAACCCTCCACCTAATGCCTTCACATGAACACAGTCGGGGAGCAGATGGGCTGCACTGCCATGAGGGGAGCGGTGAGACAATGACACTGCAGGACGATGGAGGGGATGGAATAGCTCTCTACCATCTCTGATGGGACACCTGCCAGACGAACGCAGAGGTCGTCTATGAACCACTCAATAGAACAAATCCATTTCATATTTCTGGTTGTGGAGAGCGCGGAGCTGAATTGAGACGTCTGTGAACTGGCGGACCCACAGCTCATCAATGTTGTATGTTTCTGCCTTTTAAGAATTGAACACACACACACACACACACACACACACACCCCTCGCAGTTGTACTTGTGAGGAGATTGGTTCTGTCAGCGGAGGTAAGTATCTCATAATGTGATCTCAGCAAGATCTTTGCTTCATTATTTAAAGGCAACAAATGTATGTGTGTGTGTGTGTGTGTGTGTGGGAATGTGTGTGTCTTTGTTAGCTAGATCATGCTGAACGGCATGAACGTGCCCCTATGTCTGTGCATATGTGTGTACAAGAGTCACAACCCCACAAAACTAGCACAAATAAAAACAACAACGCAGAACAGAACAAAACAGACTGGAGAAAACAACCACAGCAAAGGGGAGTGAGAGACAGAGACGCTATATATATACATGGAGAGAGAGAGAGAGACAAACGAGACACAGGTGAAACCAGTCAACCAGGTGATCCCAATCAAATCGCCAACGAAGACTGGAAGTCAAACTGAGACACGATACGCAAGGGGATGAAATTTCAAAATAAAACAGGAAGCAGCTGCACTGTTAGAAGACACATGAGAACCAGGAAGTGACGAAACAGAAGAGCAACTCAAATCCTAGAAGACAAAAACACCAAACAAAACCAAACATTCCCTACTCCCTACACAGGCAAATAAATGTAGTGGACCATATAGTGAGCTCAACAGAAAAATCTTTCGGACACTACGCTTGCCGCTGTAGCACAATTAAGACATACCACATTATTGTTTACTACTGCATTTTTATTAAAGTAGATGCTTTAGATTACTGTCCTGTACTTTTATTTTCGTATTTTGTTATATTTTATAATATTTATGTATATTTTCCTCCCGTCCGTCCGCCATTTTCCCTCCCGCGCAGCCCAGAGAATTTCTGGCAATGCATGATGGGATATCTTGCTCCGGTTAGTGACCATCGGATGTTGACTACATTTCGCGGTGAATTGTGGGATACATTGAGTGCACTATATAGTGGACATTAATAATCACTAAACATTCAGACACCGCTACAAAATGGCGTGGTCACTATATAGTGCTCTATATCGTGGTTAGGGAGCGATTTGGGACACAGCCTTAGACATCGTCTAAAACAAAGAGAGCTAAAGTGCACATTGAACATGAACTTCCTCCCTTCCTTCCTTCCCTCCTTCCTTCCTTCCTTCCTTCCCAGCCATGGCTCCGTCTCTGTGTTCCCGTGGAGACATGAATAATAGAGGAGCGCTTGTCCTCCCTCGTTCCTCTTGTTAATCAGAGCTTGCCTGGCTGCCCTCTCCTCTGCCACTCGCCACTTTGATAAATCATTCAGGCCGTCAGGACGACGGGCCCCGACAGCGCGGGGCCACGTCAGGGCCGTGCTGCTAAAAAATGCCACCTGCCATCTTTTTTTTTTTCATCATCCTCTGCTCCAAAACCCCCTTCTTCCTCTCTGTGTCCTTCACTCTTTTTCTTATTTTCACCACATTTATAGGACTAGTGAGGAGTCCAACTCCATTTTTCACCCCCCTCCTCCCCCTCCTCCCTGTCTCCCTCCCACAGGGAACCATTTCACTTAAGCTCTCACTCTGCCAGGGGGTTGACCCAACGCATTACATCCTCATTCCTCATCTCCTTCCTCCTCCTTTACACCTCCTCCGTCTCTCGGCCCAGAAATCCCTCTCAGGAATGACGTCACGTCCATGTGTCCCCGGTGGCTCCTGCTGCATCGAGGGTCATAAAAAGAAGGTTTATGCAAAAGGAGGAAAAACATGATGGCAGGTGAACGTGTGCAGAGAAGGAGACTCCTGGTGAGATGTTTAATTGGAGTTGGGTCATGGTTGAGGTGCAGAAACCGATTGGTCCTAAAGCGTCTGTGTATTTTTTTTGTTTCAAATCGAGGGAATACGAGCTGGAGACGCTGATCGCTTCCCAGAACGATGGCCTCGTCTTTTGACTGGGAGCTGTGCTCAGATTGTGGATCGGGTGTTTATGAGAAGGACGATCGAGGACAAATGGCAGCATGGGTTTGTGGATGGTTGGACTCAATGTTTTTCTCCGTTCTCATCGTCGTTTACAGACAGACTTCTCCAACGGCAATCTTAATCCATAGCTCCATTAACCAAGCACCCCCCCACCCACACACACCCACACACACCCACACACACACACACACAAACACACCACCACCTCCTCCATGGTGGGAGGGAATGAATCACTTTCATTGGCAAAAAGCCTGAGACCCTCGTCCCGTCCTCCATCTCCCTCTGTTTCTCTCAGTCTAACTTTCTCTCTATTCTCTCTCCATCCCTCTGTCATTCGTCCTTTCCTCTCCACCCCCCCGCCTCTCTCTCTCTCCTCTTCAGCACAGGAATGACTCAACCTCAGCTTTACTCTTCCTCGTGGATCCCGTCTCACTTTGCACACGTAATCCCCTTAAACGGGACACTTAAGCATTTATTTCATTATTTAACCTAATTCCATTACAGTCACCAAAAATCAATGTGTGTGTGTGCGTGTGCGTGTGTGTGTGTGGCCCAGCTATTTCTCTGTCTTCGTCATACTATGCAGACTTTTTTCCATTTCACCGTAAGGACACATAAAGAGTGAAACGTCCCGTTTCACCAGAGCTCCGGCTGTGGTCGGCCTGGATGATGTCAGGGACAGTAAATTTCGTTTTTTTCCAACGTTTCCGAAAATTCCAGCAACGTTACAGCAGCGACTGTTTCACCAGGATTTAGCTGATACACGAGGTTTCTGTGCTTATTCAGCGCCCCCTGCTCACTCCAGCAGTAATACAACTGTAGATCAACACTTTCCTCAGGTCACGTTGTGCAACAGACTCTGAAATCGCTTTTCACTTCGGCTGTAGCTTTAGTGCAGGTGAAGATTTTTACACCAGCCGCTGGTGAATATTCCCATAAGAGCAACTTGACTCCTGAAAGGCACACTGAGTCCTGCATTAAAGGAGTATTTCAACCATTTGGGAAATTAGCTTTCTTGGGAAGAACCACACCACAGGTCATGTAACCCAGGCGCCATGGCGATTAAATGGTAGTGTTACCATCATGCTTCCCAAACTCCCAGCTACACTGAAATGATGAATCACTAAATCACAAAGCATCCATATTCCAAACGACTGTGTGTGCGTATGTATTTATATAAACATACCCTTATGTGTGTGGGTTGGGGCGGCTTACCATGTGACTTGTGTGGGTGTGTTTGTGCGTCTCATGCTGAGCTCGCTCCATTTTGATCGTCTTCATATTTACATATATATACATATACACAGACACACACACACACACATATATATATATAGTTATATATATGTACAGCATATACAATTTCTTTCCTCGTGCAAGATAAATAATTCAGGCCTCCAGAGGCAGAAAGGGAGGTGAAAACATTCATGGAAAAACAAAATGAAAGAGCCACAGCTTCCGCCGTGAATTCTCTTTGTCAAAAAAAAAAAAAAAAAAACCAAACCCAAACAGAAGCAGCGGACTGAGAGAGGAGCATCCTGGACACATGGCGCCTGTTAAACCTGTCTGTCTGACCTGATTTCATGTAACGTTATGTGTCGGCCTCACAGACACAAACACTTTCCGGCTATAATTATGTTTCCGCACTCCAACGTGATGTTGTTTCCCTCCTCAGTGAGTATTGGATTAGCTGTGTTTTCCCTATTGAGCTACTTACCACCTCAGGCTGTCTGCTAATACTACACCCCCACCCCCACCCCCACCCTACCCCCCCTCCTTCGTCCTCCTTTACAAGGTTTGCTGAGGAGGCCATTCCCACACAAGTGTTACTGCCACCGCACTGAGAAAGGAAAAACACCAGCTTCCCCATAATGAAATGCCTGCAGAGCTTTTTTTATTTTTTATTGTTCACGTGTTGTTGTCGTATCTGAGCTCAATTAAATCTGATTGTAAAGGTGTTGCAGAAAAAAAGTCCTGTGCTGCGTGACAGTCCGGCATCTCACCTACAAGGCGTCTCAATCCCAGCTGAGCTCATTATTTTGCGAATCGGCTTGTAGGGAATAATTGACAGGTGTGGAGGTAAGAGTCTTAGCCCCCCCCCCCCCGCCCCCGAGTGAGCGTCAGACAGGCAGGCAGCACATAAACAGACACGTACAGCATTTACCAAATACATGACAAAGTATTTGAAAATACTGTGAGCTAGTCATGGATTATACAGGGTGGGGTGTTTTTTTTTTGTGGTTTTCGTGGTTGGGGGTTCTTCTCAGTGGAGGTACTCCGAAAGATCGATATGTGTCAGACGTGAAAACATCAGCCTCACACTGTGTGCAATATCACAAGTGCCCTTATTTTACTCATCGCACCAAATCACCCCCCCCACCCCCCACCCCTCCGTCCATGTCCTCAACCACTTCCTTCTGCTATTAAGTAAAAGCAGACAGGCGGAGATGGAGGAAGACGATGGAACACAGAAAGAGAGAGAGGGGGGGGGTGGGGGGTGGAGTGATGTGGAGGATGTGCTCAGAATGAGGAGAGCGTATTGATCCCTGCATTATGATGGACTGAGAGGCCTCCTGTCACTCTAAGAGGAAAAAAAAAAACACAACACAAAGACAAATGGGGCGTCGGGGGGGCAGTTTTGCAGATGGACCGAACAACAACGAGAACAAAATCCCAGCCCAGAGCTTCCATCATATCTGCCAGCGGTGGGATTCCAGCTGAGAGCAGGGCACCTCATTAACTACTCAGCATAAGCCCTTAGGATTTCATTGATTGCTGGTGGCCAGTAATGCCTGAGCTTTATCTCACTCCACCTCCCCGGGAAGAGTCCGAAACCAGCAGGAGCCCGAGGCCGAGGCCGAGGCGGATGTTTTTATGTCTTTAGCTTATTGTGTTCCGGCCTGGAGCGACTGGAACAGCGCCAAAGGCTGAAATGGACATCATAAAAAAAACACTCTGGACTCATACATACATACGCACACACCGAGCTACATCGCAACCGCCAACCGCCATGTTTGTTACACCTGCGTCTCTGTTTTGGTCACAGCCTCTGTCCATCTCTGCGTTTGCAGCCTCTCCAAAGTCCTTCCCAACAAAGACACACACATTTGCCATGATTGACCTTCAACCCTCTATCTGCATCATAACCTCAATCCTAACGCCGTCCCAAAAACCAAGCCCCGACGCCGCTAATCCTCTTAAAGAAGGAAGAAAAGGCCAAATGTCCTCACTGTGAGGACCCAGACCCACACAGCCGCACGGCGGGCTTTAGGACCCAGCGTTTAATGAGGCAGCAGAGCTGAAGTAAGGCAGAGAGAGGATGGGAGGATGAGAGAGGAGGAGGAGAGAGAGAGAGAGGAGAGATGCTGTGTATAGTCGGAGCGGAGCTGAGAGTGGCAGAGGGACGCTGACACGGTGGGAGACGCTGACACGGTGGGAGACGCTGACACTGCGGCCGCAGCGGAGCTGAATGAAAGAGGAGGTGTGTGTGTGGAGGAGAGAGGAGGTCAGGATGCTCTGCGGGGGGAAGCAGCCACAGCACAGTGGTCAGGTGTAGCGGGGGCATCTCCGTTTGGCGTCCGCCAAAGGGATGCGGACAAGTTTGGCCCCTGGGCGCTGTAACTCGTCACTGTGGGACACTACAGGCAGACTGCAGCCACGTTTACGCCTGTGCACAGAGCCGGAGAAGCACAGCGCCTCCTGTGCGTAAAAGCATCCAGTGCCGCGCATGGTGAAAGACTGGGACCGGCGGGACACAACGGAGAACAGGTCCAACTTAAACGTGAGGCATAAAAACAAAACCTTATAAAATCTATCTGTCTGTCTGTCTGTCTGTCTGTCTGTCTGTCTGTCTGTCTGTCTGTCTGCCTGTCTGTCTAATCTCTGAGTTGCATGTATAATGTTAAAGCAGGAAAAACATTGGTTAGAAGCTATGACATGTGGATGACGGTTGTCCAGGTGTCATGTTTGAGACAGGTCATTCATTCATTCACTGTGATGATGTCCACACTGACATCAGCAACACTGCAGCAGCAGCAGCTCCGTTAAACTGGGAATTAATGTTCCGTGTGTATTTCTGCGTGTACAATCGAGGGCATGCTGTTTCACAGTGGAACCCCCAGCAGCAGCAGTACACCCCCCCCCCCCCCCCACACACACACACACACACACACAGAGGTCAACAGAGAAAGCATGGCGGCGCTGGAATGTGTGGCGCGGGTCCAACCCATTCCAGCTGAGTCTGTGATAAATCCTTCTAGAACTGGTCCAAGTGCAGACAGAGGGGTTGCGGTTCATATCTCACAGCCTCCACTCCCCGACAGCTGTGACGGGGCGGAGGGGAATGTGTGCGTGCACGGTTTCGCCTCAGTGACTGACGCCTCCACATCTTTGTGTCTCTGTCTATCACCTACTTTTCCTGACCTCTGCATCACACTCGCACGTCGGGAGACGCAGGAAAAGAAAAAAAATATGATATCTGCTCCATTGTTTGTATAGCTATTTACTGCTGTTTGACAGGCCTCGTGTGCCTCGGTGATATAAACCCAGCTACAGACAACATATGTGTGTATATATGTGTATACACACACACACACACACACATACAAGACACAGCCATTGTATTTTGCTTGTCAGTCTCTCAACTATTTTTAATGAAAAAAAAACTGTTGATCTATTTATCGGTTTGTTTTACCTTTGACATAATTGCATAAAATACACGTAAACACCCTTTATTTTGAGAAATTTACAACCAATTGTAAAATATATGCAAGAGGTTGTGTGTTACTGGGAATGTTCAGGTGTTTGCAACAAGCATTTCAGTAACCTTACAGTGTCAGTGCTTGTACGTGGTAACGTGCACACACAGCCGGTGCACAGTCATACATGTAAACCCTGGAGGACGGTGTTATAGCAAACTGAGTGGCAGAGTGCAGCGAGGCACAAATGACACACAAACACACGCACACACAAAACAAACTCAGTGTTGTGTTTCTAAGCTATCGACGGTCCCTGTGCAGTGTGTCCCACTCTGACGCACTCACGTACACACAACAACACACTGTGCAGACCCATGTGCAACATATTGCAGATGGGTAACTTCTCACTCCTCACTGCACAAAGGCACCAGCTGTGCGAGCCATACATGTGTGTGTGTTAGTGTATGATGTGTGTAGTCATGTGGCATGGCATGTGTAGTTATGTGAAGGATGTGTGTTATGTGTGTTGGGGGGGGGTCAGAGGAGGACATACTGTGGACGCCATAATGAGCGAATGTTGTTAAACGCACATTGTGGAGTTGGGCGGGGGGGCGGGGGGGGGTGGTGGTGGTGGTGGGGGGGGGGGGGGGGGGGGGTTGTCAAGTGAACCCAAAATGCTCCGTGTTCCGCAGCCTAATGTGACAGTAACACGTCGTCAGTGGGAGGCACAGCGACGCAGGACTCATCCCATCCACTTATTATCAAGCTGAGCACAGCAACGGCACTGAAATGGCAAATTAGCCTCTGCTTCATTTATCCTGCAGTGAGCACCGCACTCCACCGTGAATGCGTTTCCATGGCAACGGGATGTTACTCTGAGCTCCCCCCCCTCACCCGACTTCTCCGCCTGTGTTTCTGCTTTTCTCTTCAGCTTCCTCTCTGCTCTCGTCACTCGCCCATCAAACATGACGGGAAGCGAGAGGGGTCGTGAGAATGGGGTGGGGGGGTGGCGGGGGGGGGTGTTTGGAAATGAAATCAATAGAGCTATTTATCCGCCACTTGGGTTTTTCAGATTTTCAGATATCTGGAAGGTCTGACATGTACGCCAGTGTACGAGTCGTCTTTCCATGAGAGCCCACAGCTCCACTGTTCTACAGCCAGCTCGCCCCCGTCTTCTTCCATGTGTGTGTGTGTGTGTGTGTGTGTGTGTGTGTGCCTGTGAGTCAGTGCGAGTCAAAAAAAGGACTGCAGTGTTGCTGAAAATCAGATAAGAGTCAGCAGCAAACAGGGTTTAAAGCAACATCTTCACTTTGGCTGCAGGTTTCCCTGTGGCCAGTGTGAGACAGGGGTTTTTAGGTTTTGCACAGTGGCCCTGTTCTGACTGTGTTATGAAGAAGGGATGAGTCAGATTGAAAGCAGTAAAAAAAAAGAAGAAGAAGCAAAAGAAGCAAAGCAGGGAGCTGAGAGCGGATGCGAGCAGCAGAATAAGAGGGGGGGGGGGCTCTTGTAAAAGTGTCAGCGGTGATTTGCGGCGGCGTCCTTGCAACATTCCCTCCACCTACCTGACTGATGTTTTATGAGCTGCAGAATCAGAAAAGGAGGCAGGCTTCTAATCCGGCTGACAGAAGTCTTTTTATGGTGAATGGGCAGAGGTGAAGGGTGTGTGTGTGTGTGTGTGT
Source organism: Trinectes maculatus (assembly GCA_016785345.1). Classification (NCBI taxonomy): domain Eukaryota; kingdom Metazoa; phylum Chordata; class Actinopteri; order Pleuronectiformes; family Achiridae; genus Trinectes; species Trinectes maculatus. The sequence goes on from JAFBJQ010000020.1 coordinate 306,010, forward strand.
GTGTGTGTGTGTGTGTGTAGGGGGGGTGTAATAAAGCTGAGTGCATCTTTCCTGGAATGAAGCTGAAGTGATGGGGGGGGGGTCAGAAGAGAGGGGAGGATGGTACCATATATTCATGTATGGTGCTTGTGTGCACCATGTGTGTCTGTGTTTGTGTTTGTGTGTGTGTGTGATATAGCTGTTGTTTACATCAGTGTGTGGAACCATCACGCAGCTTGTTCAGAGCAAGACGAACAAGCCCTCGATAAAGGAGTGTGTGTGTGTGTGTGTGTGTGTGTGTGTGTGTGTGTGAGTGTGTGCGCTCAGAGCAGCATAAAGCCCTCAGCACCACGCATAACTGGACTGAACTTTCATCTCCATACATGTGGGGGGGGGGGGGGGGGGGGGGGGGGGGGGGGGGGGGGGGGGGCTCTTGTAAAAGTGTCAGCAGTGATTTGCGGCGGCGTCCTTGCAACATTCCCTCCACCTACCTGACTGATGTTTTATGAGCTGCAGAATCAGAAAAGGAGGCAGGCTTCTAATCCAGCTGACAGAAGTCTTTTTATGGTGAATGGGCAGAGGTGAAGGGTGTGTGTGTGTGTGTGTGTGTGTGTGTGTGTGTGTGTGTGTAGGGGGGTGTAATAAAGCTGAGTGCATCTTTCCTGGAATGAAGCTGAAGTGATGGGTGGGGGGTCAGAAGAGAGGGGAGGATGGTACCATATATTCATGTATGGTGCTTGTGTGCACCATGTGTGTCTGTGTTTGTGTTTGTGTGTGTGTGTGATATAGCTGTTGTTTACATCAGTGTGTGGAACCATCACTCAGCTTGTTCAGAGCAAGACGAACAAGCCCTCGATAAAGGAGTGTGTGTGTGTGTGTGTGTGTGTGTGTGTGTGTGTGTGAGTGTGTGCGCTCAGAGCAGCATAAAGCCCTCAGCACCACTACAGCCCAAAGACACCTTATTATTTCAGCTTGTGTATTTATTCTCCCTGTCCCTGTGCGCTGAAGCGAGCAACAACGCGTGGCTGAGCGGATCTGGAGCCCGCGGAGCAGAATGAATTCTGACTAATTAGATATTATGCGGTTGGAAACAGAGATGACCTTATCGGGGGTCATGTGACCAGAAACGGTCAACAATACAGTGCAGAACAGTACGAGCTGAAGTGTAAATACTCTGTGTGACAGACTTTTTGACTTCTTTTGACAGACATCATCGTCCTCATCGGGGGGCGGAGGAGGGGGGGGGGACGGGGGAGACGGGGAAAGCGGCTGCTCCTCTGTCCTGAACGAGGTGCATTAAAACAACACGTCCCAGAGGAGCAGGGAACCCACGGCCATAAATCAGGACCAGACGCCTCTGATATCTTCATGATCACTTTCCCCCGCAGCAGCAGCAGCAGCAGCAGAGGAGCAGCAGAGGAACAGCAGAGGAACAGCAGAGGAGCAGGCCTGTTCACACGCTGACCTGCCCGACGTGCACCGGAGGATTCTATTTCTGGAGCCTCGCTGCTTTTACAGATTAACGGCCCGCAAATATGGCCCCAATCCGTTTATTGTGCGACTAGTTTGACCGCTGCTGGAGGTTGTGCACGTTTAAGCTTCAAACTCCCCCCCACACCGCGCGTCAGCCCAGGCCTCTGAAGGGCCCCATGCCTTTCGTCTGGTTTTTTGAAAGCAGTGTCAGGACACTGGAGGAGGGAGAATGATACGCCATGACAGCTTGAAGGTCTTCTTCTGTTTTCTTTCCCGCACTCGTCCCTCAGAGTGCTGAGAGGGAAGACTGACATCACACCAACGCTAACTCTGTGCTCTGGATTGAGACGAACTTTGACTCCATCACGCAGCACACAGAGGAGCGAGCCTCCGGCGCCGCCGGCACATTAACGATATTGGACCGAGGCCTGTGATCAGACAAAAACGAAAGAATGGGATTAAAGGTGGATTATCAGTTATAATATTAAATCCAGCAAAGCAGCTGCTTTCGCGTAAGCTCGTCGGACACTCGTCAGCGAGGCGGGGGGGGAGCGATTTGTGGATGACAGTTGGTTGTTGATGCGGTTGCCTCTTGTGTGGTTGGTATTATCAAAAGAGAGGCGATGGAGAATCTGGATGAGCTGGAGCACCCTCTTCTGGGAGAAACCCCCAATAATAGCCGGGCATCGGGGCCGGGCCTGGGCTGTGGGACTGGACCGGCCCCTGGTGCCCTGTTTAAGGGCATCCTGGTCAAGTGTGAGGAGGACAAGGCCTACCCTCCCCTAGCGTGGAGGAACTATTGTGGACACCCTCCTGAGTTCCAGCAGCAGCAGCAGCAGCAGCTGCTGGACCCCTGCTCTCTACCTCACACACTGGACTCCTTTTACCCATCAGCCCCAATGTGGGGCCACACAGACTCCCTGCTCAGCAAGGACTACCTGGAGACCACCTTCGTGGACATTCGGCCAGGCTCCACGCTGGAGAGGAAGCTCCTGGCTGAGGCGCAGGACTTCCACAGCGTCTCCTACAGCATGGACGATGAGGACGACCTGCTTCCCGACTCTGACGTAAGACATTCCACTCACACGATTCAACCACACACACACACACACACACACACACACATTCAACAAATCGACAGAGCACATTCAGGGACGAGAGAGGAAGAACTTAAAATAGACGTACGAGTGGTGCGTTTCAGGGGAAGACGGCAAATGAATGCTTACTGTCAAAAAAAAAACCAGATTACATAAAGCGCCGGATACCAATGCTATTTCACAGATCACTGAGCTACAGCCATGCTGGAGTGAAATGTATATATGAGCCTTAAAAACCTTCACTCTCTGGGCCACAACATGAGAATACTGTATACACAATGTAAACCAACGTTCACCAAAGTACATCCTAAGAGTTTTGCTCCACAAGGACAAAGAAACAGGACAAGAAATGTATTAATGTGTTGTTTTTGTTGGTTTTTTTTAATCTAATTGGGAATGCTTGGTGCACTAACACACACGCTGCAGGCCTGTTGGGATAAAACCTTGCAGTGACCTCAAAGAGGCAAAACACAGCTCCGACTCCGGCTTTGTTCCATTGAAATGTTGGGTTGAGTGGATCAGCCTGGACCAAAAAGCTCCTTGAACACATGACTATTGAAAATGGACACGACATTCCGATGGGGAAGACAGTCCGAGTAAGACGCAGTGTTCACAGCATCGGATGTAGAAATGTAGAGTCATAATTAGATTTTACTTGGTAACATACATATATAATAATATATGTATGTAATAACATATGTAGTAACATCTATAATATAAACAGTATTCTATTAGAAACTCGTGCAAACATCATAATTAATAACTGTCTTAATTGGAAAAAGGTCACCGTGGGATTAATTAATTCTGCCCATGAAAACATAGTCATAGTCATAGTTTTTTTTCCTTCCGAGCTTTTGCCTCAGCCTGAGATTTCCCTGCTTCTTGTCGCCATGGGAACTGCACTATGCTTCAGGCAACCCAATCCTGACATATGAGGTAATTGCAGACAAGACAGATCAATTCTAACTTCATAGATGTTTTTTTGTTTTTTTTAATGAACTAAAGAACAGACATGTGCTGTGAGCTGAAACAATGGCATCAACAATAACGGATCGGCTCTCACATATGGAAGCAGAGTGACATGACAGGGGCCCAGAGGCAGGCAGAAATATGCAGCTGTTTCAAAACCACGCGTGAGTCACGACTCACCTGTGGTCAGCAGAGCTGGCGCACATCCAAACGACGAACCACATTATTCCATTTACTTTTCCATACACCTGAACAAACGCTTGAACGAACGACATTGGAGATGTTCCTGTGCAGTTTCATTTAGCAGAAGCTCTGAGCTGCAGCCTGTGTAAGTGCGTTCTGTTTTAATCCCAGGACTCATCCATTGATGACTTCAGTGATACAGACAGCGAGAACAACTTCCCCCTGATGATCCCTCAGGACTATCTGGGTCTGGCCTTTTTCTCCATGCTCTGCTGCTTCTGGCCCCTGGGCATCGCTGCCTTCTACCTTTCACAGAAGGTACGCACTCATTTGCACACACACTCACACACACACGCACACTGAGCTGACAGGATATATTACCTGGCGTCGCAGATCACAGGGGACGGTGATGGCTGGTCCCTGTGCGGTGAGTGCAGATGAGGTCCAGTGTCTCCAGGTGTTCTGCAAGCAGAGTAAGAAAAGAACGATGGGTGATCCAAAAAAAACAAATGCTCACAACCTTCCTATAGTGCATCATGTAATGTCCCCAACAAAACAAACACACCCAGTTTCTACAGAGGCCAAGAGTTGGACTACAAATACAGGGGGTCCTCGAGTTAAGACGGTCACGAGTTACGTCGTTTTCGTGGTTACGACACATCTCCCGTGAACTTCCTTGTTTCGGCTTAAGCAGTTTGCCCCGTAATTATGTACAGACTTCACACGGGAACTAGTTGGTGAGCGCTCTCTCTGTCTCTCAGTGGGCCTGCCGGCTCTCCAACACCTCCACAGTTCAGCTAGGCTACTCTGCCTTATGTTTACTCATGTGAAATGGACGGCTGGCAGGGGGAGAGCGGGGGGGGTGCAGCGGCAGCCGGTAAGGAGATGCACACGGACACAGATGCGTTCGGGATCGTGGCAATACCGTAGGTTTATTCACAACACAGTCTACACAGGGTCTACACAGTTGATATCAGAAATCTAAAGGAAATTCTCATTACACTCGTGATCTCAACCCCTACTGTGACAAAAGGCAATTCACCACAGTAAACTCTTACTGTAGGGTGGTGTTGTAGCGACATCTAGTGGCACAACTTTGTAACTACCTTACCTATGAATGTATGTTCCGACTTGCGTCGAAATTCGGTTACGACACATTCTCAGGAACGGATCTCCGTCGTAACTCGAGGACCCCTTGTACTGACATTTGATTCAAATAACACTGGATGAGATGCTGCGGCCACATGTGACGGTGCTTTCACATTAAATATCTCAGTGATGCCTTTGAAGCAAAGCTGGTTTTTAAAAAATGGAGCAGGTTTAAAGGGAAAGTAGGACAACGTCACTGCACAAGCCATCTCCTCGCCCAGCGGCAGTCTGAAAACTACTGTCTCCAAACGCCTCTATTTCCTGTGGCCAGCGGCCCATCGTTTATATAGGCATTGTTCCAACAGTGCAAAAAAAAATCCCATTAACCCAAGGCTACAATGCTTACAGACAGCAGGCTGCACAGACCTTTTGATTAGATCAATAGCCTTCGTTAAGGTTTAATTAGAGTCATAACAAGAAGCCCCAAGGTGATAGATTTCCAATATTGTGGAGTGCAAACTAAAACAGGGGTCAGAGTCAGGGGGGTTGGAGGGAGGGGGGGGGCGGAGAAAGTGATGAATGAGGCACAAACGCTGAGTGTGATTCAGTGAGGGAACATAATATAGGTTTAGTGTGTGATTGCAGTGAGTGGAAAGGGAAAGTGTAGGTCAGGGAGGACACTGACAAATGATGACAAACGTTGCACCACCCCCCACCCCCCTCGCCCCTGATCCGTATCTCACCCTTCTCTCTCTCTCTCCTCCGTTTCTCAGACCAACAAGGCCTCAGCTCAGGGGGACTTTCAGGGGGCCAGCGCAGCATCCCGTCAGGCTCTGTGGCTCTCCGTGCTCTCCATCGTGTTTGGAATCATCACGTACATCTGTGCCATCGCCGCGCTGATTTCATACCTGTCCGGAAAACCGCCATAAAAGCAGGTCTCTCCCACAGAGATAAGACTCACACGCGTCTCCTGAACATCCACATGAGCCAACACATCACCTGTGAAAACAAACAAACAAAAAAAAGCATATCGCTCATAATCACGTCTAATTGGACCAGGACATAATTAAGCTCAGAGGACGTTTCTCGCACGTTAAGAAAAACCACAAAACCTCTAAAAGTGGTTTCTTTTTTTTTTTAGCCGAGCTCTTCATTTACCTGTTTTCCTCAAGTCGTCGTCTCATGTTGTGCACACCTGTAGGGACAAAACACCCAAAACACAATAGATGGAGATGTTAACACAACATATATAAGATATCAGAGTTACACAACACTGGATTTATAACAGGAGGCTGAGGGAGAAAGTAAAGATACGCGTGGCCTCAGATACCTGGGTGGAGAGCAACATTCAGCGATGGAGATTTATGAGAAGGTCACAGCGAGGACGTGGCACTGGTGAAATCCTGATGGACCTTGCTGTTGGAGAGTCCGAGCCAGAACTGTCACTTGCAAGGTGCAAGTTGGTGGCAATTTTAGAGCCCAAGAGCTTTATATTCTTAAGACGCACAAAAGACCAGAACGTACAAACACACAAAACACACAAATCGGTTCTCTACTCCTCTGTGCAGCATGAGGGAAACACTGATGCAACTCATCCTGATTTTACATTCAGCATATTACACTGTAGAGAGAACTGATCCTGCTTTGTTCATGCCAAGCTGAAAGAAAAAAAAAAACATGTTTTTGTTCAAATACACAAAGGTCTAACTGAAAAGTACGTACAGTGGCATTATGTCAGAAACACGTTTGTGTAAATGATGTTTTAAAAATTGAATACAAGTTGGGATGTGAACACAGTCTGGATAAATAGAAATGTCATAGATAGAAAATGCAGATCTGACAGGAAAAGTGCCAAAACGACTCTTTGAGGAGGCTCCTCTGGGAGTTACTCCATTAATAGAAGCGACTAGGGTGCTTCTCCATGCATCCCAAATATAGCTTCTGCCATACACCCCCCCTACCTAAAAGAAAAACAGGATCTGCATGAGCCGGAAAAATCTCAATTTCTATCAGTTTCAGTCTCCACAGCAGACTGGAGTCTGCTATTTGTCCAAGCTTAAATGTGCCATTTACAAAAAAAAGGGAAAACGGAAACCCCGAGCAAATCTTTTCGAAACGTGTCCATAGGGGAAGCGTTGACATTTTCTATGTAGATGTATAGTTTTTATAGAGTCCACAGCTGAAGCAGAAACAACGTGAATCACCACGTTACTCTGTTTACTGCAAACCAAGTGTTGTATCACGACTGAGCTAAGACATTATGATCACAGTAAGTGATATATGTGGACACACCTATGATTATCTGTGTCTAACCCTCATCTGTTATCACTGTTGATGTCTTGTGATACAGCTACAGTCCACACACATCATCGTACAGTTGACAATCCTGAACCACCCTGTCGCCGACAGACACTTAATGAGGAAAAAAAAACACGACTTCATGTTGTTACAGGTTAGATACAATAACTAGTGCTTTGTATGGGAGCTAACACGCTGACATTTAACAGGGTCTGGTCAGATTTGTCTCACTTTGTGTCACCTGTACAGGTAACAACTGGACAACTCATGTGAGTTGTGGAAAAAGAGATTCATTAGTACAAGAGATACTAAGTACTTTCCTGCTTCACCTTCTTGTATGACATGTAAATATTAAACATCAATGAATCCCAATAAATGCACTTGTTTGACATTCATCCTTCCTGTTTTCGACACTGATCAATGTGGTCTTCATATCATCATACAAAACACTCCACCCAGCCGGTGTACTCATTTCACTCACGACAACAACTGAGCTAAAGCAAAGGTAGCCCAAGGTGGTCTCTATGTATTTTATTACAACATCATTATCCGTATGCATTTTTTGTAAAAAAAAAAAAAAAAAAAAAAAGGCTAGAAAAGGTAATTATTCAGGTTGTTTTGGAGTATCGCCGCCTGACGGAGTCCCTGTAGAACTGAAATATCTTCTCTGATGCTTTCTGGCTGACTGCTATACACTGCTGCAGCTGCAGAGGAAGAAAAGAAACAATCATTAGGCAATCACTGAAGAAAAATAGTCTGTGATGTCATTATCAAACCTGGAGGAAATTACTGACAGAGCTCACACATCAACAGCAGATACGCTGATGAACGTAGGAAATAAAAAAAGACTGTAAATACAAACCTACATTTGACAATTTTGCAATGTCTGAGAAAGGAAATAACGATAATTTACTGACCTCATACACTGAAAACGATCCTTTGGTTGACGACATCAATACTTTGTGTTCTGTGCTGTCAATAGCGAAGGTCATCAGAGCTCGACTTTCCTGGTGCAAATGGAAAGAAAATCAGAGACAAATGAACAGATTCAGTTTGATAATGTCGACTGTAGAAAAAGGACATGCAACACAACATTCCTACAACAATTTTCCAGATATGAAAAATAAAAGTATAAGATATGAAGCACAGGAGCAAAAGCCATTTCACTAAGGAAAAGGGCTGGCATGCAAAACAGTTTGAATACGTAAAAATCACTACAACACATCACACGCTGAATTGAGACTGAATTGAACTGAGACTGATCAGTAGCACTATGGAGCTGATGATTTTACTGATACCTACTGAATAATTCTACCTGGATCTGCTCAGGCCTCTGACCACAGTCAGTGCACATCTGTGAAACGTGGTTTCTTTCAGCTGATCAATTAACACCATTCTTTGTGTGTTATTTTTTTTGTTACCAGAGTATGTTTTTAAAAAAATATAACAAACAGCTGGACTTCTCAACAGCAAAATGTTACAGGATGCTTCTTGTTTAACCACATGTGAGTGTCAGATCTACCTTTTCCTGAGAAGCAGTGGGGTCTGTGATGATTTGACCGTCTGAGTCAATGGCACAGGTCACTCCACAGAACAGACGACTCATAGGCAGGCCTGCATCCATGAGAGCCATACAGGCGGCATTCAAGTAGCAGGACAAGAGCTGGGGAATTGGTAAGGAATACACTTACCAAGAGATGATCAGGAAATGATTTCAAAACTCAACTGGCACATTATAAAACTGGCTTTTACAGCACAAAGCAGCCAGGAGGAGCTTTACTGAAGGATACTGAACCATCGTCGTGCAACTCCTGGAGAACAAGAGTGAGTGATGAACGAGGATGAAGTGTCAAGAGCAGAGATGCTTCACAGGTTTCTCGCAGACACTGCTCCTGCGATCGCTCCCTTACACCTGTGAAATAAATAAATGTTGGGAATCATAGGTGAGACAAACACAAAAACCTGCAAGCTAGCTTTCTTGTTCCACCTTGTGGTTTGTTGTGGTACAGCATCTTTTAATACCATTCGTACAAGATTGACCCTGCTCATGCAAAATTATGGCAAAATTAAGGGGCTGTATTACACACGTTAATAAAACAGCATAATATGATCTTTTTTCAACTAAAAAATAAACTTACTTGGTAGTCCCACTTTGGGCTGTATCAACACCTCCAGTGTTGCCCGGTCATATATCTCCTTACTGACTTTTACCTCAGCTGGTCCATACACTCCAGCGTACACACTTGTGTCTCCTTCATTAGAACAAAAAATTCTATTATTCAAAAGCAAATTACTATATTGATCTAGAAGGGATGAAATTATGATTTACCCAGAGCACAAATACAGAACATCAGAATAGAGACGATACAAAAACAGGATGGAAAAACATTGTCGATTCCATATGGAAAATCTCAGTTGGTAGTGAATACAAAGAGGAATAAAGAAAATTATTATTTGCCTATTCTGAATAACTTGGACTGGTTATTAGCAGGCTAAAATAGCTAAATTAGGTAAATGTGGAAACAGTTACAGACAAAGGTGACATTTAACAAGTTTAAACGCAAATATTATGATCACATAACTGGAACTATTTTATTTCCAGTAACACTGACATAGGCTCATTGTATTACTTTGGGCTACAGTGGTAGGAGAAACGCCGATTAACTTTTAATGTTTCAAAACCGGAGAGGAGACAAAAAGCCTGGAACAACATTATTTTAAATTTCCAAATGTTATTGTTCGGTAAAAAAAAAACAAAATAAAACACTATCGAGGTTTTAATGGCCTAAAAAGCGACGAGCTATAGAAAAGAACCAAACGATATTAAAACAGAGCGCGTCTGACTATACGCTTCTTATTGTACAGCTCACTGCAGATCATATGTTAAAAAACAGTCGTTACCTTGGATGAATGACGCTGAACCGTCAGGTCGAGACAGTAAACTCTGCTCACAGCCAAACTCTCTCAGGCTAACGTGAGGGGAACTACACGCCTCCATCGCTGCGCCACCATTAAAGGAACGCTGCAGTCGAGGGCGAATGACGTGATCTGTTTACGGCTCGGTGGCGCTTACTGATGACGTCAAAGAGCGGTTCCTTTCATTCTTAAATAAACTTTATTAACACCACAGTATATTTACGTTAGAGGCAGGGTGAGGCTAAATGAATCATACAGAATACGAGCAAGATGGATTAATTACTACAATACAAAAACAAATACAGTGTACTGTGCTGAGATTAATCCAGCAATGTTGTCCACAATGGTTCTGAGTACTTATCATGTCCAACTCAAGTCAGAAAGTGCTTTTATTTTGTATTTTGGGGTACATAATTTTATTTTGAAGGTTTGACGGATGTCGGGATTGCGGAGCGTTTTTTCCCGAGAAATGCGCCTCTAGATGGCAGAGCAGTACAGCAACAACGCTGTTAGCTTCCACCTCTGTCGAGTACGTTTAATGCATCCACCTGAGGAGTTTATCGTTTAAAACCAATCCCACACCGGAGCGGCTGAACACTGCGTCCCCTGACCGTGGCCTGTGCAGATGGCGGCTGTGAGCGGCTTTAATAAGATGTACGGAGTGTGTTTCCACGCTGTCCGTCAGGCAGCAGGACTGAGGGCAGCGAGGCTGCTTCAGTGCAGAGCCTTCAGAGTCTCTGTAAGTACAGTATATACAGGAGCTACTGTCAGTACACTGAGTGCTAACGTTAGCTACATAGCATGGACAGTCGCTACAGGCGATAGAAGACGATGAAGTCGGTTTTCGACTCGTCAGTCAATGTATACAATACAACACAACTCTTAAGTTTTATGTTTAAACACTTGGTTGATGTCTCGATGTGATATATCAATGAGTGGATTTAGAGCTGGACCTGGTCGTTAATGAGAATTTGTCTTTATTTCAATTTTCCGCTAACGAACCAGACATTAACTTCTGCGCCGACAGTCGGGTTTGGCAAGCCGGCGGTTAGCATAGCTGAGCTCACAACTTCGCTGTAAAATACAGTGCTTCGTCACAATATTCTCCACCATAAACGCTAAACTCATGTTGCGACATGTTTTAGATTATGTAGATGTTTTTAGAAATCTAATCCGCAGCTTGACCTTGGGTTTGCTGTAGTGAGTCTACAAAGCTCAGGTAGCTAGCCGGCTAAAGTTGGCTAGCTGCACTCCTATTGGTCAGCCAAAGGGGCGTGAGGTCAACATAAAAGTAGAAGCCGCAGTACGGCGTAAATAAATCATTTCTAATATTTTAGTCATATTTGTCATTCAATATTATTAAACAAATAACATTTGAAAATAGGGTAATCTATGTTGTCATTGAGCTTAACAAAGCTGTCAGTGTTTTTCCTTCACCGCCCCATGCATTGGATCATTACCTCTCGGTACAGAACAAAACAATAATCACAGTGTCAAGTACAAGTATTATCATGACAAAGACATGGTACTTTGTATGCTGAAATGAACCCGTGCAACTAATGATTTAAAACAGCCAACATGTCCATATTCCAGGTAAATCCATTTGTTACTTGTCTTCACATAGCCGGAGCAGTTCTGATTGTTTTCATTAGGAGAAATGCCACAGTTACTGAGTGATTAATAATAAATAATGCTTGTATTTGACTTGTAAGGCTGCGCACCGGCAGCAGCCCTTTGACTCATCACTGGAAAAGCCGCAGTTCCCTGGAGCCTCAGCTGAGTTTGTGGATCATCTTGAGTTCATCCAGCCTAATGTCATCTCTGGGATCCCAGTGTACCGGGTGATGGACAGACAAGGAAATATCATCAACCCCTCTGAAGATCCTCAGGTACATTCAATCCGCCTACTCCCCTGGTTTATAAAACTGTCACATTGGCTTATTCATTTGTCGGTTGGTCTGTGTGTTTTCCCCTCTCAGCTCTCCAAAGAGACCGTTCTGAATTTTTATCAGAAGATGACTATGCTGAACACAATGGATCGCATTCTTTACGAGTCTCAGAGACAGGTATATTTACCTTATCCCCTGCTTCCTTGTTTAACCACAGAACAGCAGGAGAACTACAAGAGTGCTAATTTGTGTCTGTTGCAGGGTCGCATCTCCTTCTATATGACCAACTATGGTGAGGAGGGGACACATATTGGTAGTGCTGCTGCCCTTGACCCAAATGACCTGGTGTTTGGTCAATACAGAGAAGCTGGTAAGAAGAAGGAAATGTTATTTTTATTTTACATCCAATTTTTTATAATAGCTGTTATGATCAGTAGCTTGACTGTAATAGTCCCTCTCAGAACAGGGCAATGTCAGTTGTGATTATTTTTAGCTCTGGTTTAGACTATTTTGCAGGATTGTATTTATTTTTTGGTAATTTAATATGCTGCCCTGCAGGAGTGTTGATGTACCGTGGCTTTCCACTTGATCTGTTCATGGCTCAGTGCTACGCCAATGCTGATGATCTCGGCAAGGGTCGGCAGATGCCTGTGCACTATGGCAGCAAAGACCTGAACTTTGTCACCATCTCCTCTCCTCTGGCCACTCAAATTCCTCAGGGTGAGCTCAACGCATTAACTTCACCAGTTGGTGAGAATGTTCGTAAAAAATGGCCATAAAATATATTGATGTCGAATTTGTTTGTTACAGCGGCTGGAGCTGCATATGCAGTCAAGAGAGAAAACATGAACCGTGCAGTAATCTGTTACTTTGGAGAGGGAGCAGCCAGTGAAGGGGACGCACACGCAGGCTTCAACTTCTCTGCTACCCTTGAGTGTCCACTGATCTTCTTCTGTCGTAACAATGGCTACGCCATCTCTACCCCCACTAACGAGCAGTATAGGGGAGATGGCATCGGTAAGAGGCGTTAAGAGACTCAAATTTCATATCAGCAGCCAATTTTATAAACACATTAATTTTTTTCTTTAATCCAACAGCTGCGCGTGGCCCGGGATATGGCATGCTGTCAATACGTGTCGATGGAAATGATGTGTTTGCTGTGTACAATGCTACAAAGGAAGCTCGACGCAGGGCTGTGGCTGAGAACCAGCCCTTCCTCATTGAGGCAATGACCTACAGGTTCGTTGAATGGTTTGATCATTCTGCTTTAACAGACATATAAAGCATTATGTAGAGCTTAGAACTCATCCGGTTAATGGGTTGCAATGTTGCAAAAAATTCAGTTGTTAAAGTCAGTCAAAGAGAAACAATTCTGTTCATTCCTCAGAATTGGCCACCATAGCACGAGTGATGATAGCTCAGCTTACCGGTCTGTGGATGAGGTGAACTACTGGGACAAGCAGGACCATCCCATCTCCAGGCTGAGACATTACATGACGGCCCGTGGCTGGTGGGGGGAAGATGATGAGAGGAGCTGGAGGAAGCAGTCGCGTAAGACAGTGATGGAGGCATTTGAGAGGGCCGAGAGGCGCCTGAAACCCAACCCTGAACTGCTGTTTACAGATGTGTACGATGAGATGACGCCAAGCCTGGAAAAGCAAAGACAATCCCTGTGGAGGCACGTGCAGCAGTACAAAGAGCACTACCCCACTGACCTGTATGAAAAATAAGTAGTCTGACAGGAAGGAGGAAATATTGGGTTATTATTTGCTGAATGGGTCAACACTGAGGCTAAGATAAACCTTTGCACACCTTTTACTATTCATACAGATGTAGTTTTGATAAGCTCTTATCATTGCTTTCAAATACATTGCACCTCTTGGTTTGATGCCTTCAGTGAATAGATTTACTGTTTTATCACAATGCAAATCAACCATTCAAGTCAAGCTGTAGAGGGTGTAATAAGAGGTTTACTCTGTCGGGGATGCTCTTCCTGTAACGGTCTTCCTCATTGTTTGTTATTTAACAGGTTTCCTTCTGTAGCTCTGAGGTGACTGGTTGAACCTAAATGTTTTATTCATATTTTCAGCACGCAAACATTTTAAATGTCTGTGTGCTCTGTATTCTGTAATGCTGTTCTACAGACTTGACTAAATCCCATAACTCTGCACTCTTCTAGCTCCTGTTACATGTTTGGTGTTTTGTGGAAAATAAACTGTGGAATTTCAGTTGTCTTTTTTTCTCATTTAGTACCACTTAACCATAGTCCACTAAATGATCCACTAATTCATTAACCTTTTAAGTTTGAAAATATTTCCCCATGACGCCCATGCCTTAAAACTTTAGTGTCAATGAAAATTTAGTGGAAAAAAAAATCATTAGTCATTGATGGCTTAAAATTGCATAATTACAATTTCCAAGCTGCACCATCTTAACACAGGACAATGCAAAGAACTGAGCTATTACTGCTGCGCCTCTGCACACCAGTCCAGATCAACATGTCAACAGGGGGCTGTGAATGCCCTTCCACAGCTTCTTTATCTGCAGTGGTGAGCGCTGGTGGATCAGAATAAGATCTTTGTGTACACACAGGTTGCCTCGATCTTGCTCCTCAATGTCAAAGGTGCGAAAGCCGGGGTGCGCCTCAGGAGAAACTCCCAGAGCCATAGCACACAACCCAATGTAGACATCATCGATGGGAAAGAAAGGGATGACCTGAGAAATGGAATACAAGGGTTGCAGCAACGCTCCAGAGATAAGAAAGCCTCCTCCACCTGCATAAGCAGCGTATGGTCCATCGTAGAAGCTTGCAGGAACATAGTATTTGATGTTTGGGTCTCTGTGGGGACTTGCTGTGCTTATGATGTGTCCAACATACAGCTGAGATGCTTTAGAGGCCTCCAGAGACTGCAGGTAGCTGAGTAAAGCCGGTGTGTTGACAAATACGTCGTCATCCCCGCTGAAGACGAAGGAGACACGAGGACAGTGTGTCAGCGTCCACTGGAGGAACATGTTCATTTTGAGCGTCAGGTTCAAGAAGGATTCTTGGAAATCCCACTGCAAGAGGTCACCAAAGTGTTTTGCTTCAGAAGACAGCAGAGGGCTGAGGTCGGGGGCATCCTGCCGGGCGTTACCCAGGAGGAAGACCGTGCCAACTCTCAGTCGACCCTGATACACGCCCTCACGCGCCCAGGTCTCCCGCACCACCTGTCTCTGCTCAAAATTCCCAGGAACGGACTTGATGGCAAACAGCAGGAAGGTCTCTTTTTCACCGGAGATGCACTTGTCCGGCTGATTGATCAGAACTGGAGCGGACCTGCAGTTCATGCCCCGCAAAAACTCCTGGAGCAGGACGGGATAGGAAGTGAAGTCGTGCACATTGGTTTGCAGAAGCTCTTGGTTCATCTCCCTGCAGTGAGACCAATGGGACTCATCTCTGACAAGGTTGTTGTTCTTATCCAGATTCCTGAGGGAAATGTGCAGCAGACGGTTCCAGTATGCTCTGTTTTGAGGTATGGTCAGTCTGAGGCCTTCAGAAACAGACACGTTGAGGACTGCAGGGTGAGGATGGATGACGCTCTGCAGCTCAGATGATGGTGTTTTCACATCGCTGTTGTGGACCTGGAGGCTAAGAAGCCTCGGTTCAGCTCTGCGACTGTAGGTCGACTCCAGCTGCAGGTTCGAGTAGTAGATCATGACTAAAGTGAGGAGGAGAGCGACAGCACCGACAGCATGAATACATCTCATTGCCTCGATGTCAGTGAGCTACGTTCTGTAGTATGCCCCTCCTGGCGATGGGTTATATATATTTCAAGGAGTTGGTCCTGAGACTGCTACTGTATTCAGGTTACACAGACTCTGCCAGCAGGTGTCACACTGTCTGTACCTGCCAACAGAAAAAAAACAGACATGACATTTGACACCATTACGTTTAATAAACACAACACAAAGTTCACATACTTGACCTTTTAAATAACTTGTGAATTAGAAACTGAAGCAAAATTGAAAAAAAAACAACCTCTTGAGCAAATTAGCTGTTTGATAGAGCAAAAATGTATGCTTAATGAAGTTTAGATTATAGATTAGCACAAAAATCAAACTCGTCAATTTACTAATCAATACTAAGGATATTTGGCCAAACTCCATTTAAATATCCTGCATACTTAAGTCACAGTTCATTTAGACGATCAATCTGTAACCAAATTATAGATCCAAAACAGATAGGCAACACCTGAAAACAGAACTCAAGCATAATTATACTAATAATAGCAATACATTCCATGCAAAGCCAAGTCGATCTGTTTCCTTGTCACAGGGCACAAAAGAGGAGTTAAAATATTAAGACATAATTCTGTTCATTTTAAAATACGTTGATCAAAAAGCTTGATCTCTTATCTGTTACCAGAGGGAAATGACAGGAAACCTTATTGTACTCTTTGACTGCAACAGAAAATAGAAGCAACCACTCGACCCCAGCTCATTTACAATGAGTGACCTGAAAACATGACTTTCATGCCATAAGACCCACAGTTCATGATCCACAGTGTGCAATGTCTGTTGTCTGATTGTTGCCTGGTAAACGAGCTGAAGTGAATCATTGCTTTTATAATCACATCAGAGACACAGAAAAATCAATCGGGTTTCAGTACTGATATTAACAGCAAAGAGTCAATGTGTGGAGGAAAATATAGGTCTGATGCTCCAGTTTAAGAAAAAAAATCTGTTTTTGTCACAGCTAATGTGGTCTGCAGTCTCCTGGGATACACCTGAACACACCCAGCTCTCCGGTGTCTAATTAAAGCCAAACAGGCTACACCAAGTAAAATCCAAAGGAGAGAAGGCCACAGAGACGTCGCATGTGATAAATAAATTAAAAACACATCTCAGGTCTAGGAAGATAGATATGCACACGGACACCTTATCGAAGTCTGTAAGCCAATTGGAAGGATTAATAGCAGGTGAAGTGCGATTCTGTAAAAATGTGGAACAGTCTCCTCTTCACAACCAGCGTTAAGACACCTGTCGACAACAAACCAGTCAAAAAGCCATCAATCTAATATTGAAGTTTTATAAAATACTCACTAAACCAAAGATGAGCGAAGGTGGTGAAGAGACTGAAGAACGAACAGGGCGGGATTTCACGGCTCCTCTTGACAGCCGAGCAGGTGCACAAAACTGCAACTTTTGTTGTTATGCTCATGTCTCCTTTAATGCAGCTTGGGGAAGTGATGTTAGAACACGGACGGCAGAGCAGGCAGACTGAGGCCACTCCCAACAGGAATGCTGTACTGAGACAGGTTTATTAAGGTGTTGTTGTTGAAAACATCAATTATACAAATGATTGAACACCATTTGACCATCTGTCAAAATTCAACAGAATAAATGAGCACAGTGTTCAAATCAGTAAAGCTCATTTTCTTCACTGTATTGCATCTTGCAGGCTGAACACACGTTTTATTTCCAGCCAGGTTTGTTAGAACAGAAAACAGACACAAATCAGACAATCACAAACAGGCAGCTGAGAAATCTCTCCCATACAGTGGAAAACGTCCTTTACTTTTCTCATTCTGACCAAACCATGCAAATGTTTACAAAGGTATTTTCTCAACTTATTTGTGGAATAAAAGTACTTTAAATATCAGTGACAAAACAATTAACAAATTAATTGATAATGGGAGATAAAAGCAATTACTATTTTAATATTTTCCATCACATCAAGCTGAGTCCTGAGAACTTCGCAGTGTAAGGCAGAGGGGATATTTACCACTGAATAAGGTCAGGTACTCCTAGCCTCTCTGCTTGGAGAGGAGCCCAATAGGTGCGATGATATTAGAGATGAACCAATATGACCATCAGTATACTTGATCTCTCAAAAGTACCAAAACACTGGGACTGCTCTATTTGACACTGGCAGAACTAAGTGTTAGAATGCTGGGATCCGCTCATCCATTTTTATAAAGATGAAAATAAAATATAAACTATGCAAATATGCTGGTATGACTATTTGGTATTGCAGCCCAATAATGAAAATTTTAACTAATACTGGGCCAGCAGATACATCATAATGATATACGATTAATATAATGTATGCAGTGTGCACTCTGGAAAATAGTGTTCACGGCTATGAAGTCCATAAATTATGAAGCATTGAGATGTGCAGAATAAAGGAAAGAAAAAATACTGTAGATGGCAGAAGGGAAGGAAGTGCCTGTGAAAGTAAGTAAGGGCTAATGGTCAAAGAATTAAGATCGCAGCTAGAATTGAAACAATGGGCTCAAGGCAAAATGAAAGATGCAAGGAAGTTGTTTGTGGAGGGCGAGCATGACGTGCATTAAGGGAAGTCAGCGGAGATCACTCTCATCCTCCTGTATGGTCTTTTTGATGCGGAGAAGCATGGTGGTCAGCCACTGGTCCAACCGTGAAATGGTGTCATATTCCTTCACCTGAAATACGGGTTGTGTTAATTACCAATACTTCCCAGATTCCAAATGTTTCACATACACCACAGCAAAGAAACATTAAGGTGGTGTTGTGAACTTGTTGTCTTCGTTGCTGCAAATCCACTAGAAAAGTAAATGCTCAAAAATGCAAAGATGTTTGTTGCCTTCAGACGAGTCTGAAATAAAACCTGTATCTACATGCTTTTATTCTGCAATTGGAATACTGTCTGCTCACCGAATCAGTATAGGCTTCCACATTCTGTTCTTCACAGGCATCAAGAAGTTTCTGATGAAATAAAAATATATTTTTTACAAGTGCTAAACATCACAAAATCTGATCATAGCTAAAACTTTATCTTGAGGGTTAAAATATACAGACATGTTTTTGACGCAGCCAATAACCTTCAATTTGAAAAAGGGATTTTTTTCACCAAATACCAACCTTTAACAGTTTGCATTCCCTTGAGTCAGAAAAGGCTGGAAACATTTCCTCGTACTTCTGCACAGCAAGCTAGGTGACAAGAAGATAAATATCAGAGTTGTAACTCTTGGTACAATTGCTATGCATGTACACAAGTTCTTTGCTATGGCTTACTTTTGCATTTAGCATGTCTACACAAAAGTGACAGAGTGCTGCCTTGAAGAAGTGATCCTTGGCACTGTATTTCAGGAGCGTACTGTCCATTGCATGCGTTCCAACCTAAAAAACACAACACAAATTAAAGTTTAGGTTTGTCGTTAGTACAGTCCAAATTGAGCCAGATACCATGATGAATCGGAGGCAGCATCATCTCACCTGCTCATAGATCTCAATAGCTTTTGGGTACTGTTCCAACTGAGCTGCATAGGTTGCTACTTTCAGAAGGCACTTGTTTGCTGAACTAAAAACGAAAATCACACACATTCACTGGATAATAATTGTATTATTGCAGGATACATTTTTAAAAAATAGCAAATTATAAATCACAATAATGAGAAAATGTGTTATTAAAATAGTCACCTGGTGGACTCTTCCCCTTTATAATAATCTCCTGCCTGTTCATAATGAGCAATGGCCTGGAATGAAATTTGAACATATGGAATAACCATAGTTTGACCACATTTATGGTTAAAACAGATCACCAGTTACACAGAAAATAACTTCTGAAATTAATACATAAAATAATAAACAATAATCAGGAATTTCGACCAACCTTGTCGATGTCCACCAGCTCTGTCTCATATATTTCAGCAATGGTGATGTGGTGTTTGGCTGCAATAGTAAAGCGACCCTAAATCCAGGAGGAGAGTAATGGGTTACATGTTGAATAAGTAAATCAGCTCCAGATAACAGATAAAGAATTTTTTAATACTTAGAAAAATTAAAAGATCACCCTTGCCCCCTGTTACAGACTCACCATGTCGGTGTATATTTCAATAGCTCGATTTAAGCAGTTAATGGCCTCTGTTGAGAAAAATTAATAAATATATCAATACAGAGAACCCTCCTTGCATTTATACATATCAATTAAAAAAGAATAAACTTATATTCCAATATCAATTTAATTAGAACCAACTGGTTGTGGGAGGACAAGATTCAAGGTGGGAGTAGATGTGTCTGTGTCTAAAATGAAAACGGTAACCAGTATCATCTGTTCGCAAGCCCAATTGCATCATTCAGCTTTCTGTACTGTCTGATGCTGGCTTTATGTACATGGTCCACTGGAACCGGTGAATCCAGGAACGCTGATAAACAAAAATTACCTTGTGGATCTGCTTTTTTGAAGGCGTTTCCAGCATCTATGAAGTTAGTTGCTGCATCGTGTTTACTCTGCATCTGCAGGTGAAGGCGAGCAGCTTGGGAGAATGCATTTCCTGCAGCTAAAACATAAATGATGACGATTAAAGGATGGAATCTAATAGACATTATCAAATAAAAGACAATCGTAACACCAGGTCATTCAAACTGTAATACCAAACTTACCACACCAATTTTTGGCCATTTTGTACATGTTGGCCGCCCTTACGTACATATCACAGGCCTCTTCGATCTTGGAGGAACCCCTGCATGAGAGCACAAACGTTTATTTAAAGTTGCTGTCAGGGAAATACCTTTTTAGAAATATGATTTATTCAATACCTCTCAATTTCGACCGCAGCCACTGATCTAGAGAGTTTGGCAAGTTAAAAGAATCTCAGTCTCAGGGGTCTGCCACTGATTTCAGCAAAAGTACGTTTGTATTCAAACTGCTGTGATTTCGACATCTTTGATAAGACGTGTGCAATATTTTTCATCACGCTAAATGACTGACAGAGAAACTCATTGTTGATAAAGCCAGAAACTGATAAATAAGTTGAATAAATAAGTCCCTAGTGCAATCCTTTCCAATGTAAGGCCGCCAAACTTCACAAGAAGCTCAACTATGTTTGTTCAGAGGAACTATACTGTAAATTTAGGCACATTCTGTACATAAACTAACTCAGTCTGAGCAAATCTTGATAATTAATGATCTGTGAAATTGTTAATTTCACCAAACAGCTCTTCTATTATGTTGTATATAACTCTACATTATTTGTGGAAATTGTTATCAACAGTTATCAATGACAGTACGAGAAATATTATTAATACTATGACAATGGCGTCAGTCAGATTACTTCCATGCTCCAATTATACATACAACTTCTTACAAGCTTAATCCAATGTTGTAAGAGTTTTTGGTTAAGTCACAACTTGCAGTGTTGGGTAGGGGCGTATTATAAACAATTGTGATTGACATGCGATTTCAGGCTAACAACAATATAACATTTCCCCAGGTGATGGCGCAACAGCTACAAAATTTCAACTAGTGTTCAGGAGGACATGTAGCAACGTTTTCTCTTTTATTATATTTGTAACAAAGTTCAATAGGTTCAATAGGTAATTCACACCGAACACATGAAGTCACCTGTTAGCTAATAGACATTATATTAGCTAGCAGTGTATTAATCCTGAATGCAGCTATATGTTGGTTATTCTCAGATGCAGTGTTCTGAAGTGACCCAAGGGGAAATAATACGTAGGCAGCTCTACTGTAACACTGTTCACACTCACATTAAAACTTGTCCCAACAACTTAACGTTAGATATAGAGCCATGTTGTGATTCTGCCGGGTTAGGATTTAGTTTTATTTTTTTCTGACAGCTAACCACCTTCCGCTTCGTTGGCCCTTAGCTTGACAAAATTAGCTCATCGTCGACTAGCCGACATACTCACCCAAACAGCGCTCCGAAAAACGACTGCGACGACTTGAGTTTCTTTTCGGCCTCTGCCATTAAAGCCGCAGCTTCTCTTTCTTTTCCGCTATTGTCCATTTTTGTATTGCTGCTCTGAGTTTGATGTAGAAAGGGAAATACGATAGTCAACAGACGTGCTAACCAGCGCAGCGGGTTCGCCTTGTCACATCACCAGCCGTGAAGTACTCATCATCACTATCACGTGACACGGGAGTACTAAAGACACTGTTGCTGCGTTCAAGTGCACTTCGTAAGCTTCAGCTCTCCATATTCCCCTGGTTACAGTGGTTTCAAAAGTAACTGTTCCTCTAAGCAGGAACTATCAATGACACACCTGCCACATATTGACAATGTCATGCCTCAAGTATTTTTTTTATGTATGTGTTAAAAACAATGGTTAGGTTTTTTGTGTCGCGTTGTCCACCTATATCTGGCAAATTTGTAAGGACATTAAAGGCATCTTTGGCCTGTACAAAACAATAATATACGATGTTGGTTGTGTCTAACGTGACTCCTTTATTTGGCTCCTTTATCTGATTTCTAAAACAATGCACAAATATCATGTGGTAAAATGCTCCAAAAATGCTATAACTTTTTATATCTAAAAATATCAGACATATAACAATAGCAATAACAATAGCAATAATAATGATTATAATCATCGTCATCATCATCATCAACACCATCCATTGGCTACGAGTAAAATAAAATAAGTATTAGAAACAGTAAACCATACTATTATAATTAATAGATCATATCATGCTGTAGATTAAACTCGTATACTGCGATTCAATTATAGTGGTATACTTCTATACAATGTACCTATATATGTAGTGAAAGTACTCGATGAGGAGCAGAGAAGGGCCACAGATTTCAATCAGGCAAAACGGAAGTCTGCTGTTTCCTGCCTGTAGTTGGGTCCTGTACAGCAGCCCGTGCGAGGTTGTCCTGGAGACCCCGCGCTGCCTGCACCGCTATCGTCTCGGGTGAGTTTGTTATAAAACAGCATTTTGTTCTATAAATCCGAATAACTCCAACAATCCTGTGATATTCACACACTGCGGACAACCCACAAACTGCACCGCTACTGCAATCGAAGCGCCACACTGCTGCACGACCCGGCAAACATGGTCATTTTCCACCGAATTCCCAAGCATACCCCCCTCATCCAAGAGTATTCCAACATTAACTCATATTTTGCTTGCAAGGAGAACCAGATAGCTCGATACGCAATTGCGTTTGCGCTTCTAAGCACACAATGCTGCCTTTTCTTGGTTGAATCGAGGTGCAGCTGTACAAAACGAGTTATAAAAATGTGCCAGTCGCTGGTTTGTTTTGAATGTCAAAGGCTCAAGCTAGCTATACGTCTGAATATTGTTGATAGCTGGTTGACTTAGCGGGGTAGCTAGGCAGGCTAACGAAACCCAGATACATTAAAACGGCTAAAACACAAGTGAAGCTAGTTTATTAAATCAACCGTTTTATTACAGTAACATTTTAAACCAAACGCATGGCGGTTAAGTAATCTGCATTGAAGCCAAACGGCAAAATTTGCATGAAAGCTCCAAGAAAACAGCAGCTAGCATGTAGCTAGCCGCTTGCAGCGTCTCCATTCATATCCTGCGCACTGGCTTTGCTCTGACCGAGTAATGGCTACGATCTGCTGCCTCTTTAGAGCGGTAACTGGGAATACGTCCCCCACGTAACCCTTATATTGTGTTGTCTTAAATTATTGCGACTTGTTATAGCTGTGTTAGTGGTAGTTGTGTGGACAATTGCGAAAGCTTGTGGAGAATTCAGCGACACCCCGTACTCGTAATCTTCCCAGTCTGTGTGAAAACCGCGCGTTTTCAGTTTGTTGTCTGTTTCCATCCGCTGTTTCTCGTTGCGAAGCCAACAAATATTTACTGTGATGTTTTTATGCTTTAACAACAAATCGTGAGTTTCTTTGTATAAACACGACGTGTTGCAACTGATTAGGATGAAGACGGTTTTATGTACTGAGATGCAAACCATAATATCTGCAATTAGGGATATCACCGAGGCACTAATGGGTGTTAATGTACTTGTTGAAATTAACACCTTTTCATATTTACGTGTGTGCAGAAAGGCACCTACGTTTGACAGCCTCAGATAATATAATGTTTTGAGTGATTACACCAGATTTATATGGTAAAAAGCAACAGTGATAGTGAATCAGAAAGAAATGATCTATTTACTTTTGGCAACGATTCTATTATTGACTTTACTTTTTAGCATAACATTTAAATACTGTATGTGGCTATACATATTGAAATTAAGTTTTAATAAAGAAGTTGGATGAAGTAGAGTATCGGTTTCATTCTGTTTATCTGCGGTGTTAAAAAGCTCCCTGATTGTTTTGGATAAATATCTTGTTGGATTGATTTAAAATACAATTTGAAATCATTGTATTAAGAGTTATTATTTATTTTTTAAAGACCCCCTCTCTTTCCACAGTCTGTAATATAACCTTAGAAAGCTATTTTTTTCTTCCATCTGCAATCCATGCTGAAAATATCATAATGATATTGTACCTAGATTATAATAAGATAATAATTGTTAAAATCACCCATTGTAACATGAAGGTAGAATATTATTGTTAAACGTCATTTTTTGGTATTCAACATTTGATACCATGGAGCCTGTCAAGTACAACTATAACTCGGCAAACAACAACCAAAGCATTAAATATGGACCTAAAATATCACATAATGTGGTTACACCAAAATAAAGTAATTTTGGGATTGTGTTGTTTTTATCACTGTATTGATGAATCATCATTGGACTTTAAAACCTTTTTTGTCCCTTAATCAGTTGTCATGGATGATGAAGACGGCAGGTGCCTTCTAGATGTAATTTGGTAAGTCCGTGTTGAGAAATAATAGAAAGATCAGATTTATGACAAAGTGTTGAGCCATCTCATTTGTCATGTTGTGAATCACATTGTTTTCTCTTGCAGTGACCCAGAAGCTCTCAATGACTTTCTTCATGGATCTGAGACCCATGTGAGTACATAGGGAAAAAAGAAAAGTCACATCTTTTAGGCTTGTTATTTCTAGTTTCCAAAAAATGGATTTGTGATTGATGCACTCAGACACATTTATTATGCGAATTGTAGTTGTCACTTTGGTGACCCTGCTCTATAGGTTACGTTCTGATTGCACTTGGAAGTACCCTGAAACCCATGCCCCCCGCTGCTGTTCTTTTTTCTTTTTTGCGGCTTTCTCTGCTTAATTGATGTCCTGCGTTTTGATTGCACTCTATGGTTTCAGCCTGCCCTCCCCTTTTATTAGATTAATTCACAAAATGAGGAATGCAAATACTAACGCTTCCCAACTCTGTTATTCCTTTTCCTATTCCTTATCTTTTCACTGATCCTTTACAATCTGAGTTTTTTGGACTGTGCTCTGTCCTTTCCTCCCCCTTTCCTCTGTTTGATGGTCTGTATATTTCTCTGTCCTGGTGGCTTTTGCCTGCTGTTTTGGGTTTGTCTGTCCTATCCTGGGTGGATGTGTCTGTAGTTGGACACTGACGACCTTTTGGATGGTTCGAGTGACCCCTCCAGCTCGTTCTTCTCTACCACTGGGGTGAGTAAAATCCCCCAATCCTCCTCTTCCTGTTTTCTCTCCATCGATGTAGCATGCAACTCCAAACACCCTCCCTTTCAACTAACATACCTGCACTCTACAAACTTTTAATTTGATGCCATGCAAAAAGAGGGTTTGTGGGATTTCCTGTTTGCAGTTCGGCGTTACTCTGTCTCTTCTCTCTCACATCTATTTTTAGCCATCAAAATTCATCGGTCACCTGTTTCAACTCTTTCCTGTATTATCCTCTCTCCTTTAAGGGCCATGTTACAGAAGTACAGCCTGCTGTCCAGCTGTCGGCCAGTGAGCCAGCAGGCCTGCCAAGAGTTAGTGTTGATCTTGACTTCCTGGAGGATGAAGACATCTTGGGAGGATCCCCAGGTGGTGAAGGGGGTAGCAATGGCATTGGGACCAAGCACGAACCATGTGACATCCTGCAACAGAGCTTGGCAGAAGCCAACATCACAGAGCAAAGCTTACAGGAGGCAGAGGCTGAACTGGACCTGGGCTCCTTTGGAATTCAAGGCTTTACACAGGTGGTTCAGACACTACCTGATGCCAGCCTCACTGGGGCTGGAGGCACTGCTGTCGGTGTAGGCATAGGTGTTGGTGTTGGGGGAGCAGCAACAATTTTCCCTGGGTCAACCCCAAGCACCACTGCTACTCCCCCCAATGCCACAGCTGACATGCTGGGGTCTGTGCTTGCTCAGCAGGGCCTCCATCTTCAATCCCAGGTCATGAACAAGGCCATTAGTGTTCAGCCATTTATGCAGCCTGTAGGCCTGGGAAATGTGACGCTTCAACCCATTTCAAGTCTTCAAGCGCTTCCTAACGGGAGTCAGTCTGGACATTTGGGTATAGGACAGATTCAGGTTGTGGGTCAGCCAACAGTCATGACTATCAATCAGTCTGGGCAACCAATCCTGGCTAAAGCTATGGGTGGTTACCAGCTGCACCAGTCTGGGCCAGAGGTATCAGGTGCTGGTTCTCAGACGGGGCTTGGAGGCACAGGAGGTGGACTACTGATCCAAGGTAATAAAGCCACTTTGGGATCTCCAGCTTTAAATGGACCGGCAGTTTGCGTCAGCAGCACAAACAGCAGCAGTGGCGGTACAATGACTGCACCTGCAGGGCTTGTGGGCTTTGGCAGTTCAGGAATTGGACCCCAGCCGCAAACGCAAGGCCAGATCATGCAGAACGTGATCATCCAACGCACACCAACACCTATTCAGCCTAAACCTCCTCAGGGGGGAGCTATCCAACCGAAACTATTTAAACAGCAACAGCAGCCACAGCAGCAGCCACAGCCAGTACCCCAACCCCTAACCCAGCCCCTACAAAATGATGCCCACAAGGCTTTAGGGCTCCAGCAACTACCAGTTTCTGCAGCTCAGAATGTAACGTTTGTGACAGGAAAGCAAGGCTCTAACGTTGTCCTAACTACTCAAGCCACAACGCAAGGCCCCCAGTTTCAACAAACGTTATTCAAACAACAAACAGCACAAACATCTGGCAAGCCCCTTAGTGTACACTTATTAAACCAATCGGGCAGCATCGTTATCCCCCCTCAGACAGTTCTTCAAGGTCAGAACCACCAGTTTCTCCTCCCACAGTTACAGGCAGGTGGGCAAATTCTGACTCAGCACCCTGGGGGGCACATCATAACTAGCCAAGGACCTGGTGGACAGCTCATTGCAAATCAGATTTTAACTGCAAACCAGAATATCAACTTGGGTCAGGTGTTGACTTCACAGGGCCATCCTGGGGCTGCCCACATCTTCTCTGGACCCATTCAGCTCCAGCCTGGCCAGATGGGCACACCCACCCTCTTTCAGATGCCTGTCACATTGGCTCAGAATCAAAGCCAGACACAGACCCACACAGTCTCAGGCCATGCCCAGACGGTCATACAGGGCATGCCAATTCAAAACTCCCTGACCATGCTGAGTCAGGTGGAGGGGCTGGGTCCTGCAGTCACACTTCAGCCAGCCCTGCAGCCTCAGCCAGGTGGAGTCCCCAGCAGCAGCACAGGAGCAGCAACCATTGGTCAAGGTCAGCCTGGGGAGTGTGTACCTGTGCTGGGTAGCTCCACAGATCAGGCTGCTCATCCCAATCAGCAGCATGTGTCGCAGTCGTCCATCCTCACCATGCAGCCGACTTCCTCGGTGTCAACGGCCATCACAGTACCCTCCTCTTCTCCGTCCATTTCTGCAGCCACCTCTTCCTCTGTCACAGCAGTGGGGCTGGTCCCCCCTCAGGCTCAGCACAGTCCAGGAAGGCTACTGCTCACCAATCAGGGCTCAAGCATGATCGTGAGCCAGGAGTCTCTGCAGATGTTCCTGCAACAGGTCAGTGTTCCTCTCTTTGCATGTTATATGCTATGATTGTGTACATTTAACATTGTCTTAAAAATTAAATAACAAGCACGGAGTGATATTTTGGTCTGACCTCTTTGGTTTACTATCTTACTCCCTCCTCCCTCCAATCCCTTCCTCTTTTCCTCCCTCATCCTATAATGGTAAATGTACTCCTATCAGGAGCAGCACCACCAAAAAGAGAATGAGTCAACCCCCTCATTGGGCGTACCAGCGTCTGTAATCGTCAGCAGCAACAGCATCAATGCTCTGGCCCCCTCTGTCCATGACAGCCAATTAGCTGACTCTTGGCTGGGTCAGAGCCACAGCCCTTCCCCTGGCCCCTCCCACATGACAGCAGTGGTAAAGCAGGTAGAAAAGCCCCTCTATGTTAAGCCCCACCCACTTGTTCCTACTGCTGTCGCCATAGCAGGGTATCTTACCTTTCCCCATCTCTGCTCTGTACTTCTTTCCTGCATTTGTTGTTGCTTTCATGACTCTAACTGTTGCTACGCAGATCCTGTGCAAAATGGACTCCTTTGCTTGCAGCTTCTGTGTGGTTCTAACATTAACATCAAAATATGTAAAAGCATGACCATTTCAGTTCATTTGCATTCTTGTTTTTGTTTTTTGCCACTGTGCTATTTCACTATCTACCTTTATTAACCTCTATAGCGTTTGGTGCCCCGTTTGTTTTTTCAACTAAAGTTAACGTTTAACTAATTTGGTATGTGTTTCATTTATTCTACTTATTTTTTAACATAAAAATCACACTCATGTTCAATATTAGGGCAACCAAAGTGCATCTTGTTTACCTTTTTACTAACACCAATTTAATCAACTTGCCTTGCTCAAGTTCAATCACCTTCGCCTGCTGCATTTCTGATAACTGATCAGTCAATCCACATCCCCTGACCCTGCACTTCTCATTTAGGCTTTTATGTGCTCACTATGCCACTACCCCTTGTAACCCCTAGTCTGACCAGTGTAGTGACTCCCAAATGAAAATTACATGACACCCTGACTCCCGTCCCTGAAGTCTTCAGATCACTCTCTACTTAATCATCACAAGCCCGCAAATCTTCTTGCTTTTGTCAACTGTTTTTCTTTTTCTTGGCTCGCCAGAAAAATCATTGCTCTGTTTTTATCTTTTATTTTTCTTGTGTAATCTTCCTCAAATGCTAGAAAACAATCATTGGGCTTTTACTACTTTTACCCAAGCAGCTAATTGGTTTTAAATGCTAACACTTTGCTTCTGTATTGTGTGGTGTTTTACCCTTGTTGTGTAGCCATGAATAGGGTTGGGCAATAAATCTGTTTTCAGTGGAATTGCATTGTGGTAATATGAATTCCACTAGTGTGATTAAATGACAATTAATATCGCCAAAGACTATCAATGTGTTAAATTTCACACCTGACCAAACATACATTTGGCTAAATGTGTTCTTGTTCAGATTGTGGAACAGGCCTATCGCCCAGCCCTAGTTTCTTTCTAGCTTCAAAAATTTGTGCCATGAATTAGAATCACATTTACTGCGGTATATACTGTGCATGTAGAACTTTTTAAGTATTTGATTTTTGTGCTCCCGATTTCCTCCTGTTTAACCATACATCAATAAATACGTCAATAAATGTGTATATAAAAATTTGCTTCTTCAGGTACCAGCCAGTGGACATCAGCAGACTCTGAAGATCCAGGGCATGTCCCCATCAACAGCCTTGACCACCCATGCCACAGTGCCCCCAGTGGCAGACAGTCCACAGCCCTCTCAGTCTCCTCTTACTCTGAGCCAGCAGATCCAGTCCCCACACCATCAGCAGCAGTCACGTCCTCCTTCTCAGCCTCATCCACAGTCTCAGACTCCCTCCCGCTCCTGCACACCCTCATCTCACCCTCAACTCTTTATCGTCCATAACCAGATAACAGAGTCTCCCCAACCAGCTCCACAAGCTCAGTCGCAGCAGACACAGCTGCAGCAGGCGCACATTCAAGTTCAGCTTCAGACACAGCAACGGCCAGCCTCTCAGCCTGCCCCCTACCAACAAGATATGCCTCCGATGTCACAGTCACCGAAGCCGCCTCCTGCATCCCCTGCTCAACATCAGTTCACTGTGCCTCCTGTTAGCACTTCTGTTCCTGCTGTGGTGAAGGCCCAGGTTCCCATTCACGGTCTGACAGCAGATCAGCAGCATCACTTGCAATTAATAGGAGCGCAAATTCAGACCCTGTCAGGCATCACCCAGCCCTCACCTCAGCAGAAACAGTTGCTGGATAAACTGCACCAGGTACTGTTTGATTTCACCTTGTAACACCTGTAATGATGATGTTTTGGATTTTGCATGCAAACCAGAGGTCTCAACAGTAAAACAGACCTATATATCTTGATAACATATGCTTCTTTTCAGTCAGTCTCTCATGGTTGATTATGGTTTACCAACTCGTATATAGTGCCAGTAAATATATCCTTGTTATGTTTTTCTTTTTTCAACCTGATGCCACGTCTAAGTTGTGACGCATACATGTGGTTGTACATTTTTGCCTCCATTCAAATTAGTGAGTGTACTTCTGTAGTTGTACTTGTAAAGGCAACATGAAACACAACAGTCAACACGTGAACTGATGTTTCAGGTCCAGCAGAGTATCCTGCTGCAGGTCAAACAGCCTACTCAGACACAGCCTCAAACCACCAGTCAGTTCAGTTCTCAGCAAGATGTGCCTGTTGATAAAGTTGTGATTACATCAACAACCAGCGCTGGTACACCTCAACTTCCCTCTGTGCTGCAGCCAACACCAATGCTTGTCAAACCTCCTGCTACAGGTTAGTCTCAATTTACTTGATTCAACACAGCATGACTCCTGAAGCACGGCCCTTTGTAATAATTTGTTCTTCTTCTTTTAGCATCAAGTGACTTACAGGTACTCTCAGGAGCCCAAGGGCCAGCTGGAGCAATGGTGAATCAGACTGTCACTCCTGCAAGCCTTACCCAGCCTGCACAGGTCGGTAACATTACAAAGCCACTTCCTCCACGTACAGTTCTGTTATTCCCATACAGTTCAACACTGAATTTCACAACAATAAGTTTGAAAAATGTGTTTTGTCAATTACTTACCATCTTTGTTGACTTCCTCACAGGTTCAGCCAAAGCCAGGAGTGATCAGCTCAGTTGGAGGGATGGCTCTGGGGAAAGGAGGAATGCAGATACAAGTGTTAGGAACTAGTCTGAGTCAGATGCCTGCTCCACAGCCTCCAGCTCCAGCGCAAACTCAGGTAAAGCAGACTCAACGAAATGTTCTTTAAAATGCCTCTGATTTTTAAGCTCCACACTGAAGGTTTTCACCTTTTTGCTCACATTTTAGACAACAACAACCACGACAACAACAATGAAGATGCCTTTCAGTGCAGAGCCCAGCAAAGAAGCCAGGTGTGTGCCACACAGATTTAAAATGTTCTTTTCACTGTATAAATGTGCCATTTTTAAATATTATTTCTGTGTACACACCTCCTTCCTGCAGGATGCTAGAACAGCTGAGGAAACAGCAGGGTTCAGTGCTTCACCCAAACTACAGTGCTCATTTCCACTCTTTTGAGGACACACTGCACAGACTGCTGCCTTACCATCTCTACCAGGGAACTGCCAACTCTTCTCAAGACTATCAGAGAGGTAAGAAGCTCCATTGACTGCTGTGCAGGCAATATACTGTGCATCGGCCTTTCCCAAAATGTAACATTTTCATGAACATTTTGGTTCTTTTTTTTACACAGTGGATGATGAATTTGAGAGAGTCTCATGTCAGCTGCTCAAACGGACCCAGGCCATGCTGGATAAATATCGCTACCTGCTCTTTGCTGAGTCAAAAGTAAGTTTTTGAACCAGCATTCTCAACACAGGCCCTTTTGGTGGCTCTTTTGTCCTGAATTGATATTGAACTGATGGTGTTTGGTGTTTAAACCTGAGCAGAGACTAGGCCCCTCGGCAGAGATGGTGATGATTGACCGGATGTTCATTCAGGAGGAGAAGATTGCATTGAGTCAGGACAGGGTTTTGGCCAAGGAAAGACCAGGTACTCTAATACTGTCTGTCATACGATGCTGATCTAAATCACGCAGTTGTATGTATGTGTACGCTAATTCAACATTTCTGTTAATTTCATTGCAGAGGAGTTTGTAGCAAATGTTCGCTTGTTGGAAAGTGTGGTTTCATCCCAAGAGAAATCCTCTTCTGCTGAGCACACCTCAGTGAGTGGAGGTGTAGCAGCTGCTGCTGCTGCTGCTGCCCCCCCCAACCCAGCACCTGCTGCTCCTGCTCCTGCCCCTGTCCCTCATACAAACCTCACGCCAAATCCTCCTCCTGCACCCACCCCAGCTCCAGTTCCCGCTCCTCCTCCAGCTCCTACTCTGACTCCTGCTCCTCCTGCCACCACTTCTGTCACTCCCTTTCCCCCTACAAAACTGGTAATAAAGCAAGGTGGAGGTGGAGCCTCTGTGTCATGGTCCAGCAGCTGTGCACCACCTCCATCTGCTGCAGGCAAGCAGGTGGCTGAAACCACCAGCCAGAGCTCCTCCTTAAGTCGTGCGCCAACAGCATCTTCCTCCGCTTCGTCCTTCAACTCTCCAGAAGCTGACGATGATGACGCTCTCCCACAGCGAACCAGCAAACCACCTATCAAGACCTACGAGGCCCGCAGGAGAATTGGTTTGAAGCTAAAGATCAAGCAGGATCAAACAGGGTTCAGTAAGGTGGTCCATAACACTGCCTTAGACCCAGTGCACACACCTCAACCTCAGCTGAGCAGCCAGTCTGTGTCCCAGGCTCAGACTCAGCCTCAGTCTGGAGCTGCTTTGCCGCATCCAAAGTCCCAACCTTTAACAAATCCTTCAGCTACAGTCATCAGAACTCAGTCCCCTGTATGCACTGCTTCATCTCAGTCATCGGTCTCCATAACAAACACTCAGTGTAACCCAACACTGAGAGGAAATGTTCCTCCCAATGCAGCCCCAACTTCCTCTACCTCTTCCTCTAATACCTGGTCGTCATCCTCCTCCTCCACCACTCAGATGAATGGGACAATGGATCATCACGATATGGGTGGGGTAAAACACAATCCCGCATCCACTGCCAATCCCTCGCCAACAACTTGCCGCCTCCCACTTCGAAAAACCTACCGGGAAAACATTAGTCCCAGGGTCAGACCTGGCGTCCCAGGGGGAGGAGACGAAAATCTATCATACACCAGACCCGCGCCATCATCCCCGAGGCACGAGGCCTCATCTCCTGCCCCAGAGCGGACAGTGATAGCTAGTGTGAAGGTGGAGAAAAGAAGCAGAGACGCCTCGCATGGTCTCACAGAGTCCAGCCACGACAGGGTGCGCTTAGGTAGTGCAATGCAGGGGCTGAATGAAGTGGACGAGGTGTTTAACAGTGGTATGAAAATCACGCAGCACCATCATCTCTCACAACTCCTAGACAAAGAAGGGGCAAAGGAGAGAGTGGAGGAGCACACAGACCAAGACACAGATGTAAGTAAATACAAGAGAGCAGGGGGTAAAAATAGACATAGGGTAGGTGGGACATTCAGAATGGACCAGCATGCCCCTGGGCCGCCCTCTCCAGAGACTTCCTTCACACGAGACTCTTTACTTCCTGCCAAACGTTGCAAATCAGACTCTCCCGACATGGATAACGCCAGCTTCTCCAGCGGCAGCCCCCCGGACGACTCTCTGAACGAGCACCTGCAGTGTGCCATCGACAGCATCCTAAACCTGCAGCAGGAGCCCTCTGCCCGTGGGCACCACATTAAAGGGGGCAACAGCAGACACCACCAACACCAAAGCCAGCGTCCAGGGGGTTCAGCAGCTTCATCCCACAGATCTTCAGTCCCGCCCCCCTCCTCTGCTTCTTCGTCCACCTCCTTGGCCCAGCACCCTCAGGTCGGTGGCCGTGGCCACAATGGCAGCCTGGTGCCCCAGACTCAAAGTAGATAACAGCCCCTCAGCCCCAGGCCGGACTGACTGGTGGGAACTAAGAGACAGATGTGGCAGGGGAAGGAGGTCACTGTGAAAACAGTATCACTGTACTACTCTGCCAAGCTGTGTTGGCTTTGTTTGTCCATTTGAATTGTCCAGGCATTTCTTTTGTTATTTGCAGACTGATGTAGACCCGTGGTGGAAGAAGAGTGAATGTGATCTAAGGTGAAACGGTTTCTTCCGGGCACAGACTTGATGATGCCCGGTGTTTGGTATGTGTTCTGTCACCGGAGCTCGAAACAAGAAACAAAGTGAAATTGTCAGAGGTTGCTGGTCTTTGTTCTATACATTCCTTTCACGTGGCCTGAGCATCAGTCCACAACGGTTCATCTCCTGACTTTAAGCGTCCCAATGAGCATCAGGAAACTTGTTTAAGATTTCAGAAACAAACAGCCTAGTTTAAATTGACTACTTGCAGCTGAGGGGCAATAGAGAATGCAGTCAGTATAATACGGTATATGGTCACATATAGTGTCTTCCTGAAACAACCAAATTAATTGCTTTTAACAAAATTATAATGCTGTACTACTGATGCTAACAGCACATGTTTAAATAAGTCAATACACCCTTTAAACCAGAATAAATTCAAATTGACCCCCCTCCTTTAAGTAGCATCATCAACTCTTATGCATTTCATTAAGACATTGCATTATTTTAAAGTCAAACGTGTCAGTGGAATTATTTGGAAAATTGTGAGGTGGTTCTCCTGTTTACTGCTCGGGGGTACTGTGTCAGGATGTAAATGAACACATAACAGGTTCAGTTCAGTTTCTGCTCTTAACGTGAAATTATTTTCCAGGTTCTTGTTCTTAGATGAAACCTGCATACACACACCTGCCGCTCGGTTACTCATCATACCAGATTAAGACTTTATGCATTTTAGTCAGCAGGGGGCAGGCCAGTTTTAACTGTTGATTTTCACTGTTCTCAGTCTGTTTCATATTTCTGCAACTACGTCCCTGCCTCCTATGTGTGAGAGTGTGTGTGTGTGTCTGTGTGTTTTTTAAAGCCTGGTGGACAATTCAAACACAAACACAGCACAAGCATTGAAATGGAAAAAAAGGAACAATAATATTGTACAAAAAGACAGTGAGAGAATTTGAAGTATAGTATTACAGATTAATTTTGTATTGTATTTATTGTGTATAATGACACTTTTTAAAAGAAATGTACATTTAGTAAAACTGTAAATTAAACCTTGCTTCTTTTATGAAACGTAGCAGGGCCTCTTGTCATTTGTTCCAGCAGTCATTAATCATCTGGGTACATTCCTTTAAAATGATTAACGATGACTGAGGAGTGATGTATGATAGTCAGGAAGGGGAAAGGGGGTAAGGGTGGTGGCGGCAGCAGGGTGTTTTCTCTATCAGACAGCCAGCAGGTGGTGCATGGAAGTGGAAAAGTTGGGCTTGTTTACACACCTCAGTGCCTCAAGTATGGAGGGAGGAGCCGGAGAGTTCAAGCTGAAGTGGGGTGGAACTATCACATCTGTAAATGTATGTGACATTACAGTAGCTTTGAGAAAAAAAGGAAAAATGTGGAGGAGACGGAAGCGGCAGCTGGAGGGGTGCAGCATGAAGCTGTGTTTATCATTCAAAGTATGCATGAGGAGACTGCAGAGTTATGTCATGTTTAAAGAAAAAAAAATTACTCCACCCAAATTATTTATTCAGAACCCCCCCCCCCCCCCCTCCACCTCCACCCCAGACCCCCCCCCCCCCCTTCTCCAGCTCCACACCCTCTGACCACAGCTCAGCTCATCCCTGCCCCGAGCAGAGTGTTAGTGCTGCCCACAGTGTTGCCAGGCATCCCTGGAAGAGGAGGTGCATTCAGCTTAGGGGAGTGAGCCGTTTGCCTCTGTAGCCTCTGTGTGAGTTGTTCTCTTACAGCAAGCAAAGTTAAGGATCTCTGCCAGATCCCATCTGAAATTCATTAAACCCTGGAGAAGAAGGATCCTCTGTAATCTCGCTGCATCTGACCGAGCTCCACCGAGGGTTTCTATTTGCTCTCAGAGGTACACCCCATGCAAGTAGCTGCAGCTCCAGTAAGAGACTGACTCTTTTTTTTGTGTGTGTGTGTCCTCACGTCAAAATATTTTCCAGACTCCAGTGGGCAAGAGGCGAGAGATCGAGGTGCTTGAAGAGGTCTGTGCGTTCTCCATAGAAACCTGGTAAATACTTCTTTTGAAACTTTAAACGTGGTTTACATATAACGATCTGCTTGAATTTGAACTTTTACTCAAATGTATCCAGGATGAAAAGCAGTGCTTGATGGTATGTGGCGAGTGTGAGATTATAGCTTCGCTGGAAAAGTGACGCACATGTAAACAGTTGTCCTTTTCAGCGATTTTCTTCCTTTAGATATTCCTAAAAGTAGGATACTTGTCGTTCCTGCAGGCTATAAGGACACATTTCTTGTCCCAAATCCAAAACTGTGTTGCAACTGTGGTGCACAAATCCACAAGACATTTTTTTTCCACAGCTTTTTTAACTTGAGAAATCGATGCCAGAGAAAGCCCGTAAATCAGCTGTCACTCATCCAGCTCTGCTGGCACGCTGCTCAATTATGTAATGGTGGGCAAATCCCATTTAATGTCTCCAGCGAAGATCTGCAGAGGGTTCGCCATTTTGACGAGAACTCTGTCCACACAAGTCTTGTGACATGTCAGTGCTGCTCCGTCTCCTCTGGGCAATAGTTTTCTTTCATCCCAGTTCAAATGGGATTTTAAAGAGAGAGAGAAGAGACTCTCCATAGACGAGTAGCCGTTTGCTGATGCGTGTCTTATTTTGTGTCAGTCGCCTTCAAATAAGGAGCTGACATCAACTCCTAATCCAGTGTTTTTGTTTATGCGGATTACAGTGGGAAAAAAAAGTTTGTTACTTGAGGGGTTGAGAGTGTTTTTTTTTTTTCCATTTATGGACAACCACTTATGGAGGTCTTTTCTGCAAGTATGTCATGTTCCACCAAGAGGAACAGCAGGGTGTAAGAGGAATGTCTTACTCATTTGACTGTAGAGAAATGAGCTGTGCCTGTGTGGATCCTGAAGCAGGGTTGGGTTTGCAAGTTTTCCAGCATGAACACCACATTTTTTCCAGGCATGCACTGACAGTGCGTGGCCCTGGTGGGTTGAGACTCACACCAGATTTCACATCTTTACTCTATGTCGTGTCAGTCTTTGATCACAAGGTACATGAATGCTCGGAAGCGTTTTGCCCCCGGGATTAATCTCATTTGGACTAACCTCCACTGCCCTCCTTTTCTGTCACTCCAGGAAATAAAAGTTGTGGCCGTTTTCAAAGGGGAAGATCCACGAAACTTCATCCCTACAATTCTCCCGGCGTATGCAGAGGAGATTTCAAGGACAAGGGAGCATAAATACAGGAAACACCTGAAGATCTTCCAAGGCTCAGCTGCAGGAAACACTCAGCTCCAAACAACAAACGCAACTCTTGTCACTGATTTTTGTAAGAGGCTCAAAATCTCATTAGTTTATCGCCATGTCACGCTGGGGGCGGAAAAATGTGAAGAAGGCGCCCGAGGTGATCCGCACTGTGACAGAAGGGCTCAAGTCCCTGTATCGGAAGAAGCTGCTGCCTCTGGAGCAGTACTACGGTTTCCATGACTTCCACTCTGCCAGTCTGGAAGATGCAGACTTTGATAACAAGCCTATGGTGCTGGTGGTGGGGCAGTACTCCACAGGAAAGACAACATTTATCAAGTAACACGACAGTTTTGCATCAAACACAAAATTTTCACTTGTGTATGATTTTCGAGTTCATTAAATTGGTAAAAAAAAAAAAATAATAATCACAAACTCTATGTGTGACTGACAGGTATCTACTGGAGCAGGATATTCCTGGGAGCAGGATTGGACCCGAACCGACCACCGACTGCTTCACCGCAATCATGCACGGAGAGGTAGAGGGAGTCATCCCTGGTAACGCCCTGATTGTGGACCCCAACAAGCCTTTCCGCAAACTCAACCCATTTGGAAACACTTTCCTCAACAGGTGAGTGTGGGGGGGGGGGTTATTCACAGCGTGTTGTTTAACTGGAGCCAGATACGCATCAGAACGAAATGGACAGAATCCAGGAGAGAGAGCGAGACCAGAAAGGGAAGGAGAGATAACGGAACGTTTTTAAGCTCTACGGAATTTCAAGTCCTTGTGCCAAATTTCAGAACAGGGAGGCACTTTCCTTATTTGTGGAAAAAGCGAGGAAAGGAGCGATATCACCCGAGAGGATGATGAAAGCTCATGTGGTCAGACAGGAACTGCAGTGTACGCAAGTTCAAAGCTGAGGTCAGAGGCCGTCATAGCCGCTCTGAGCAAAAGACAAATATGTGAAGTCACAGAGTGGGAGCCTTTGGGAGCCTGTGACAGAGGTCATGAAACTGAAGGTTACTGTATTGGCGGCCAGATTTCCGTGTGTGTGTGTGTTTTTTTCCACTGTTGTGAAACCAAGAACATCTTCCAGTGAAACACTTTTAGCCACTGGGAGCGTGGACTTGCAGGCCAGAAGTGACACGAACACAGAGTGCTGCTGTTAACGGGTCTCTAACTTGGAATTCTGATGCCAGTTTTCCCCCGAAGTCCCTCCCTCCCTTCTGCAGGGTGTGTTTGTCGACGCATTTGCGTCTATCCTTTTGCTTTGACTTCCTGTTCTGGGAGCCGGTGGGCTCATTAAGTTCATAAGCAACAGGAAGTGGCGTTGTTGTTGTAGGCCATACATCGTTAGTGGGACTTATTGTTTGATTCTGGCACTTGTGGTCATTTTCCTTCAGGAAGCCCTGCGTGATGAGAGGCCTGCTTGCACACAATGGCCTGCAGAGGGAGGGGCGGGGAGTCTGAAGAGGGCAGCTTTCAATCTGGCCCCTTAGATTAAATTGGCCTCTTTGATAAGAGTTAACCATTTTGCATGTGATTCAGATTCTCTCCACCGACAATTGGCGGTGTTTCAAACACAAGTGTGCTCCGCGATCTTGTATCGTACCTTCATGATGTGGCTTTTCTCTTGTGTCTGCCCGTGAAAACGCCAGGTTCCAGTGCGCCCAGATGCCCAACCAGGTCCTGGAGAGCATCAGCATCATCGACACGCCGGGGATCCTGTCAGGAGCAAAGCAGAGAGTGAGCCGAGGTGAGCGAGATAGCAAAGGTGAGGAGAGGGCATTGGGGGTTCTGCAGAGACACACAACCCCGAGCGTCATCTCACAAACTCATCTACTTGGCTCGCCTGGCTAACTCCTGGGACCAGTTTGCTCTGTCACAATAATACTTGGCAGCAGGGCAAGAGGACGTCTCAGTGTCCCACTGAGCAGCCATGAAATCCTAATCAGGAACAGAGATAATACTGATAATTACAGAGAAATAACCACCATCATCACCATCATCATCATCAGCAGCAGCAGCAGCAGCATCACTGTAGATTTCCATTTTTCTATTCATTCACGCTTCAAGTAACCACAGCCACAGTTCAACTCAATCTGCATGAGCAACTAACGTGTTGAAATGGTGAGTGCATCCGCACTATGGGAAACATATTTCCTCACTGAGGTTTTGGTTTGATCAGCTGAGGTTTCGAAATATCTGTCGTCAACCTCCACCCGAAATTAACACAGCTGAATGGAATGGTGTTTATGGGTTTTATTTTTGTGTGTGTGTGTGTGTATGGTGTTTCTAATTAGTGTGAATGCTGAAAGCATTCATTTTTAAGTGATGTTTGAGCACCATAGAACTGTACCATAAATACTGTTCCATTAAATTTAATGCCAATCTGGATGTATCTGAAAACCTCACGGAACAGAAACCAAAGTTAAGGGATTAAGTATGTTTTTTGTAATTTGGGTGAACTGACCCTTTTCACTGCAATCGCGATACAGATGAACAGTGGCTCATACAGACGACTTGTGTTTAAGTTGTTAAAGTTGAAACATTGTTGATGGTGTTATGGTGTCTGACTGTACAGGTGTTGTGGGTTGGACATGTACAGAGTAGAGGTGGACAGGGTTTGTGTCTGTGTCAACCTTCTCTACCCTCTCCTGTCCCCTCTCTCTGTCCTGTTGGCTTTCCGACAATGCATATTTTTAATTTCTTCATTCCTTCCTTTCCATATTCGAAACAGGCTACGACTTCCCAGCCGTGCTGCGCTGGTTTGCGGAACGCGTGGACCGCATCATCCTGCTGTTTGATGCCCACAAACTGGAGATATCGGATGAGTTCTCCGAGGCCATCGGTGCCCTGAAAGGCAACGAGGACAAGCTGCGGGTCGTGCTCAATAAGGCAGACATGGTGGGCACCCAGCAGCTGATGCGAGTCTATGGGGCACTGATGTGGTCCCTGGGGAAGGTGTTTGGCACCCCGGAGGTTCTGCGCGTCTACATCGGCTCCTTCTGGTCAGAGCCACTGATGGTTCCAGACAACCGCAAGCTGTTTGAGCTGGAGGAGGAGGATCTGTTTGCTGATATCCAAAACCTTCCTCGCAATGCAGCTTTACGCAAGCTCAACGACCTGGTGAAGAGGGCGCGTCTCGTTCGGGTGAGTGTTCATGAAGTCGTTGTTGACATTACTGTTCTCTGTCTGTGCACGAAGAAGTTAAAAGTCTGGTGGAAGAAACCTTTGCTGTGCTTTCCTCCATCCCAGGTCCATGCCCACATCATCAGCTATCTGAAGCAGGAGATGCCGTCTGTTTTCAGAAAGGACAATAAAAAGAAGAATCTGATCTACCAGCTGCCAGTTATTTTCTCCAAGATCCAGCTGCAGCACAACATTTCTGCTGGAGACTTCCCAGACTGTGCTAAAATGCAGGTTTGTCTCGTGGTTTTCTCCAGTTGTGTGCATCTGGCACACAAATGTGCAAAGCCTTACACTTACTTACACCCCAATATACAGTTTAGTTCCATTTAAACAAGATAAAGTCTTCTGGCTAATGCAATTTTTTTCCATTTCCTCTTTTTTTAAAAAAGGAGCAACTGATGGTTCACGATTTCAGCAAATTCAAATCATTGAAGCCCAATCTCATGGCAGCCTTGGATGAGCTGCTCTCCGTCGACATAGCCAAACTGATGCCCCTCCTGCGGCAGGAGGAGCTGGAGGCAGGTGAACAGCCAGGTGTGCAGGGTGGAGCCTTCCTAGGGACCCGCGCTGGACCGTTCAGTGAGGGCGAGCCCTATGGTGAGGAGAACGAAGAGGAACACGAAGGGGAGGAGGAGGATTGGGTGGTGAACAAAGATAAACCCAAATATGACGAAATCTTCTACAACCTCGCTCCCAACGAGGGGAAACTGAGCGGCAGCAAGGCGAGGAACTGGATGGTGAGCTCCCGTCTGCCCAACTCGGTGCTGGGCCGCATCTGGAAGCTGTCAGATGTGGACTGTGATGGGATGCTGGATGACGAAGAGTTCGCTCTGGCTAGCCACCTCATTGAATTCAAGCTGGAGGGCCATGGCCTGCCGCCCGAGCTCCCCCAACGCCTAATCCCACCTTCCAAACGCAGGCAGAAGGGTTCTGATGCATAGACGCGTCACAAAGTCCCTGGAGCTGAGATGAACTCGATTCTTTATTAGCAGCCACACCATTCTGCTACTCTCAGTATTTACTCTCGTTCTCCCCCCCCCCCCAGACCCATTTTAATATGTTAAACTTTTCCTGCAAGGCTGATTTCGGTCTTGTTCAATGGAACACGCTGTATTTAAGTGTACATCTCTCAGACTATAACAAGGGCTGTCTGCAAAAG
The DNA here is from genome assembly GCA_016785345.1 of Trinectes maculatus. Taxonomy (NCBI): domain Eukaryota; kingdom Metazoa; phylum Chordata; class Actinopteri; order Pleuronectiformes; family Achiridae; genus Trinectes; species Trinectes maculatus. Next base: position 347,314 of record JAFBJQ010000020.1, read on the forward strand.
ATCGTGTATCTAGAAGCCACATGGGTCGGGATGCTTCGTCTCTATTGCTTCGTACTATAAATTTGTAAAAGCTGTATCTGCTTGTGTGTGCAGAGCTAAATAAATGCTGGGGCCCTGTATTTGAGCAGTATTAAGTATATATATATATATTTCACTGATTACATGGAGAACTGTATAAAAATCATCAACATTATCATTCCTGCAGTGACTTGACTTAATGTGACACAGACGTGTCTCGATGACTTGTGGGAATGTGCCCCATTCCGATCTGGTCACCCACGAAAAACTCATTTTTGGTTCCTGTGATTTGTTTCATTCTACTCAAACACGCGGCACACACACACACACATATAATAACCGTTTCACTTTGACGCTTTTTACACGCCACAAATTCTGTGCTTTACACTTTACACGTTATTTTCGTAATTGTCGCTGTCGGTTTGTATTTCAGCGAGCGAGACCTCGGTTGTGCGACTATTACGTGCTACGATGACCTTTACAGCTAAACTGAATGATTGATGTATTACTGACTACTGTGCACAGCTCCACCAGTTGTTCTCGTGTTAACTGTTATGGTAACCAAATAAAGTTTCCAGACTGTGTCCGGTCTCTTTCGTCGCCCCTTTGTGAGTAAAGACATAACCTAAGCTAAGTTCTCTATAACAGGACTCTTTTCTATCGAGCTCAGTTGGTCTCAGTGACAGACCTGATAAACACTGACTCACACTCCCTCTTGCCAAGTCGCCGTACCACCATTTTCCATGACCTCTCATTCCCACCATCCCTTTTTCCCCTTGCCTCTCTTTCTAACACACACACACACACACACACACAGTTAGGTCAGACTAAACTGCCGTGGCAACTTTAGCCCAGCGTCGAGCACAAATCCGCGTCCCATGAAGAGATGCTTGCACTTCACATGAGGCTTCCAAGATATGTGCGAAAGAAGGGGTGGCCTCCCCGCCTCCTTGTTCCACTCCTCCATGGAAAGAAAACACAAATGAGAAACAGAGGCAAACCAGCTCTTTCCTCCCAGCTCTCTGGCTTACAGTGACTCACATGTGAAGAATGTGGTGGGCTGGCCCACGAGTTATTAATATCTCCTTTCCAAGGGTCTGCTAAGGTTCTCCAGGCGTATGCACAGGATCTAGACACTGTACCTTTATGAAAGACTTAACATCCCTCTATTAGGAATGTGTTGCTGTGGTCAAACTGCTGCACGCCACACCCTCTCCCGAGGATTTGCGCGAGAGATTTAGTGGGAGGTAAAATCGAAAAAGTCAAGAATGTTGACAAGGAACAGAGAGAGCGATCGAAATGTTTCTATGGAAACATGTTTTCTTGACTTTCTTGTGTGTGTGTTTTGAAGTCATTGCGAGCAGCACCACGCGCCATTTTAGAGATGAAGAGTAAAAAAAAAACAACCCATGGCGGATTGAACAATGCCTGCCTGTTACATAATTAGGCTGCGCTGAGTCACACACCAACTCTAACATTTGTTGCTCCAACCAAGCGATGGGGTCAAATGAGCCGAGGACCTCCACCAACAACAGACATCCCCAACAATGAGGCTTACTCAACAAAACTGGGGGTCTCCACATACGTCACTCAGCGCTTACAAGGGGAATTCCTCACCAGCAAACCTGTGGTGGAGGTAGAAACCAGGAAGTCATAGACACTGGAGTGGGGTGACATCTGGTGGACACTGGATTCCTGACAACTTTACAATAAAACTGTATATTTGAATGTCCAGACATGGATGACAGAGGCATGCAGCTTTGAGCGTTTAACGGCAGGGTCATTATATATATGTCTATAGATATATAGACATATATATATGTGCATATAGTGTATACTACTACATGTAGTACATGTGCAATGTGTAATGTACCTAACTTTACCTACATATTGATATATTTAGTTTTTTTTCTGAGATGTCTAGTGTTTTGTTGCAATTTCTTTTTTTTTTTTACTACTTTTTTATTATCTGTTTAATGCACATTGCTGTTTAATGCACACTGCTATCCCTGTAGCTGCTGTAACGTTGAAATTTCCCCACTGTGGGACGAATAAAGGAATATCTTATCTTATTTTTCCAAATTCTTTACAGTGATGAGTAGGGATGAAGAAAATGACAGAAATACCTCTGTAAAACAACACAGTGCCATAAAGTACTGCCTCTAAAACCTTATAGTTAAATCAAGACCTGTTTAAAAACGATTTCAGTCATGATGGCTGGATTTATTACAGGATTCTTATTTAAGACTGCATTAGTTTTTCTTCATGCCCTAAAGTCAATACAGATCTTGGTTAAAATCAAAGTCTAGTATATTTTGTGCAAAATGGTATTTATGTCCTAACAGACATGTGAATCCCTTCTGTCAATAAAATAAATGGGTTAGACCAGAATAATATGATATGATTTATCTTTCCCGTGTCTCTTATTGATGTTTGGTGTTTCTTTGACATATGGTCTTCTTTTACGTTGTGATCTCACCAACAAACATGATGTGCAATCATAACTAGCTGAGGTAATTTATCTCCAGTGAGTCAGTCATAGGTAATATTTATGTTTATTATTTATCCAAAAAGATAGAAATCCATGTTGAAAACACATATCAATATCGTACATCAAATGTAACCTGCCAAAACGTTACACCTTCTGTTTGGACTAAACTAGAGTCTTTTAACTGAACCTGCATGTGTAGAAACACTGATGTATAATTATCCCTCAATTCAAATACCCTTAGAACATATACACTGAGTTTCTCATCAAAGAGACAGATAAAAGACAGAATTAATGGTTAACTGGTTTGTAACCAAAAGAACATCTGAACTGGTTTCACCAATTGTTTTCAATACACTGTGATTAACTGCAGTGTTTAGAAACTGAAGTTGTTTTTTACATCTTTTATCTGCTTCATCATGTCACTGATTTGCTGTCCCTGTTGTCTGAGGACATCCTGGACGACCTTCTTCTGGCAGGCGTTGAGGGAGACAGTTGTCCTGGCTGCAGCCTCGTCCTTGTCCAGTTGCGTCTTCTGGTACTCCATCTTCATGTTCACCTGTTTGATGCAGTTGTCCAAGTGCTTCAGTTGATCGCTGATGGTCTGCACCTCCTTCTTCATGTCCCTTTCGCTGTTTGAGAGGATGGGCAGCTGGCTTTGCAGACTTCCGAGCACTTTTTTAACCCTGTTCATAATCGTTTCCTGGCGATACTTTGCATCCTCATACTTATCAGCCAGCCTCTCTGCTGCCTCTCTCAGACTCTTCCTCTCGTCCCGACACAAAGTCATTTCTTCCAGCTGCTTGTTTTTCTGGCCTGTGAGCAGCTTCACTCTTCTCTGCATCTCCTCACGGGCCATGTCCTGCTTGAGAATGTACTCCTCACGGAAGACCTGCGTGGCCCTGCTGAGGAGCTGCAAACACTCTGGCGGGGGTGGTGACGTATCTTTATCCCCAGCCTTCAGCACTAGAGGATTGGTGGAGCTGCGTGCCAGGATGTTGCGTATGTGCTGTTCGAAGGAGTCGCTGGCCAGCCCTCGCAGAGGGGAGCTAGCAGAGCCCGGGCCTGGGCGGGAACAGAGCAGGGGCGGCGAGGGAGGGCGAACAGAGCTGAGCAGGGGCAACAGAATGCACTCGTAGGTGCTGGAGATGCAGATCATGGTGGCACCCAAGGAGAGATCAGACACAATCAGAAACCCACGGATTGGAGCTGACCGACTGGTTAGGAGTGGCCTGGTGCAAAGAATGTGCTCAACGATGCAGCGCTTCTCAGCCGCCAGCTCCTGGAGACTGTCCTTATCCTCCTCGTTTGACTGGAGGAACTTCTGCAGCTTGCTGACCCAGATGAGTCCCACGCTGTGCACTCCTGCTTCGTGCGTGCAGTGATACCTGTGCGGGCACAGCGGGTCTCTGTGCAGCCTGATGGGGCAGGTGAAGTCAAACTCTTGGGGCTCATCATCCTCTCCCGTGGCCACCTTGAGGGTGAGCTCCAACTCCACGCACTCAAACACATAGAGAGCCGGCACTGCCCCTGCACCTGCACCTGCACCTCGGATCCACTTCTCCACCGCCTGCGTCTCCTCCTCTTCCTCAGACTCCAGCACCACACAGTGATACAGCGTCCCCGTCTCTGTGGCGATGACCAGGATACTGGGCACACAGGGCAGGCACAGGATGGCACAGGCGTCGTAACCATAGTTATCCTCTGCTGGAGGATACATGGGCAGAGGTCCGAATGGTTTGCTCAGAGTCAGAGTTCCCTGGCTCGTGTAGCTCACGTAGGTCTCCCCGTTCTCGTAGAGGATGTAGAGAGGATACACCAGCTGCTCTCTGGGGAACCTGGACGCCAGCTGCCGAGGAGGAGGAGACGCCTGGCCGAAGTCGAACGCCACGGCTATCTCCCCTAAAGATGCTGCGTAGGAGCAGACCGGAAGATGGACGCTGCTGTCATCATCCGACTGCGACAGCGACAGGACCTTTGTCGGCGTCAGCGGCGATTTCAGCCCGTAAAACCTGATGGTGTTGTCGGACGTGAGCAGCGCCAAGTGGGGCTCGTCGGTCTCGCTGGGGAACCAGGCCGCCTGGCGCAGGGTCACCGCCTGCGAGCTGGTGAAGAAGCGCTCCGCCACCGGCGTCGTCTTGCAGTTGATCTCGCCGCGTCCGCCCTCGAACTCGGACCTCTTTCCCCACCGCTGGGGAAGCTCCAGCACCGAGACGCCCCGCTGCCCCACCAGCGCGACGTGGTGCTGCGTGGGGCTGAGCAGCACCTGGCACACCTCGAAGAGAGGCGGGTTGATGCACAGCAGCGTCTGGTGGCTCCCGCTAGCCGCGTTCGAGTTCAGCTGCCTCAGGTTGGCCGTGTAAAACAGGCGGTCCGCGTCGTCCCACACGAAAAAGTCGCCGCCCAGACAGAAGGCGAGGTTCTTGGCGACCCCTCTCTCGTTCCCGTTGGTTTGGGGGTCTGACTTTTCCCGTATTTTTTGGAAAATTGCGTGGTTTGGTAAGTCTTCCAACCACTTCTCCGCGCCGAACGCCGCCATCTTGATTCGCCGTCTGTGGTAAAGCTGCTCGGTTCCCGAATCACCTGGGGTAAAGATGCGAATCTTCGTACTGCACCAGGAATCACGAGTCCGGGGTATCATTAACCCGGATCTTATGAGTCCTCTGACTGGCTGCTGCTGAAGTACACAAGGCGAGTTAGCGGACTCACTGGAAACACTGCGGACTCAGATGTTCTAATTTAAAAAGTTAAATCTTGCAATAAACATGTTAATCACACAGTTTTTTGTTATGTGGCTAATATATTTTATGCATATGCTAAAATGATGATAATAATTATTATTAATATTGTTATTCTTTTACTATTATTGTTGTTGTTGTTGTTATCGGTCGTAGGGGTAGAGACTAGTAATGCAGCATATTTTAGTGCAAGCAAAACAACAACAAACTATGGCTGTATTATGACATGATTTGCAAGGAACATCAAGGCGAAGCAAATCAAAGCACACTACTGATGACATCATCGTGTGTGATGACACCACGCACATAGATTCACACACTGAGATCCTGTTGTTTCTCTGGGTACACTTTTAATTGGCCAACAACACTGACTCAAGTGAGGCGGAACTGAGTGAGTAACTCAGAGTAAGTATCCATAAAATGAACCGAGTTTACCACCACTAGTCTGTGGCGGAAGGAAGACGCTCCATGGCAACGCGAGCGTTTCACGACAGTCCGTTTAACGTATTATGGTGGCCGGTGTCGTACAATTTGCAGAATCACCATGGCGTTGAAAGAGACCGCGGGGCTGTACGAGACACTCAAGTCGGAGTGGAATAAGAAAAACCCAAACCTGAATAAATGCGGGGATCTTCTCAGCAAACTCAAGGTAAAGTTTCACTTTGATTTGTGTCTTTTATAGTTATGGATCGAAGCAGGAATACTGCTTGTATTAGAAGCGTTAGCTCTGTTAGCAAACCTAGCTAAGCTTTCTAAGCTAGCCAGGCTAATTGTGTGTATAGTTTTCTGATAGGTAAACTTTGGACACTCAGTCAACGTGTTTTCAGAATAAAGTCATTGATTAAGTAAGTAAAGTTAGAATGCGATTAAAAAAATGTAGGATTTCTTTACACACAACAAATACATCGTTGTCTCTACCGTAACAAGGCTAATTCATTGTCCGGCTAGTTTCAACAAGAATATGTCATCCCAAATAAACATTTGAATTAAGGCTAATTGTGATGTGATTGAGCTTTTTTTTATACAATTGAAATAGTTTATCTGCTACTTTTTGGCTAATAAGCTACAGTTTTTATTGAAATTATTTTGTTTACAAATGCTTTTGTATGTGATCCTGTCGTTGAGATGTTTTTATCGTATATCGGCACAACGATTTTAAAGTAGCATAAGATTACACTTTACGTCTTAAGATCTGACAGTTAATGGGACCAATTCTCTTTTTACAGATTTCTCTACTGGAGCTAAACTTTCTACCCACCAGTGGGTCTGCGCTCACCAACCAGCAGCTAATTTTAGCTCGTGAGTGTCAAATCAACCTGACAAACAGCATTTGTATTGATCGATGCATATTGATCTATGTTTTACAGGGTTTGTACAGTTTTCAAGAATACATCCCTTATTCATCTAAATCTGTCTCTGTTTTAGGAGATGTGCTTGAAATTGGAGCCTTGTGGAGTATCCTCAAGAAGGACATTCCATCATTTGAGAGATACATGGCCCAGCTAAAATGTTACTACTTCGACTACAAGTAATGCCACCTTTTTCGTGTTTTTTTTTGTGTAGATGGCGATTTGTCACAAGGTACTTATCTTTGTTTTGCTCTTTCTCTCTTCCCATCAAGGGATGAACTGCCCGAAGCTGCCTACATGCACCAGTTGCTCGGACTGAATCTGCTCTTCCTGCTCTCACAGAACCGCGTCTCTGAGTTTCACACAGAACTTGAGAGACTGAGTGCACGAGATATTCAAACTAACATATACATCAGACACCCAGTGTCCTTAGAGCAGGTGCTACAGTTTATCCTCACTATGCAAGTGCCCAGAATAAATTTTTTGAATAATGTAATATGATGATTATTCCAGGTAGTTTTCAGTATAATATGCAGACACGCTGAAAGTCAGACACAGGTCTGGTCTTTGGAATTTTCTATTTACATGACACTAACACTGTCTCATTGATCACCTGTATGTTGATGCCACTTTAATGTGTTTTATCCTCTCCTGGCCTTTGCAGTACTTGATGGAAGGAAGTTACAACAAGGTTTTTCTTGCCAAAGGCAACATTCCTGCTGAGAGCTACACATTTTTCATAGATATTCTGCTCGACACAATTCGGTAAGGATCAATTTACTGTACAGTATTAACTGTGCCTTACACGTGTTGCTTTCTTTATGCAGTTTTTTATTTCCCTGGTATGTTAATTTTTCCATTTCAGTTACCAATGCATTTTTCTTTTGAAATTTTAAATGTTTCATAAATTATTGACAAAATGATAATTGTGTATTTTTTATAGTTTGATGTTGAGTGAAGATACAAAACTCTTTATTTGTTGTCTTTATACAGGCTTCTAAAGAAAACTTCAGTTTAACCTGTGACCTTTTCATTTGCAGAGATGAGATTGCAGGCTGCATAGAGAAAGCATATGAGCAGATCCAGTTCAGCGAAGCCACTCGTGTGCTTTTCTTCAGTTCCCCAAAAAAGATGACAGACTATGCCAAGAAGGTACGAGTATTTTCATATTAGATGCAAACGTATCAGACCAGGTAGCATTCTTAGATTATAAAATAAAACTATTATTGTTTTATTTTATAAATAAAAATTATTGTTTTATTTTATAAAAATAAAACTATTATAAAACTACTATTATTGTTCCACGGTTAAAACATCATTCTAATTGTATCTTACGTTGCCATGGAACACAGTGGGCGTGGAAATTAAATGACTACCCATATTACTAGTGTGTGTATATATGTGTGTGTGTGTTCTTTTACATGTGCCGAGACAATTAGAGCTATCTTAACATGTCTCTAAGATCGAAAACCATTTTTGTCCACATGTGCTAGTGTAATCTAATCTCTGATACTAAGACAAAGCTTTCTAGATTCTTGACTGCAAACTTAAGTATTCCTTTCATTTCAGAGAGGATGGAGTTTGAGCCCAGATGGTTATTACTCTTTCACCAGTCAGCAGCAGCGGACAGAAGAGGTGAACATCCCCTCTACTGAGCTGGCACAACAGGTCATCGAATATGCACGACAGCTGGAAATGATTGTGTAATCCGCCCCCAGGAACACACTCAGCTTTGTACAGACACTCTTACACTCAAAACGCTGATCCAGGATACATCAGTCAGCTAAAATATGGTTCCCCTGAGGGTTTTGACTTGATTAATTGCCAGAGTGGTTGATTTTTTTTTGTCCATAACTCAAACATCAACCAGCATATATTTTTTGTCGTACTACTCAACCTAGCTACCAGGCAGTCAGCTGTCAATTAAAACATGGGAAACAAAATCACCAGTCATGGTGTGACCAGCCTACTCAGCAGTTGCAGTGGTTTATGTTTACGAGTTACATTTAATTATTATTAATCATTTTTGGATTTGTGGATTAGTCTGGCTGCATTTACCACCCTTTGGCACTCAGCTGTTTAAAAGTTCAAGAAAGTTCATTACAATCACCACACTGGGACTTTGCCTTTCATTGTCACATAAACACAACCAAATTCTGTTTGTATACAAAGTTCAATATCTTGTTCATAGACCTTGCAGAAATGTATCGCCCTTACCTTGTATCCTAGCAACTGACTTTGAATTGCCATTGAAGTTTGAGTGTTTTCTAAATGGTGATGGCTCTTCTTCCCTTGATGGTTTGTCCAGTCCCGTTGATCTTACAATGAAAGTCTTTGTCTGCAATAAATGATTCAGAGAGTAAACTGTTTAAATGACTGGTTCTTTTTTACCCCATTTTTTATTGATACAACTTAGTTCTTAGGAAGCAAGTCATCTAATTGGGACATTTTAATGTTTGTATAATGTCATACTTCATCTTGTACCCACCTCGCATTGCTGAGCAAGCTGCAAACATTACAACAGTGACCCAAGGAGACACACCTGTTGTTTGGGAAGTCATCAACCCTGTTGAAGTGGTAGTGATTTAATTACCTGAACCAATGGTACAGAATATGGTGCACGTACACAGAAGATAATAGTATTGCTACAGTGCTTCATTTTAAAAAATGGTTATCGTTCTTGCAGTTTTAGGCCAATATTAAATCCTAGTATAATTATATAGGTTAAATATTTGGTTGCTTTTTAAAAATTTAAACGTTTTAATTTTCTGTATGTTAAAGACACAGAAACGCACAAGTGAAGCTGCATAAGATTAAAAAATGCGGAGAGAGTAAGTTTAAACTGTTATGCAGCTTCAGATAAATGTTAAAGCAGCTAATGTTAGCTCCAACTGTTAGCTTCGGTTAGCAAATTAGCTAACGTCACCTGAGAACTAAAGAACTTAAAGAAATGTTCTTTTGATTTTGTGGCCTTACCAGGGCTTTAAGCCAAAGAGCAACGTCATGGCCTGGATATGGTGTTTCATTCTCTCCGGTATGTAGCAGCCGATAATTTAGCCTTGGTCCATTTTTAGGGACAAACTGGGATAAACATTACAACGCATTTCTCCACGTGACACTTTCCCTTTAAATTGAGCAGCGGTACAAACAGGTGCCATCATGCTCCTAATTAACATGGACACATGAGGACATACATGATTCCCTATAAACCTCTGTTTTAAATAACTTATGCAACTTCCTGTTTACATATACACGTGTTTAACGCACAATTTCCCACTGTAACAACGCACAAACTACCCCTTATTGTGTTACTGTGCTAAGGTTCAGAGGTCAGAGTACAGTGGCCCAATTCTGGAAGGTCACATTAAATAACTTCTTATGTTGCACAGTGTCACACACAGACTGTGTGTTATACACATTACACCGTTTACCGACGTAAAGGGGAGGTGCTGTGTCTTTAAGAGGGATTGCTGTCCATGGTGCTGAAACCAACACGAGCATCCTATAAGAGACATCAACTGGAACCTCATTATAGGAAACCAGGAAACTCTGGACACTATTAAAAAAATGAAATACAACCATGTACATACACAACATTTGTGTATTATATAAACACATCATGGCAAGAAAGGTGGAGGGAAAAGCGGGTAGTTTTATTCAGCTTTGAATTCTATGGAGTTTGATAATGGAAGGATCACGCGGAGGTCATTGAAGGTTTACCCAGGTTTTCACTTCCCACCCACGTCACTGCATAAATCAGCAGCTCACGTCCACTAATTTTCAAATCACATGGTCGCACTGACAAACCTTAAAGCAACCTAAAGCCACGGTGCTGTCAATGATTAGTGCGGATGTGTTGGCACAGGGCAGGTAGAGTGAGGAAGGGAATAAGCGAGGGAGGGAGGGAGGGAGGGAGAGAGAGAGAGAGGGGGGAGAGAGAGAGAGAAGGAGGATGCTGCCAGCGGAAAATGGCTGCTGCAACCTCAAGCCTATCCTGATACACCGAAACGACATCAAGGTGGAGAGAGAGAGAGAGAGAGAGAGGGAGAGAGGGAGGGAGAGAGAGAGAGGGAGAGAAAGATTAGGAAAATGAGAGCAGATAGAGAGAGAATGTGAGTGAGTCTGTGAGTGTTTCCTGAAAGGAGGATAAAAAAGAGAGAGAGGGAGAGAGAGAGAGAGAGGGAGAGAGAGAGAGAGAGAGAGAGAGAGAGAGGAGACCCTGGGGTGGGCTGCTGCAAGCGGCGGGCAACACCGAGCCATGGAGGGCGAGTAAGTCCTTACATTTTCATTTTTAACATTGCAGACATATATTCAGCCATCCGCCACAAACGGATGAGACCGAGCGCCACCGCCATCATCAACGTTCCACCAAGCCAGCATCATGCACTGTTACCACAGTCGCTGCTCTCCAGTTTAGCAGGCTGCCGAGAATAAAAACACCATTACGTAGTCTGGGATCAACAGCATCCACCCCGTTTCCGATCCAGCCATCCACGCCAGTGTGTGATCAATGTGTTAAGCCACCTACATGTGGACCTATATGTGCGCCTTCAGGCGACTGGCACTCTCGTCCACACGCACGAGACCAGCAAGAATGAGGAAACAATGGAGGCTGTGCAACAATTTCCAAACTAAATGCGTGTGTTAGTGGTTGGTAACAACAAAAAACAACAACAACAGAAAAAAAGACATGAAATCAGTGAACGTGTGAAATGTATCGGGGGGGTGGAGGGGTGGGGGGGTGTAGAAAGGCGAAATATGGCGAGTTTGGGGCCAGCGTCGCGTCATTCAGGACATGGCTACAGTCAGACGAGGGAGGGATGGAGGCGTTGTGATTTTTATCAACGTGTCTCGGGGTTTCATTATGATTTTTAAAGCCAAACTTTATGAATGAAATGTGATTTTTTTCTCTCTCTCTCTCTCTCTCTCATCCTCACCCCTCCTCTCCTCCTTCCCTTTTCTAATCGGCCCCCTCCCCCCATCTCTCGTTTGCTCTCCGTCCTCTCACCCACTCGCCCCCCCCTCCTCTCCTGTCCTTTTTTTTTCCTCCCTCCGTCTCTACACGCGATTGCGTTGTGTTTAGGCCTAATATGTTATTTGCTTCCCGGTGAGATGTATAGGACGCAGCACAGCGCGTCTCCCCTCCGTCCCATTCATAAAAAAACAGAACATGATATCGGGGTGTGTTAATGAGCGCGTGCGGCAGGGGCGGGATGCAGGGAAAAGAGCGTCTGGGAAAATCTTGATAATTTTTTCCCCTCATTTTTGAAAAAACAACAACAACAACAACAAAAAGCCGCGTGCGTGCGTTACGTGCATGTGCCCAACTGCGGCGCTGAATTATTCAGAGCTTTTTTTTTTTTTTTTTTGCAAGGAAGCCGGGGCCTCTGATGGCGAATGGGTGCGTTCATTGATACATCTATCTGGGAAACACTCATTCTTCCCTTCCTCCCTCCTCCCATTCGCACCCCTCCACCACCACCAACCCCCAGCGCCGCTTTTCTTTCCATTTCCTCCCAGTGGCAGCTTATCGTCATTCAGTCCACTTTAAATCCCCATCATCACCATCATCATCATCACCATCATCATCATCATCATCATCACCAGCATCATCATCAGCAGCAGCCATAACAACGCCAAAACCTCAGCTGTGCCTCATTCATGTATCGCCATCACGCGCTAATTGAGATCGGACCCGCGTCAATCACGTGACTGATGATCATTAAGACTGGCAAACATGTATAATATATATAAGTTAAGGTTGTCACGTTCTCGCACCGTGCGTCGTTCTTTGTGTGTGTTGTGTGTGTGCATTTCATTGTGTCACCGTAGTTCAACACAGCGAGGAGCCGTCACACACTGATATTTGCTGTTATTGTCTCGTGCTGGATGTGGAGGTTGGACCTGAATGAACGTGCGTGTGTATGCATGTGTCCACACCCGCGTGTGTTTGTGTATACATAATAATGTGTGTGTGTGTGTGTGTGTTTCTGGTTGCGTGGTTTAATGTGCCTCTCCCTCTCTTGGCTCCCCTGACAGTGTGCGTGTTCGTGCCGTGGTGATGACACGTGATGACTCCAGTGGCGGTTGGGTGCCCCTTGGAGGTGGCGGCCTCAGTCATGTGGTCATCTGTAAGGGGCGGTCTCATGACGGCAGGGGGCGCAGAGAATACGTCATACGCGGAGAACGGCTGCGAGACCGAGCAGTGAGTGTGTGCGTGTGGGTGATGGGTGTCTTTGGTGCCATGGTGTTCCTCAACACCACCTGAGGGCTGTAGATGCATGTCGGGTGGGGTGGGGTGGGGTGGGGCTCGGGGAGGGGAGGGGAGCTGGATGTGAGACGACCTTCTCATGTTGCTGGGGTTGCTGTTTGTCTGTAGCCGGTGTTGGAGTGTGCGGTGCAGAGGGGGTTAGTGTACAACAAGGTGAACCCCATCTTCCATCACTGGCGAGTAGAGGATCGAAAGTTTGGCCTTACGTTCCAGAGTCCTGCCGACGCCATCTCCTTTGAGAAAGGGCTGCAGACGGTCATAGACAAGCTCGACAGAGGTAGAGACGCATGAGATATAAGAGCCGGTTGCTTCAGTTGTGTTTCCATTATCTTCATGATGCAAATGGGAAAGCGTTAATCCTCTCTCCTTCCATCACCAAGGCTCTGACTCGCCCTCGTCCTCCACACCAGAAGAGGCCGACACTGAGGACGATGGACAAGCTGTGAGTACCTGAGCTGAAAAGGGCGAGATCACAATTACTACCAGGCCTCAGTGCAGTTGTTGGTGTTGTTGACGTGTTGGATGACACGCAGCCTCTGCCAGTCCCATACAGGAAGTGAGTCGTCATCCAACAGCAGAAAGGAGATGCTTCCCAAACCCATCACCATAGTGACAAGTGAGTCGTCGGCGACCTGCTTCGTGCGGTCAGAGGAGTTTAGTTTTGGATCCAGCCAAGGTGTCACCACTCAAACACCCGCTCAGGTACCACGTCACCGGAGTCAATAACATCAGAATGACCTGCTGATCTTCCCACTGAGTGGAATCTTTTCCGGTTTAGTTTTTCCTGTCTTTTGCTCCTATTCAAATGAAGCCAGAGGTGAAAACTGTCTGTAGTCACTGCCACGGTACACGATGTTCCCGAGTCACTCTGTAATCCTATACCCTTTCTACAGATCCACACCAGGCCCGGACAGCACCAGCTCTCGCAGATGACGACCGTGTTGAATCCCCCGGCGCCCCCACCCCCACCTCCTGCTCCACCTACTCCTCCTGTGGGTCCCCCAGCCTCATCCCCACTGTCGCCCCTCTCACCTACCATTTCTCTGCTGGAAGAGGGAGATCTTCGCAGCGTGGACCCTTGCAAAGACCTGTGGGGTTCTAGAGGTTATGAGGACTACAGACGGGCGGGGGCCACCAGGACTATGGTGGGGGGGCTGACTGGGGGTGTGGTTGTCGGTAGTGGGGGGAGTATGCAGGACAAGTCAGAGCTGTGCGTGGTTCGCTTTGAGAAGGACCTGGCTGGCGTGGGGACGGCAGGCTGCGACGTGACAGTGAGCTTGGACAGTAAAGCGTCCCAGCGTTTGTCCTCGTCCTCACCCACCTGTATGTCGATGCCCAACGCTGTGTCAGGTGTGTCCTCAGGTGCCGGCTCGCCCCAGGAGACGGGCAAAGGCTCGCCCTCTCCATGCTGCATCCACACCTCGCTGGCCACGCCCCGCTCTCGGACTCGTAAGAGAGGGGGAGGGGCCAGCAGCAGCGGTGACCCGGGGGCGATCTCCCCCGACGATGACAGCCCGTGTCCTCAGGCTTCGTCGTCATGCTCGTCCCGCTGTGTGTACTGCCGCTCTGTGTTCAGCGCTTCAGAAAACGGGCGGGGCCGCTGCAGAGACGCCCCGGACCCGGCCCTGCACTGCCTGCGCCAATGGACCTGTGTGTGGTGCGCAGAGAGTCTGCTCTACCACTGCATGTCGGACTCTGAGGGAGAGTTCTGGGAGCCTTGTTCATGTGATGACTCGATGGGGGGCCACCCGCACCCCCTCTGCTGTGCCCGCTGGTTGGCCCTCCTGGCCCTGTCGCTCTTCGTGCCCTGCATGTGCTGCTACCTGCCTTTGCGCGCCTGCCTGCGGTGTGGGGAGAGGTGCGGCTGCTGCGGGGGGAAGCACAAGGCGGTCCGATGAGGCCAGGCTCGGGGGTGGGAGGGGTTCCCTGGACCAAATGGGGTTTGGGTGCTGAGAGGAGAGAGCATCTGTGAGGACACAGAGGGTGGAGCTTAGCAGGTGGGGCAGTGCTCTCAGTGGACCCAGACCTCTGACGTGGCCCTCCATAGCCCCACGGCCTTCCACTGCATTCCGCTCTTTCTCTTTTCAACCAGGGGCCTTCCTCACTGGTCCATGCCTGCTGAAGGTGCACCGCACTCAGACCAGGCTCTGTGGGAGTCATCTGGAGCCTTCATAGTGGATTTACCGAGGGTGGCTGATCTGGAGTTAACAGAGACTTCATCACAGGAAGAGTGGCAGAAGCAAAGATGAGGTGTACACTGTTTGAAATGTCCATTTTTTTTATTTAGAAAGAAAATCACACAAAAAAATGAAAAAGATGTTTATATATATGATTGTAATAATTTTAATTGGTATATTTTATTAAATGTAAAACATACTGACAAAATCTCCCCACAGTGGCACACACTATCACGTACTCACAAACATGAGATCTTGGGGAAGTTATTTGTTTCACGTCGGCCTGTTTATCAGTCAGATGAAGCGATTTCACCCTTTACCTCTAATTTTACCTCAGATGTTTCTCGAACCCTGGTCAAGAAGAGGAGAAAGTTTTGGAGAAAGTGAGTGCAGTTTAAAAAAAAAAAAAGTATTAGCGTCTGAGACCACTGATGCTGTCGTTTGGTTAGAGTAGTAGACCACAGCGGAGGAAATGTTATCGAATGCAAAGGGACAATTAATGTTAAGGGAAGTTGCAATGACAACCACAAAGACCACAAAAAGTCACATGCGATTCATTACGATCCTTTGAAACCAAACATTATTTTTGTTTTCTGAAAAAGAGAAAAAAAAAAAAATCAAGAATGTGTGTCGAACTTTAAAAACCCTCACGTTGCACATAGTTCCTTCATCTTTCCGTGTACTTTCGATATTAATCATGCAACACGTCACATCTAAACACTGTACTTGTCGAATCAGTCAAGGTGCTTACAACTGAGGCCTCTGATCGAGTCTATTCTACCTAATGTACACTGGACGGACACCCCCAGCCCCAAAGAAACACACAGCAGGTCCACATGCTAACAAATATGTCCGTGTGTCCGGGCCTTTGAATGAGACGCCACCAAAAAAAAAAAGAAAAAAGATTAAGTGCAATGAACAATGTATTGAAAGAGTATTTTTATACTAGTTGCTCGTGTTAAGAAAAAACTGACGTAGGAATTGGAAAATTGTCGGAACCGAATTCTGTATTGTGTTGTTGTGTTGGGTATCGAAGAGAAAAGATGATTAGGAACGCGCACACGTCGTGTGTGTAGCAGCACGTAGCTCACACATGTGACGTTTAATCGTGCGTGCTGTCGACTGTTGACCCTGTGATAAGAAAAGAGACAAATCCACTCGGAGGAGAAAAAAAAAGATGATTGAAGGAAGGACTTTGTTTGGGAACAGTGGCAGATGTGTGTTGCTGAATGTTGCTTTAAGTATGAAGTTTTTTTTTTAAAAAAAAGCTGCTATTTTAAGTCCTGCCCAAACCCCTTTTCTCAAACCTTCCCACTGCTGAGTCAGAAACAATCCTATAAAGTCTTATTCCAGCCGAGGCAAGGGGGGCGATAAACAGTTTTACAGTTGGACTTAAAGATAAATTAACCCCAAATCATTTTTAAAAATGCTTCTGGTGATGAAACTTTGCATTTCTGTGTCTATTTTGCAGCTGGATTATATAAAAAATTTTTTTTACTTCTAGTGATAAACTGGTGAATATTGGGGTAAATTAGCTCCTTCAGATTTTCTTATTAGAAAGTTTTTTAAAAAAAACTGTAAGCTCATCAAAATCAAAGCCTACAGCCTCTACTTTGCACCTGTGTTTAACAATCAAGCCAAATGACAGATTACTAACGAGTTACCCGTTTTTCTTTTTGTTGACCAGAAAAATTAACGTCACTAAAGTTAGTTATTTGTAACTTCTTGTAGATGAAGAACTAGTTACTGGATGCAACAAGCGTCCACCTGGTTTTAGATGTTGGTTTTACGGGGGGAGTAAAAGCTGGAAAATATAGCTGTCAAAATAGAGAATGAAATGCATTGAGCGTCACAGAATGACGATATCTTCAAAAGAGAGTCTGTGGGGGTAATTTCTCTTTCAAATCCACAGGGTTGACGCCTTTAAAAGTAAAGATGACTGTACATGTAGTGTGATGGAGAAACCAGTGTCGGCTAGTAATGACGCCAGCCCATGTCTCAAATGGAGAATCGGCAAGTTATGGCAGAATGAACCTTTCAGAAGCTTCACCAGATTATTTACATTTTAGGTTTAGCCAAGAATTTTTATTCCAAAGTGACTTAAAGTGAGTGAACTGAACAGGCAGGGTAGTTCTGAGTAAGAACACGCAACTACTCATGAACACAACCTTTGACCTCTGTGTTGCAGGACCACAATGCTGGTCCACGTTTAAACAAAAACAACAAGAAAAAAAAAAATCCTGTCGCAAAAGGTCAGGAAATACCAACTCAGTCACTGGACTGCCATCCCCTGATCCACTGTTCCCACACACACACATACACAGACATACACACACACATATACACACACACGCACACACAAAATCCCCACAAATCTGCAATGCACAGATGTGCACACACAGATACACATGTTCACTCGATGGTGCAGATATACAGAACTAGTAAAGCCATTGCACACAGTTTGCTACTTCTGGTCCAGAAATGGTGTAGAGTACAGTACTGAGTCATGCGATCACACTGCAGGCCCCATTCTTACATCTTAATAAATGTGCCTTTTGATTTGAGTAATCAATAACTTATGATTTCTAAGTAACTCTGTATTAAGTACTATTTACTTTTTTGGTTATTGATTTCTGCCAATGTGCATATTTTCAAATGTACGTATTTATTAGTTTCAAAGTAATTAATGAGATATTACCTGTTTATTTATTTATTGAGATATTTATTCTGATTCTTTATTTTTTGGAGACAGGTTTTTATCTTCCGTGCTGTCTTACTTCTGACTTTGTGCCAATGTGCTGCTTTGAGGTATTACATATCGTGGGTTTGTATCATTATTAAACCCTCACTCTATATTTTAAAATCGGCGTCTTCTTCTCTTTCACACATGCACGTCATTAACCCACTGTGGCTTTTTGCAAAAAACTTCATGAAAAGTATAATGATCTAAAATGGCATTTAAGGAAGCTGGGAAATTGTGTGTTTATCTTGTATTGGAATAGTTCTAAGTCTGTTACCGTCAGTAACAGGCCGTACGATAATGTCTTTTGAGTTCAACATGAGGTGTATCAGAAATGTTACGAAAAATAATGACTTACACCAGAGATTCAGTCTGTCCTGAACAGAACAGACACAAGTTGTGATTAGTTGTCGTCCATTAGCTGCTGCCGTCATGTAGCAGCCGGCTACTTGACAGAATACATGTGGTGCCTTTTATGTTTGAGGATCTCAGTGGGAGTGAGGGTCAGGTCTTTATTACAGACGTCACAGTGGTAAACTCTGCTAAGACTGCTCACAGAAGATGGGCCTGTCTTTCCACCCTCCGCCTCTGAAAACCACAACACACACACACACAAGCAGTGTCAAATCAATTTGATCCAACACCAAAATATACGACCAAATTTGTAACACAAAGAAAGTCCTGACCTTCCTCTGACTGCTGCTGTTCTCCTGCTGGCCTGCAGGAGGCCTCGTGCTGCATTCTTTCCAGTGGAGTCAGAGGCATGTAGAGGTCACAGTTAGGACAGGTCCAGAACGTACGTAAACACTCACTGTAGAGATCCTTAGAGTCCTGCAATTCAAACCAAAAAAAATAACAAACAAAAAAACAAAAACACGGATCAGTACATTAATTCATATACATTTGTGCATTTATTTATTATTTAATGACTCATTTAAACACTTAAATTCACATTTTAATTTTGCTTTTTAGTTTTAATTGTAACCCTAATCTGTTAAGATACATTGTGTATAAGTGTATTATACAAGGATGAGGTTACAAAAAATGACTGCATTCCTGGAGACAAATAAATTCCGCCTTGGGTGTAAACACCCTGAAAGCATCACCTTCAAAGACTGCTGACTCAACCTGACTTCACACAATGAATAATTAATATTTGTTACGGCATGTATGGATCGATTGTTTTAGTTCACCCATAACAACACAAAATGAACTTCACGGGAACATTTTCAGACCAACTCACAGCCAGACAGTTATAGGTGAAGAAGCTGGTGACACGCAGGCCTCCTTTAATGGGGTGCGGCTTGGCCTCGGCTCCTGGAAACAGCGGGTTTAGATCTGGCGCTTTACCGAAAGGCAGCTCAGACTTAGTCTGAGGACCGATGTAGAGGCTCTGGGTCTGAAAGGCTGTGAGTCTCTGCAGGCTGTAACTGATCTGGAAAGTAAAGTAAGACGTATGCACAAAGTCAATGAGACTGCATGTAATTGTTTTGGACTGTAATCTTCGGGTCACTGCTGCAGCTGTACCTCAGTGTAGAGCAGGAAGCGAACCAGGTCTTCGCTCAGTTTCTGCATGGATCTACGGGACACCCCTGCTCCTCCCACTGTGCTCTGTCCCATCTGGGCCAGCAGGAGGCGCTCCCACTCAGCCCTGAGGGTGAGAGCTTTGGACAGCACCTTCAGGGCCTCCTCTGGTTCCTGTAGCTCCAGCTCGAGCCAGCCGTCCACCACCAGACGTGTACAGTCAGCGTTACTGTCCACAGTGTTTGCTACCAGCAGCAGAGCCTGAGGAGCAAACGCACACAGTGTTTGATGATGACCATGATTAAAGACACATTATATTTTTAAAACATGAAACTACTTGAATATCACACAAATTGTGAATATAAAATCTGCATTGGCATTTAATGGGACTCCTATACAATCAACTGTTTATTTTCTGTTTATTTCTGTGAAGCGAATTCTTATGTGTCTTATTGTGAAACATGTGTTCAAATTAAAATCAAGCTCAGATGTTCTTTTTAAAGAGGAAACATAAATATAACATTGATACAAGATGAGCTATATTATTATGAAACATTCCTGTTTTGACTATTTGTCCTATTGTGAACCAGTGATGACACCAGGTTTACAATCACTATGTCATCTCAGTTAATACAGAACATTATCAGGATGATTAAAGACTGATATGTTTAGCAGTTTGTAGTTTAGTGCAGGAACATCCCACATCTGATGCTAACCTGCAGTGCTGGAACCCGCACACAGTTGGACAAATATGGCTTATTGGTCTCCAGCAGAGTGACAAAGGCCAGCAGCTGGTGTTTGCTGCTGCTCTGGCGATCTGGTCCTACAGTCAGAAAACAGATCCAGGTCAGTGGATCAGGAGGAAGAGGATCAGTGCTATAGGAAGCATTCTGGCTTACCCATTTCTCTGCTGTCCATCTCAGGCACATGTAAAACCTCCGGGTTGCTGGCGAACACGCTGGTAGGGTGGATCACCACGCCCTGCTTATTCTTCGTGTGAAACACCTACACAACGTGGAAGAAAATTCAAATAGTTTTACAAACAACCACTGCACTGACCCAATGATTTCCCACCTGAAATGTATCATAAAACACAGGAAGTCCGACCTGGTCCGAGTCCTTGCGAGTGGTGTTGTGTTCATCGGCCAGCGCCAGCTGTGGGTAGAGGCCTCGGCAAAGCAGCAGCTTCAGCAAAGCCTGCTGGTGGGAGGACAGGTCCTGACTGACAGTAACCGCCTCCTGGAGCTCTGACATGTTGTGACGCAACTTGAACTTCACCTCCTGTTTGAGACCGAACAGTAAAACAGATGGTATCACAATCTCAGACATTCACAGAAACACAAACATGTCCTTGAGGCCCTAACAGAGTCGCTACAAAGTTACATATTTGATGTTATAACACTATATATTACACAGGACTGGAATATAACTGGACTCTGATGTCACCTGTATGTCCATGTTCTGTCCTGATCCCTGCTTGTCCTTCTTCTTGCCTCGGCCTGTTTCCTCTGTGTCCGATCCTGAGGAAAACTCTCCGTCCTGGCCCTCCTCCAGCTTGAGGACTTTACGCTTGCTGCCCTCCTGCCGCTCGTGTTCTCTCTTCAGCTGATGCAGCTTTTTCCTCTCTGTTAGCTTTTCCCTGCGCTGTCCACGATCCCCATCAGAGGCCGTGCTGCGCTCCGATTCCAGCAGGCCATGGCTCCTGAGCAAATCCTGTTAGCCAGAGAGGAGGCGTGTATTAAGAAATAGCACAATAAAAAAAAAAGTTTTAAACGTGTAAATGACTGCATCAGTAGCCTGCCCTGAACTGTCTGCGGAGGTTGACCATCTCATATAGTCGCTGCTCCTCCAGGCCTCTGCGCCTGCACCACTTTCTGGAGCCACCACCTCTTTCTCCCTTCACCTATTGATTTCAAAAGAAAACATTTTAAGTACAACGAAGAGCGCCATATCTTTAAAGGTTAAAACGCCATTATCACACAACGCCGTCATTTGATTACCTCCACCCAGGCATTGAAAGTACTGAGCAGGGTAAAGGGGTCTCCCTGGTCGCTGTGCAGGGGCTGGCGGGCAGTGGCACAGTCTGGATTGTGCTGTGAGCTGCGCAGGAAAGGTGACTGAACACTGAGGGCTGCTGCTACCGTCAACACGGGCTCAACAAGCTTAAACAAAGAGCCCAGTACCAGCATCTTTCCTGAATGAACACAAAACACACACTCGAACTGCCGATTCTATTGTTGACTCTATAGGTTTTTTTTTTAAAAACAGATAAAAAGCAAAATAAAAGAATTCATAGACGTGCTACAAAATAGTGCCAGTGGAGGAAAACCTTACCTATGACCACGTCCACAGGCAGCTGTGCCAGCAACTTCCCAATGGAGGTCAGTTCCCCAAGACTGTCAAGTGCCCCCTGCTCTTTAAGGTAAGTTATTGCAGTCTGGATACTCGCAGCTGGAGGTGGATCAATGAAGACAAAAGACAGTGGATCTCCGAGACACATGCTCTTCATCTGCAGGATGAATTAGAACATTAATGCATTTTAAAATGTAAGTATGGAAAGAAAGATTTAGAGTGGACTGTAATGCAGGAGACCTGGAGAATGAGCGAGTCGAGAGCCACCCTGTGGATTTCAGGCACAGGATAAGGTGCAAAGGCATCATAGTCTGACTCAGCATACAGGCGGTAACACACTCCTGGACCTGTGCGACCAGCTCGACCTTTCCTCTGCTCAGAACTGGCTCGGCTGATCCAGAACTCCTGCAGACGTTGCATCTTGGCCTTCGGATCAAAACTCATTTCTTTGACTTTTCCTATAAAAAACAAATAACAATCATATGGTTTTCACTTAAATTTCCTTAAAGGTAAAAGAAACATTTTCTCAGGTATTAATTGCAAACAACAGTATCTCTGGAACTACTAGAGGGTTATTTGAGTTAAGCAATTACATTTGTAAGGATGGACACTAGCAAATTCGAAAAGGTTAAAGCTTAGCTCCTTACCTGAGTCAACAACAAAGCGTACCCCATCGATTGTCACTGAGGTTTCAGCAATGTTGGTAGAGATGATGCATTTCCTTACCCCAGGAGGTGCAATGTCAAAAACCTGAGTAATGTCACAAAGAGAGAGAATTAGAACACATAACAGATAATAAAGCTGAACACAACCAACTAATGTGAACATCCTCCAGTATTGACACTGTAATCCAAACAAAGTGGACTGTGCCTTATCCTGCTGAGCCAACGAGAGCGTGCTGTGAAGGGGTAAGACTATCCAGCGCTGTGTATGCGTGGCATAAACCTGGCACGCCTCCTGAATGGTTGAGATCTCTGCCACACCGCTAAGGAAGAGAAGCAGGTCGCCACGCTCCTCTGGCGGGTAACGCTGATCTATGCCCTGCAGGATGCGTAGGTACGGTCTAGGATCCAGTTTCTCTGAGCGGGAGGCCTGCTCCTCAGGTGGAATGGGCTGGTATATCACCTTAGTGCAAGAAACAAAGGAGGAAAAAGACTATTTAACATATAGATATATTAAATATTTAAAAACACATAAAAAGTCTGTTTAAACATAATTTGCTTGTGTGCTGTTGATCATTACCTGTATGGGAAACAGCCTGCCTGGCACCTGCAGCACAGGAGCTCCACTGAAATAGTCAGAGAAGAGTTTGATGTTGATGGTGGCTGACATGAGGATGAGACGTAGGTCCGGACGTTCAACCGCCAGGGAGCGCAGGACCCCGAGAAGGAAGTCACAGTGGAGATGTCTCTCGTGGACCTCATCCACGATCAACACCTCGTACTGAGCCAGCGTCCTATCCTGCTGGATCTGTCGGAGCAGCAGCCCCTCGGTCAGGAACAGCAGTTTGGTGGCCGTGGTCCGGGTGGTCTCGAAGCGGATCTGGTACCCCACCTGCAATGTAGGTCTACATTTTGTGAGCTCAGTTGCAATGGCACATGTTAATAGCCTTTCTCTCTTTACTAGATATAACAGTATCGTAATTTTATAGTAAAATTATCCAAACAATAGTTAACATTAAGTATTTTTACCACATAACTCAGCTCTAATAAGTACTAACACAACTAGTCAAATAAATAGAACATACACCTGATGACGAACCTTTGAGCCGTACTGATTGAGACTCTCAAAGCTGACTCTCTTTGCAAGGGAGATGCAGGCTATACGTCGAGGTTGGGTGCAGGCTATGTGGTTGACGCCGGCTGAGAGGAGGTACTGAGGCACCTGGGTGGATTTCCCACAGCCTGTGTCTCCTGCCACCACGACCACTGGGTGTTTTCGCACCAGCTCCACGATCCTGTCCCGGTACTGGAAGATGGGCAGGTTCTTCTGCTCCCGGCGAAGCTTGGCCAGTTTTCCAAAGCTCTGCCTCTGGTTGAAGTCCAGGAAGTGCAGGAGAGCCAGGCGGCAGTCTGAGATCTCCTGGTCGCCCGGCCCGGAACATCTCTTCCGGCCTCTGTGCTCCGACCTCCCCAGGCGCTCCTCGATGTCCCGGGTGCGCACTGACACATTGATCCGGTACCGAGCGTCATACTCCACAGGAAGGCCGAGGTCTACCTTTGTGGTTCTTCCCTTATCCTTCCTATCTCCCACTTCCTTTCGCCCGGACCCACACATGTCCCTCTTTGTTTTAAACCTCTGGAAGCGGTCAAAGAAAGACCAGAATTCCCTGTGCTCCGGGCTGCCCGCCTGGATGTAGTCATGCTGGCGGAAAAAGATCTCGTCCAGCTGGGCTCGGCACTGCGGACTGTCCCAGTCCCACCTTTGACTGTCCCTCCTCCGGTCTGACTCCATATTTATCCCCGACACCGAACACGAGTCGTGTTTACTCGCCGCTAATAAGTGAAACCCACATGTCGACTTCCCAGCAGCTTCATCAACCGGGTCGTTACGGCTCAATTAAAATACACATTTCACCCCAAAACAGGCTGTGTCTGAAACGGGAAGAAAACAAGTACCTCGTTTTTTAAAAATTTTCTTTAAAATATTACGACTGAGCTCACCAGAGCGCGACATGCTAGAAAAACTCTGCTGCGAAAACCGACAAACAGGGGAACAATAATACGACAGGACCATTTCCGGTCCAGTCTTTAAATTATTCCGGTCAATTAGTAGGGTCGTTTTAATTCCGTGGTTAATCTCACTTTGATGTACACAAATACAATTTGTTGAAATTAAATGAGCGATTATCAAACATTTAACAATTGATTTAAATTTAGCATCGGTTTACCATTACATTCTATTTAACACATTTAACTCACTGTAAAGATTGTGACACAGGAAGCATGCTAATGCAGTGAAATATAAATAAAAAAGGAGGGTGGAGGTTATATTAGAAATATCTTTTATTTAAAAACATCTGATATACACATTTACACGGATGAAACAGGACAGGCCGTTCAAATGGTGTGGCGAAAGGTCACATTATTACATTATCATATTAAAAATGAATGATACAATTCAAACAAAACCCGCTGTTGCACTGTATTTTATGCCGATAAAAAGGAAGCACAGTGTTATAGTGTTATAATGAAATACCATTCATGATGATGAGAGCAGAAGTTTCTGCTGGAATTAAAAAAAAAAAATCTATATTAAAATGCACAACATACCAAGCCATAGGAGGTAAGGTATAAAGAGCTTACAGTCTCTCTGTTATTAATTCATCAAATTTAGAACAAACACAGTGGGAAAAAATGATTATGATGGCTTCTATTAAAACACAGGACAGCAGAGTAAGAGAATGCACATTTCATAAGTGAACACATGTAACAATCATACCTGAAAGCTAATTATTATCTATATAACATTGTTCTCCGTTAAAACAAAATAATAATAAAAAAAAAAGATACACAAAAATAACACACTTATTTACACTTTAAAACATCTCATTAACCCAGCTATTGTACACGTGGAGTGGACACATAATGTGTTCTTCAAACAAACAGTGCATTTTCCACTGCAGCTAGACTGGTCGTCGAGGCCACTACATCAGCCTTTTGGAAAGTCAGGCTGATACTTTCCGCAGCTATGATCTGTACTATGATTCTCAGCATGTGGTACTGTCCGTATCTTTGTCCTGTTTTGACCATTTCACAGTTTCATTTCGTCTAAACTCCCGTCTTCTCTTTGATCCAGCCACGGAATTTGGTGACTGTTGTGTAGATGCCAGGTTTGTTTCTGCGGGCGCAGCCGTCACCCCAGCTAACCACTCCTGCCAGAAACATGCGACTGCCGGCCGGACTGGACAGAGGACCGCCAGAGTCCCCCTACATTAGACAAAACACAAAAGATGCTCTTATTGGTGCATGTGTTAACACAGAGGTGCAACATGGGGGCAGTATGTTTCTACTTTCAATTTCTCACTCTGAAGTTCTATATTTTTTTTATAATCAGAAATATTTTATCCAACCCTGTGGGAAATTGCGTCTCGTTACAGATCTTTTTTTTTAATGTTAAGATAATGCAAAAACATCCAGTTATTATTACTATTACTACTATAGACTTCACCACAATGGCGCAACCGATGGCATTTCAATGTATATGCAGGGAGATTCTGAAACGTTTACTACCTGACAAGCATCGACTCCTCCAGACAGCACACCAGCACACAGCATCCGAGAGGTGAGCTGCCCTCCCATTAAATCGTTACACACTGAGTGGTTTATAATTCGGACCTGGGCCTTTTGGAGCACTGTTGCAGCAAATCCTGAATCACAACCACAACACGTAGATATTTTTAGGCACCAAAACTTGAAATGCAACATCAGACCTCCAGGGGATGCAATTGCACTTTTGGTAAAATCAGCAATGACAACTGCAACTAAATAAAAGAAAAAAGCAAAACAAAGTATTCTCCGAATTGAGTATTTGAGTTAGTGTTTAACAGTTTAACAGCACTCACCTCCTTCTCGTGTGGCCCCCCACCCGGTGATCCACACAGTGTTACCATATGGGAAATCATGCTGGGGAGATGGCAGACAGATGGGCGTGATGTAGTCACTGTACGTGACAGGGCTGTCCAGTTCCATCAGGGCCACGTCATTGTCAAAGGTGTATTCATTGTAGTTTGGGTGAGGGATGATCCGCTTTAGGTTCCTCTTCACAACCGTGCTTCCGATCTTTCGCTGGGTGTGAAGGCCGAGATAAGCTTCCCAAGTGCCGGGCTGGGAGTATCTGAGGACAAGCACAGACGCAGGTCACAAGGTTAATTCAGGCAACACTGTGTGGCAACACGCACCACATCTGAATGTGTGAGTATGCAACAACTCAAACTGCTACTACGATCAACCGAATGCTTAAAAGCGAAATATCTGTCAAGGGAAAAAAGAAATAAAAATACATAAAATACATAAAATACAGAACCAAGAAGGGTTTCGTGCAAACACATCCAGGCTTTGTGTTGTTGGTAACTACACAAAGGGCTTAGGTTTCACTGCGACAGAATGTTCACGGCAGCTCTGAACTCCAGCTGAGCTGCCAGTGGAGCGATTTGTACCAGGAACTGAAGAACGTTTGGAACTTCATTCCATTCATCACTTTTAATTACATACAATTAACAAACTGTTGCTGTCAGTTACATCACTAGTAACTTGCACATTGGTGGTTACACTTCAGAGCCTGATGTTATAGGTTTATAAAATTGTTTTATCAAAGACTTCAGTCATTATTCAACATTTTATTTGTACCTGAGCCTATTAACGATCACAGGACACCACCACTCCCCAATCTGTGACATTAATCGTATGAAGCATAAAGTGAGACGCTACCTTGTCTTGCCGTCATCTTGCACGCAGTGGGCAGCGGTGACCAGCCAGAGTGGACTGATGATGGATGCTCCGCACACATGACCAAAGTTTTTCACATGGAGGCTGACCTGCCAGGGAAACTCCCCTTCTTCCGCGTCCTGACCGCCCACGATACGCGACGTCTTAAACTTATTCTTCCCACAATCTGAAAGAGAAGACAATCAGTCACTGTCGGCGCCGGCTTGTTGCAGCTTGTTGCAGTTTCAGTGCAGACTGGAATCATCTGGCTGGGACGTTTGAGCGGCACGTACTGCAGTTCTCCTCGTCAGATCCATCGTCACAGTCCTGTATGTCGTCACACTCCGGGTTCACTTTGTCGATGCATTTGTTGTTTTTACATCTGTATGTGACGTCGGAGCAGATTATGCCAGTCGCTACAGGGAAACAGGGGAAAAAAGATCCAATCTTTAAATATGTATCATACATCAATGTGTTATTTATACACAATTTAACTTGAAGAGAAAATTTAAATTTCTTTTTGAAGTTGATTTATTTTTTTATGCACAAAAACAAACTAAAGAACACACCTCCACTATACTGATATTATTGTCGACATTATATCATGAAGGATTGTTAGCTTTTGCTCGCTGTCACAATAAAATGAAGGGTAGACTGAGTAACGCATGTCAGGTGACCTGTCTGGGGGTCGGGACAAAACTAGTCTTACTTCTCCCACAGTCGAGTTCATCGGAGCCGTCTCCGCAGTCGTCCCGACCGTCACAGCGATTCTTCTCAGAGATACACTTATTATTCTTACACGCGATTTGCCCAGATTTGCATCCGCCTGAAAAAAAAAAAAGACAAACGCGTTTAAGAAAACGCATTTCAGAGCTAACGTAAAAGACAACGCAGCGGCGTCTTACCACAGTCGAGCTCATCGGTGTTGTCGCCACAGTCGTTTATTCCATCGCATTTCCAGAAGGAGGGCTTGCACAGGCCGTTTTTGCAGCTGATGCTATCTGAGGAGCATTCTGAGCGGGGAGACAGGTGTTACATATTAAACCTGCAGATAAAACCAGCAGCCTGAGTGCAATCTGAGTTAATTCTACTTACTGCAATTCATCTCATCACTCATGTCGCCGCAGTCGTTCCAGCCGTCACACTTGAGCTCTGACTTGATGCACTGCTGATTGCTGCACTTGAACTGCTTTGGACAAGCTGCGGGCGACACAGAGGGCGGTGAGACACACGCTTTGTCGCGACGTGAGGAAAAAAAATCAGCGTCAGTCAGAAATGAGCCGCTTACGGTCTTTGGCATCAATGGCCTCAAACTCTGCATCGAACCCGCGGTCGACGTAGGAGTTGTCAGAGAAAAACACCACGGTCATGGTGTTGGTGTTGGTGCTGGTCGCGGTTATCGTTCCGTCAGGGTGTTCGCCGCAGAACCTGAGGATGAGACGCACAGGTGAAATGACTCGTCTGTTCCGCTGTGTCAATCTTAACCGACTTTACCGACATTCAAGCTCAGACTCACTTCTTCTCGTCGACCTTCACGTAGTCTTTACGGCAGTCTTTGCTGTTTTCCTGCCCAGGCTCAGACAGGAGGAACTTCTTGAACGTCAGCTTCACTGCTTTACCAGCAGGGACCTAGACGAGTGATGGAGACCAGAGACGACTTAATGACACACGTGACCCTCGGAGGACCGAGACAAAACCTGAGTAATGTACAGACTGACGCACCGTGATTGACCACTGACATGTTAGTCGGGGAGGATAGTAATTTGGGAAGTTGGGAGAGGAGAGAGTGCCCCTTTCACCTGTCAGCTGGCCACCACAGGTTGTACCTATTAAAAAAAGAAAATGTGTGAGTATTTGTACAAATGTTAGACATTTATGATGTAGGCAGTAAATTCCATCACGCATGAGCTCCTACCTTTACTTCCACGTCTGGCCTGTGACACTTTGGCCCTAAACCCTGGGTAGTTATTTTCGTTATCTGTGGCCATTGTCACTAACATGACGTTGCCAGACGACAGAAATGTCAGTGGTTCGCTAGGTGAATAGTATCCACACATCCTATGGAATAAAAACACACAAGTCAGTTTCCCGAGTGAAATGCGCGGGGGCCGTACATATAGTACAAAATAAAAGGACAGATATTAACTCACTCTTCCATAACGCGGCTCTCGATGGCCACCAGGGAATCGTAGATTTTGACAAAATCACTCTTGCAGTTATCCTCCAGATTCATGGTGTCGAACTCCAGCTTGATGATGTAGTTTGCGTCGGCCCTCAGCTGCCACTGCATGAAGGTGTTGGGGGGGTAGGGACTGTCAGGGAAGCCGGGGGACTGGATCTGCCCGATTTGATTGGTCCTCGTATGTTCGTCAAACCTGAAAAATCCTGAGACAGAGACAAACGGGGATGAATGCAATAGATATTCTACCCTGAACCATTCAGTCTTTTGGAAAGTAAGTGATACAGGCTGTCTGAGCACTTACTGCTGAACGATGCTGAAACCAGCCGCGAATCAAGTGCTGTGGAGGGACAAAGACATCATGAGGACATTGTCCACAACTGGACAGAACAAGACAACCGACGCCTACAACAACAAAGGCATCGCTGATGTGGACGGTTTTACCTGACGACACCACGTCGTCGAGGACCAACGCGTTGCCAGGTCTGTGCAGGGTTCGCTGCTCTTTGTCCACCAGCCTGTCGATGGAGGACATGGCGTTGTCGACAGCTGCCTCCTGGCCGGAGGGGACGCTGAACTCAGACAGGTAGTAGGCAATGACGCTCCCTTCGCTAGGAAGCGGAAACAAACAGTATTTAAATAGCTGAAAACACACCATCGTTTTTATCATCAGGTTTATTTGTGT
Source organism: Trinectes maculatus (assembly GCA_016785345.1). Classification (NCBI taxonomy): domain Eukaryota; kingdom Metazoa; phylum Chordata; class Actinopteri; order Pleuronectiformes; family Achiridae; genus Trinectes; species Trinectes maculatus. The sequence continues at coordinate 377,261 of JAFBJQ010000020.1, forward strand.
GCGTATGTGGTCGACCTTTGATTTCACATAAAATAAACAGAAGTTGATGCAAATTGAGCGCAGTGCTCGATGTCCTACCTGAAAGCCTGAACCGTAGAGCCGACATAGTATTTGGCCAGCTGTGGACTCCTGGAGTAGATGGCTTTGAGCTGAGGGAGACGGCGACGTCACCAAAACAGAGGTTGAACGAAAATGCATTGTTTTGGAAAATAAAATGGTTTATTTGTCATAAAGCGGCAAACCTACCTGGGTAACCACTTGTTTGGCCAGAGCCTTGAACTCAGAGCTGTTAACGTTCTCGTAAGCGTCTTCAAACACCTGATTAGTGATCCGCATGGAGCCGCTGTACATCTTCTTGACCCGCACATCTTTACGAACTGCACGGTCACACCGACACATGATCTCACTATTTATGTCTCTCTAGGTTATGGTCATTTGCATATTCACAAATCAACATTTCAGGGGTACTCACAGTGGAAATGCCAGACCAGAAGTCCGGTCATCAGCGCAATAACTGCGGCGAAGATGACCACACCTATCACAGCCCCGATTTTCCCCGGACCCTTTGACTTCTCGAGTTTCTTGTTATCGGCGGCAGGCAGGAACTGGACAGATGCGTCCCAGTCTTTGTCCTGAGGGACGGATGAGGAGAATGACGTAATTACATTTCCACATTTCCAAATATTCCAAATATTAATCCAACCCGTTTCACTGACTGATGGAGACGTATGATGCTTTTCTCCCATCGCGTGGCCACGCTAACACCTTTGGGTTCTTTCGGGTGAATAAAATGCTGTGGCTTTATGTACCTGAGCAGATAATCAACCAAAGATAAGTGACGGCTGCAGAGAGCAAGCAGGTACTTGTGCATTTGAGGAATGTATGAGCCTGTGGTCAACAGAACAACTGGGTTATGTGGCGGTGCAGGCTCAAACACTGAATAATCAAGCTCTCCGCCATGTTGCTGCAAACGGGAGAGAAACTAATAATAAATCTTCATTTAAGAATATGAATGGAAAAAAAACTGCTTCAGCGTCTGTCAGATATGAGTCACAGCTCGGCGGTTTCCTTTAAGAGCTGAGACAGGGAGAGAGAGAGAGAGAGAGAGAGAGAGGGGGGAGGGAGTGCAAAGGTTTCACCGTGTAAAATCCTGTCAAACCTGCTGGGAGCAAACTACTCAGAGATCACAGACAGGTGGAAACAACAAGGTTCTGAAACGTCAGACTACACTTCACGGGCCATCAGACAGACAGAGAGAGAGAGAGAGAGAGAGAGAGAGAGAGAGAGAGAGAGAGATATACCTGCCTGTTTTCAATCAGCATTTTATTCCCACCTGTAAAATGATAAAGGTGTGGCACGAGCATTGCAACAACTTTACAACATCAATCAATTAATGAATGTATCAACTTAACAAAGGATCATTTCGAAATTGCGTTTTTTATTTCTCCTCATCGCTGACACGTAATCATAGTTTCCCTGTGTCTCGTTCATTGGCCACAAAGCTTCCTGCTGTCTGTTGTGGTCAACAGACCAACAAAGTGGAAATTAAAATTAAAACGAGATTGCGAGATGTGGTGAAACTGACACAATGTGTCACAACCTGTGAAAACAACATGAAACGCTCTCAGCTGTAAATCATTTATAAAAACGAGCAGAGCTGCAAATACAGCACAAAGTGTCAGATATTTAAAGAAGGTTCTCATTGGCCATATGTTTTAATCTATGTTGTCTTAAAAACGTGTGTCAAATGTTAATTCGTTATAATTATTAAACATTTCTACGTTTGTCCATCTGGCTTGTTATCCTGTGAAAAGTTAATCTATGTGAACATTATGCAACCTCTGCCTCATTACATTCACAGCACACACTGCGTCCATCCCTGTTCAGGGTGAATGTATATGAAGCAACATTAAAAGACGCTCTGTTAAGTCAACATGTCACAACAGGGCGGAGGGACATGGAGGAATTCAGGCTCCCCGCTTCAAGCATCCTCCACAGATACAGTACACCTCAAAAATCAACCATGTTTTAACGATTCATCCACAGCTTGGAGGTGGGGGTTAAAGGTCGTATTTCTGACTCTAGGAGACACAATGGCTAAACACCTGTGTCATTGGCTCTACACATGCCTGTTGAAATCTCAACCACGTTTAGTTCCCACTTTTAATTATGACACTATTAGTGCCATAATTTAAAAAAAAACAATAGTTGGTGATAAAACTGAGACTGAGAATAGTTTAGTTGATTTTTTTTGTTTGTTGGTTTCATCCGCCCATCATGTAACAGGGTGTCAGTGAAGGCTGCACACAGGCACAGGCGTGTTACCTTGTTCGGGGTGTATCTCAGTCCACTCTCCATGTAGTCCATCAGGGGCCCCCCACCTGGACCAGTCCGCCAAATGAACACGTCCTCCTCTCCCTGTAGCGTCCTCTGACCTCTGCTGGCGTCTGATGCTCCCGCAGCCTGTTGTCCGAGGTGATCCTGCGGGCCTCGGTCGCCAGGAGATGAAGTCTCTTCTTACGTTTGACGCAAACCCGTACAACAACCAGGTGCTGGCCGAAGAAAACCACTCCGTTTGTAGTCACAGGAGATGATGGAGGAAGATGTCAGGATTCAGGCTTCTCTTCAGTCGAGATATTCCCTAATGTCTGACTTGAACATGTCGCCTGCCCATGTAGACACAATGGAGGAAAATACCAGGAAAAAAAAGTTCTTCCTAGAGCTTCGGGTTTCTGAGGGCGTGGCTCCACCCCTCCTCCTATTCGCCCCGGAGCCACTTCCTGTTTACCTGGCACAGGTACAGGTGAGGGCGCGAGGCGTAACTTTTCTGTTTTCCACTGAAAACACACTTTTTATTGTTATTATTGTTATTATTATTATTATTATTAATTTTATTAGTATTTTATTTATTTATTTATTTAAATACGTGAAATAGATTTGGGAACAAAGTTAAGTCATGTCTGGAGATAAAGAATTGTAACCGAATGAACAAAAAAAACTTTAAGAAAAAGTTTGAATAGCACTGTATTTATTTTAGAGCGCCTTTTAAAAACATCTTTTACATCATTACCTATTAGTAAGTGTTTCACAAGTCTATTTTGGTATCAGTCATGTGATCCATGTGAAACGTGACTCACTCATGTCAGGTTGTTGTTACATTCATGATGAGCCACTGGTTTCATTTTGACACCACGTCATCCTCCCCCGTAAAAGGAAACCCCCTCCCAAAAAAAAGATTAATTTTCATTCAAAGCTAAATATTTTTTCTCTTTATCATTTAGTATTTTTATTTTTTCCTTTATATTTTATGTCATCAACAATGAATGACTAATTTCATCAACCAACAATGAAAATGTTGTATGAAAACATTAAAGAAACATAAATTAAGATAAACATAGATGTATCCATTAATGAAAAAACGACACATCCATATGGAAGTTGTGAGTTTATTGATGTGTAACCCCCCACTCCCGTAACCACGACTGTTTCCATTGTGTCAATCATTGTCTTTTTTAAAAATCAATATTATTTATATCATATTAGTCCCCGGTCCCCCTCCCACAATCAAGCAGGCAGTTACAAGATTGAAGCCATTTGGGTGCATAGTGAGACAGTCACATACAGAGCTACTGTCACAGGAAGAGGAAAATAGAAAACAAGAAAACAAACTTAAAAATATATATATCATATCATTTCATATAAGAACAATGCACACCACAGGTAATCCTCCAGAAAAAAAGCCATGATTGCAACATCAACTATACAGGCATACAAAGACAATACTAAGAGAGAGAGAGAGAGAAAAGAGGAGTCTAGGATCCAATTTACGTTTGTGTCATTTTCTACCTGTAATTACACACCTTAGCTACTAGTTGTCTAAGCTTTGTCTTTCTGCCTGCACAGCCCTCCAGCTCTCAGTTGTGTACAGGTGGCTCCGATCCAGAAGCCTTTCTGGATACCCTGAACCTGGTTTGCCAACTTTGCTTCAATATCCCATAAATCTCTGAAATAGCCAAAGTCCCAGCTGAAAGTATCTGATTTAAATCCAGCAATTTGTGTACATTTCCACATTATCTGGGGTGCCCCTAGTGGCAGGTAAGTGTCAGTCAGGCCTTTGTTTTGTTTGTGCCTGTGGGCTCAGGGCTCACCCCATTCTGTTTTTATCATACTGCTGTGCACTTAATTACAACGCAGTGTTGATCCAATAACACGCCCACATCATTCCCAGTTTTTTTCCTTTTTTCTTGCTATGGATTTTTTGCTTTAGTTAATTTGTACAAACAATGGAGCCTGTCAGATACATAGCATGGGAAAAAAAAGCTTCCACAATACATTCAACTGTGCAACACACATCAATAAGCATTCCTCAATCTACTGATCTATGCCCCTATTAATAAAAGTTAGTGTTTGAGTACAAGGGGATATGATACCACATTCACTTTGTAAGGGTTCAGATTAGGTTCTGTGTGATGTGTTTGAGCTGGAGGCCTGTGCACACCTTCCCCTTCCCCAACCTCCTCTGCCAGCGGGACTACAAACACAGATCATCATGACCGCAGAGCTAAGAACCTTAAACAAACTCATAACCTCTTTCCTGGGAAAAAAGGTGGAATAAAATCATCTACTCTCATACGTATATATATATATATATTCATATATATATATATTCAAACGGTTTATGTATATTTCGTCTGTTAACAAAGAACAGAAAGTAAATAATTCATGATTTTTTTTTCTCATTTGTTGTTTCACTATACATTTTAATTGGTACAAAGAACCTTCATATACAAGCAATCTATTGAGAGGAAGAAAGAACAAAATCAAAACACCAATTCTTTTTGAGAAAACTGCTCAGATGATATTTGCATCATGGGAAAACTTAAGTATAGTGTCTGGTATGCCGGTCTGATGTTGGCTCTTTGCTTGATTTGCCTTTCATTTTTAAAAATAAAGAAAAACGTCTGAAGAAATGTTATACATCTTGATCTGTGATAGTTGTACTGGTAATTACAGAGACGTCTGCATAATCACATTTTCTGAAATGCAAAATGGCAGCTATATCACCTTTTCAAAAGAAACATGATCAAAAAGAGCTCTATAGTACAATAGTAGCAGTAGTAGAAGTAGTAGCATTATTTAAGGATTGTTTTGAACAAACCAGTAAATGGAGTTTGGATGTATGCAAATAATTGTAACAATAGCATCATGTGTTATTGGTCAGTAGTATGTTCCCCCTAGGTTGCCTTCCTCTGTCAGCCTCCACTGCTCCCCCTTTGGGTTCTGGTTAGATCTGCATCTGCTCCAGATATTTGTAGGTGGGGTTCTCGTAGCCGTGGTTCTGCATCTTGCTGAGGTGACGTTCCTCTGGTGTCAGCATGGGGTCAACCTGTGAGACAGGCACGTGGCGTTCATGACAACCCACCTCAACATGGTTTGTGTGTGTGTGTGTGTGTGTGTCGTATGCAAATGCAATGCAAATGCAGCAGGGACAATAATCTCATTTAGCCTGCATTTACTTATGCTCCATTTACCCAGGACATCGTAATTTAATGTCTACTTGACAGTTATAAGATGGATAGTGTTTCATCAAGAGCAAAGCGGGTGTGGGTTTTCTGTGTGGTTTACACAGTCAAGCTCAAACCTCAACGTTGTGCTGCAAATAACGGGCGGCTTACCTCCACGATTCCGTGGCTGATGGTGCCATATTGCCGCTTCCTCAAAAGCACCAGACTGATCACAATCACGGTTGCTATGGCCACTGCAATCACCAGCAAGCCAATCAGCGCACTACTCCCGAAGCTGAAATCCTCTCCCAGGGGACGGTAGGTCTCCTGACAGGTAGAAGGTGGAGTGGGAGACAGAGGGCAACAGTCAGGAAACAGCTGAGACATAATAAAGCTGATTAGCTGAATAAACATTTATACGTCTGGCAATACGGTGATATATGACAATTTCGATTAAAGCTCCTACAGAGCCATTAAAAAAAACAATTAACCATTTTCAAGGGTAAATACCAGCGTTTGTCAACCTGGGTTTCAAATTCGTACTTTGTGTTGTGTTAGATGAGCACACAATGGAAATATTAACTATATTTTTTTACTAGATTTATATTTTATAATTTGGAAACTTAACAACACAACACATCCTCTCCCATTTGCTGCTACTTCTTGAACAAGTTAAAGCAAACAAGTTCAACAGAGCGTCACATTTATGCAAATAACCCCAGACACACACACACACACACACAAATAGATCAGATATCAAGTTGATCCTGAATATTCCGTGAGCTCAAGTCACAGTCGGGGATTTCCACAGCTCTGTGATTATTTTCAGTCAGACTCACAGTGTCTGTATCAGGGTTTTTTTTTTAAACCGTGCTCTTATTTACTCGAGCAGTAACATTAATGCTGGAATCTGTGTTCTGAAGTCTCAACATAAAAGCTGAGTACATTGGAATTATATAGTTAACAATCACAAATATTATTACCCAGGCTGACATATACAATGATTTCCCTTTAAAAAATAATAAACAGTGACAACATTCGTTTTGACAGAGGGTCTTTAAAGAAACGGTCGACTTGTTAACAGTGTGTACACATGCATGACATGTGCCATATCTCGGCTAATTGTGTACAAACACACACACACACACACACAGAGTCACCCTACGTTCGTCTCCCCATCATAATCTGACACATATGATGCAAACCAATCATATGCAGACAGCCATTATTATTCTACTGCTCGGTCTCACACACGAACTGAGCATGCTCAGTTTGTGTGGCTACGCATCCATCAAACAAACTGAGCTTTTTCAATGTGTACATTCACATCACAAACATGCATCCATGCAGAAGTAATCAAAACATACTAAAATAAAAAATAATAATGAAGAAAGCAGGTTAGGGAAATTTTTTAAGTCATCAGTGATGGAGCTGTGCACACTCCCTCCTTCTTTCATCCTCTCCCCACTACTGACACCTAACAGTCCCGCAGAGGAGGCCCTGTGGAGGTCGCTGCTATACTCACCAGCCCATCAGCATGCATAACGCTGATTCTCTCTGCACTGTAAACTTCCAGAGAGTCATCAATCACCTGTCAACACAGACAGGGGAGCCCAGGTTACACTCACCGCAATGTGTGTGTGTGTGTGAGACAGATGGAGGGGGAAAGAGGGGACAGACAGGCGCAGAGCAAAGAGGGTGTGAATGTGCAGTGAAGTAAACTGTAAGAATTGTCTGTGTTCGGGAGACGATACACTCGGAGCTGTCTTGTACAAACTGGAGGGGGGAGGGGCGGTGGTGGTTTGCAAGCATCAACAACAGACTCTCTGCTAAGCACACAGTTTACATGTCTTTTCTAAACAGACTGTCACCCACTCCTTGCTGAGAGCTCTAATCCGAAAGAGTGTTGCTGTGAGTGGAAGGGAGTGTGTTTAAGAGGCAGAAACACAATCTGCTTTTTGCACACACAGAGCACGGAGACATAATTCATTTGACCCCCGATTGCGGCGTCTCGGAAAATGAAAAACAACACACGCTTGCGTGCATCCATAAAGTTGCATCACTTTGCATTCACGCACAGGCACGGCACAGAACAACAAACACACAGCTCCACGGTTGGTGCTGGATTAGCATGCAGAGTGCAGTGCACATTCAGAAGCCGAGCATCGTCTGATGAGCCGCGAGGAAGAAGGATGCGTCTGGCATAAAAAAGCAGCGTGTGATAATGGCCGGACGGAGCGCCAGTGCCGTCTGAGCGAAGGTCGTTTTATAGGCCAAACAGAAATACGCAAATAACCAAGTGAGAGATGGCTGTAACTATGACAACATAGTTACTCGAGTAATTGGAGTCATTACAAGCCGAACTTAAGGGAGCTGTGTGAAAGCGCTGCTGCACAACCGCCACAGTACTGACATTAAAAACTGGATTTAACACATGGGATGTGATTTCATGTCTTTACAAATTCCCGTGGTTCTGCTTTAACAAGGCTCCTCTCAGTTTGCGTGGAAAAAAGCTTCGAGGCAGACACACATGCTGATAATTGACATTCTTACCACATTGTTGCTGATTTTGGGTTTGTTGTTGATGAGTCTCTCCTCAGCGCCGATCAGTCCGTCCAGACCTGACATGGCGGAGCCTGCGGGAGGTGAAGAGAGCACAGTAAATAACGGCAGAGCGGCGCCAACAGGCAAACAAAACAAGCGGGGATGCTGGTGTTGATGGTGGACAGCTGCACACACAGATATCCAGCTCTCGTCCTGACAACTGTCTCTTCAGTCCGCTGGTGACAACAAAGCCCTTTCTTCCATTCAGCACAGCGGGAGCAGCGCGGAGCCCACACGACACTGACCAACGCGACCGTCCTCTACAAACGGCGGCACAATACGTTGTTCTGCATGTCCCTGAGATTTCTCTGTAAACATCCAGTTATGTGTTCTGACTCATAATAAAAACCCGTTATGACAATTATGACTCAGGCTTTTATACTCGATACGATCAATAGAAAAAGTGCCAAATAAAACAAGAATAAGGCCAGAGTGTCAAGTATGCATGTTAGAAATAAGCACAGGATCTATTAATACACACACACACGGCAGATGTGTCATGAATAAATCAGGGACCGTGAGGAGAGAGAGGGAGCGAGGCAGTGAGGGTCACGGAGAACGTAAAGCAGAGTCTGGCGCCGGCTTATTGTCTGCTGCTGCTCGCCAGCCAGTGCCAAACGCTCAGGATTAGCACAATTGCCTTTGGATTAAGCAAAGAACAATGATGGTGTGTTTACGAGCACCACTCAGCAGAAGTGATGTCAGATACCCGGGCAGGATATCAGATGGTACTGCAGGGTACACAGTACATGCTGCAGTTAGCCACAACAGGAGTGACCTCTGCGGGATCGACGCGACCTCTGCTCTGCATCGATTTGAAAATGTGCTAAACGAGAGGTCTATTATTTGACGAGTCAATCATCAGATGACCTGAAAATCCATTTCGGTTTTTATAAAAGCTTAAGTGTCAAATATTGTCCCGAATAACAATATTATCAATAACAGGTTTTCTTGTGAAATGCTAATGGGTTTGGAAAATCTGTAACATTTAAAGATTATAGATATTTGTCAAGAAATAAGGCACTGATTCATAATGACTGTTAATACTGTTTTGGACTCAACAGCAAATAGTTTAAAATGGTTGTATATTAAGTAAAAAAAAGCACTATGTAATTATAATCTATAATTGAGATGCATTTATTGGAGAACCGTGTCTCTCTAATCGATGTGTATCAATATCAAAAGGTTAAACTTAGACTGGACAAAACAAATGATGTAACCACATCCCCGTCTCACGTCAAACGAAGACAAACGAGGCCAGTTTAATTGGACTGTGGGTCAGCAGTGGAAAAACTGAGCCTCAGACAGGGTCACTAAATCACAACGATCCAATCAGGAGGAGCGGGACTGACGAGGGGGGGGGGCTAATTAAGAAAGGTCCAAATTTACTGTTGTCGTGTGGAAGTAGCGACCGACTTTGCTTTTCAGCATGAGGCGGTAATCCGAGTAAGATGGTCAACCAGAGACTCAAATGTCCATGTCAAAAAAAAAAAAAAACCTAAAACATGAACGACCAGGAAGCTTGGGATAAAACAGACAATGGAATAAAACAGTGGATGGAAATGAACTGGGGGGGGATGAGGGGGTGGGGCAGAAAAAACGAGACTCAACAGAGGCACCAACCTTTCTTGAAGGCACGTGGGGAGTCTGATAGATCGCCTTGGCATTAGAAATGAGCGGCAGAAACGAAAGAAAAACAGAACAGAACAGGGGAAGGGAGAAAGAGAGAGAAAAAGGCAGGATTATCAAGCTGTGTTAATTGATTGGGGGGAAAAAAAAGAGTCTAGAGGGAAGAGACCGAAAATAAATTTGAGAGAGATAACCAAACAGAAAAAAGGAGCCTTTTCAAAACTGGCCAGCTCAATCTAAACCCTCTGGCGTGTTGGCGTGTGTGTATATATATATAAATACATATATATATATATTTTTAATATTCCATGGGGACATGATCGTCATTTTCCCGTTTTTTCTCTTCTGGAGAATTCAATGGGGTTTTTTTTTTCCAGCAAAATGCGACAAAGAAGAAAACCGTGACTTCTTTTTTTCCCCCCTCCAAAGCTTTTGGCTCCAGCTCGGCAACAAAGCCGAAGGTTATCTGAACTTCACTGGTGCTGTGTTGAAGGCTGCGCCACGGGGACCTGTGCAGTCACAGATAAGTCCAAACCGGTGGCTTCACAGCCCATTCCCACTGGCACCAAACACACTGTCAGCTGATTCTGCCTCACTCTCACGGGCTTTGTTACTGGTGTCCTTCAGAAAGACTCGCTGGATCTTTCCTCCACACAGGTTTTGGTTTATGTTGCTGCCTGTGACTGTGTGTGAGGCTGGATCTGCTCACCCTCTGGCTCTGAGCGGGAACCCAGGGATGAGACCTGGAAGGGTCGGTAGGGTTTGCCCTCTGACACGGGGACTTCCACGCTCTCCTCTGACGACACGGTGACGTCCGGCTGGGACTCGGAGATGGACGACAGGAACTGGTCCATGTCAGCTTTCTGCTCCTGGAGCAACTCGTCTGTGGAGGGAAAAACAAAGATCTGTTATGCCGTTTCTGCTTCTTTGCGTCAAACCAAACAAGTTCACGACCCGTTTGAGTGATTCTAACCGTCCGACTACAGCGTCTCTTCCACAATGAGTTTCACCAATTATTGTTAACGTTATTTTCCCGACAGGCAGAGAGCTGCTGCAGCGAGAGACAGCCGCTCCCATTTCTGCTAACTACCAATTAGTGTTTTTCTGAAAGCTGTTTTCTGTGTAAAACTGCACAACTCCCAACAGCTTGCTGTGTGGTGAAATCTGTGACCCAGTTCTGTCACTGCACTCACTTTAATCTGTGCCGCAGCACTATGCTACAGCTTCTTTAATGAACCAAAGGAAACAAAGGGAAATAATAAAGCTCGCCAGACACCCCTCTTCCCAAGTACACTTTCCGGCTTTAGAGCTCATTGTGGAAAATGAAAGCTGCTGAGACACTTAAAAATGGGAGCCGCGTTAATTTCGCCTCCACTTTTTTCACAATGACAAAAAGATGGTACTTTTCTTTTCTGTCTCTAATTGGTTTACCAGTCTCCTCCGTTATTTGTGTTTCCATTTGCACACACACAGAGAGGTTTTTTATTTTGTCGGTTTACAGCAACGATGCACTGAATTTGTCTGACACACGTGTGCATTTCATTTCATTTTATTTCATTCTTATTAACGCCGCCGTCCCTCCCACCCCGAGCTGCCTGGAGCCTCCTGACTGAAACACCACTCACCGATTTCATCCTGAATCTCCTCGGCCACATACGGCACTTTGTAGAGCAGAGACAGACTCTGATTCATCCTCTCCTCGATCACGCGCAGGTGGGTCATCACCTGTCAGAGGGATAAAAAAAAGAAGATAATGCAAAAAAGATGAAGAAAATTTCGCTCAACAATGTCACCGGTTTTAATTATTGTCGCTGTAGCAGCCTCTCCTGTTCAAGAGACACTGAGAGTCGCTCAGAGCCTGCAGACTCGCAGACATGAAACAAGCTGCTGCATGTAATATTCAAATCAGTGGTAAAGCTCTGAACTGACTTGACAGGATCGACTGCCTGTCAGGTCCCGGTGAACACCACTTTATCACAGTCTGCGTAAAAAAAAAAAAAAAAAACCCTCTATAGATCGAACAGGTATTTCTATCCTCAAGGTTCCCCACTCATTTTCACACCGTCTACCAGTAATATGACGGACATATATTTCCACATCCCAGCAGCCAAACAGGTTGGCAGAATCTGAAACGCCACCAGCCACTGACGAAACCGACCACAGCCGGGCAGGTTACTGGTGTTTGTGAGTGTTTGAATCTGTCGCCACATGGCTGCAGTGCAGCAGAGCCAGCGACAGATGGCAACAAAGCGCCTTCCCCATTAAAGGAAGTCAATCTGCAGGCTCTGTGGCAGCTTCCTGTGCACGTCTGACACGCACGCTCGCGGCGAAGGTGACATGTCCCAGTGGTGGAACGGCAATTTCAATACATCAGTCGACCTCAGCTAACCCCGACAGGTGAGGCGTTCAGGGGAAGAGAATAGGCCGTAACCTCTCGAGCCCCATAACACAGTTATATAAAGCACAGCGGCCCTGCTGTTTACAGAGCACTGTTTGTGATGCACTTCTACATCAGCTCCACAAATTGGCTGCACAAACTGGAAAATGCAGATTTGAATAAACACTGCGAGATCACAAGACTACAGCTACACAATGTGTTGTTTCATCCATCTGTAACGGTGGGGAATAACTCACACACACACACACACTCACACACACACACACGGGTGAGTACATCAAACAGAGGAGCTTCTACCAGCCAAATCCCTGTCCAGCATTCCATCAGTCCATCTTTGGCCGAGGCTTAAGTGAATGAAACGCTCGACCCCCCCCCCACCTCCACTCCCGTCAGAGGAGCCTACTCACTCCTCCCGGGCTTCAACTCAGAGAAACACACACACGCTTTCTACCTCCCACGCACTTCGAAACAGGACAGAGAGCCTGAGACATCATTATCCTTCGTGTGTCGGTGCAGGAGAGGGAGAGGAGGGGTGCGAGATGTTGGAGTGGCTCAGCGTGAGGTTTCAGATTCCCTGAGAGGGCAGCTCGGTGCAGTGCATCTTCACTGCTGAAACCAGGCCAGGAAGGAGGTGCTGGTGAACCAAAATGAAATCGACGGATCTGAGGGACCATGCGTCTGATTAAATGATTAACTGTGTAACACCAAGATAAGGTTCAGAGCTTCTTCTTCAACCTGAGCATTTAACCAGCTGTTCAACGCAAGAGGTCTGAGGACGTCGTCGACTGTGATGGCATCAACTCAGGTGATGACAATCAAAAAAAAAAAGAAAAAAAGAAACACTGACCTGTGACTTCATCTGAGCAGCCTTCTCTGGATCCACAGCCAGGACGTGCTGGTAGTGTCGAATGGTGTGTTGCCGGTCCTTGTTCTCGGCACGGACGTAGCGCCTCAGGGCTTGCAGGATGCGATGGGGCTGTCGGAGGAATATGGTCAGAAGAACAGGGGTGATGAAATAATATTCAAATATGATTCATTATATATAAGTTAGACACAAAAACTTAACCTTTCCCACTTCATCCTGATATAACGAAGAAGAAAAGCTGTAAGAACGGCGCTGTCAGACGTGAGGAGTAAACTGCTCAATGCGTAAAACAAGACATAAAACTGGGACAGGGAGAAAAGACCAGCACCTAGCGACAGAGCATCACACCGTGTGCTGGCAACAGGATCAAAAGAATATTAGATAAAAGGAATTGTAATAAAAGCAAGGGATTATCACTGAGGGTTCAAATGTGATTGACTCTGTGCTCGTGGAGGATTTTGGTATTTGTGGTTTTTATGCCTGCTGTAATCCATTCTCCTCAAGATGAACTGGCTATAGGTCATAAGTAGAGTGAAGATGGGTGAGCATGGTGGTGTGAGAGACATAAGGAGAAGGATGAAGGATGCTCTCAGAGGCTGCTGTGTGGTTTTTACCCTGGGGGGGTCGGCCTGCAGGGCAGCCAGGTAGTTCTCCAGGGCCAGACGGCGCCGGTCATTCAGCATGGCCTCCACCCGGGCCAGGTGAGTCTCCACCAGCTGCTGCTTCTCACTGGCTGCCTCCTCCTCCAGGGACTCCACCATAGCTTGGAAATGCTATGAACCAAATCACCATACAATAAACATATATCGACACATGTGGAAAGTAACAGATCTCATTCAGAAAAAAAAATCAGGTCTTGGTACAACCCGTGGTGGCTCTAAGGCCTGTCAGGGGAGACAGGGACTCATTTAGACGTCTCCCCATTCAGAATGTGCCCTAATTTAGCCTGAGAGTGATAAAGATGGAGCAGTCAGCAGAGATATTTCATGGTGCAAAGGAGTAACGGATCCTGTGAGCCGTCACATCTCACCCACACAAAGGGACAAAGAGGGGCGGGGGCATTCCCAGGAGGGGGGGGGGGGGGGGGGGGGCTGTCTTACCTGGATCAGTGTTTGCCTCTCAGCCTTGGGCAGGTTCTTAGCCTGGCGATCAGCCTCTTCCCATTCCTTTCTTACCTGGAGAGAGCGAGACAGCGAGGGAAGTGAATGAGGTGAGATGCAAAGTGGCTGACCGTTACTGAAACAAGCAACAGGTTTGACCCCGGGAATGTCTATGCCATAAAATTAGGCACCCTATTGTGGAATTAACTGGTAATGTATAATGGCTGTCTTGCAAGGGGGAGTCTCATGTGTTGCCCCTGTCAATCAATCAATCAATCGATCAATCAATCATCGTCCTGATTCGACCCTGTGACTCACCCTCTCCATGCGATTGCGGTGCCTAATCTCCAGCTGCTCCTTGGCCCTCTGGAAGCGACTGTGCTCCTTGTCGTCGCCCGGGGTCTCAAAGTAGATGTCCACATCATCGGTGGGCTGGGGAGTTGGGGGCACGGCTGCAAGTTCAGACACAGATGGTGAGTGCACGGGCGTGCAGACCGCTAGACTGGCAGAGTGAGGTGCACGGCAACAGACAGACAGGCGGACTGGCTGTCGCAGTCAGGCATGGTTAGTCAGAAAGACAAAGATAGACAGATAACTGGGCACAGAGGAAGAGGAAGAGTTGAAAGTGTAACGCAGATTGAAGTTGTCCAAAAAAAAAAAAATCCTCACAGAAGCTCTCCTCTCATTGGTGTTCTTCCAATCGCCGGAACTCACATATATGTAAGGGAATCCGACAGTCTTTCCTTTTGAATTCTTCTCATCTCTCCATCGGCTTTCAGCTGACAGACCGCCTTTCCAACACTAATGGAAGTATCTCGCGTTTGACGGCAGGGTCGTCTCAAGTGGGGGGTCAGAGGGCTCGGGTTCTGGGTTCCTTGTGATACAGTCGTGCAGGACTCGCTCCATGCATCGCTGCAACTCGCAAAAACAATACCGCTCCCGTCTCGCAAACAGGAAGAGGCCTCATCGTTTCATCCCACCATCAAAAACAGGACGCACGGACGGATTAACGGATAAACATCCCCCCCTCCCTTCAGCCCCTAAAATAATGTTTTACTTTTAAGGCAAAAAAAATCAAATTGGTTTTGACCATAAACTGTGTTTGAACTGATATGTGCTTGTGAGGGTTTAGTGAAAGTAGTGACAGACAGACAGACAGGCAGGCAGGCAGACAGGATACAGACAGACAGACAAACGGAACATGTAAGAAACACTAGCAGGCAAACAACGTTAACAGAAAACTCTACAAAGGATGTTTGAAATTTGCATGAATATTAATGAACAATAAATTAAAACTACTGAGAATGAGAGTCACATTTTTTAGATTTGCTGTTTTTGGATTTTCTTATGGAGATTTTTGTTTTTTTTAATTGTAGGGATTGCATGATAACTCTCATTTCAGTAAAATTATAGTTCCCAAAACAAAAATGTAAACATGAGCAAATAATATATAATAAAATTCCCTACACAAAATAAAACAAACTTCATTTTTAAAAATACACCTGAGAAATTGGTTAAAATAAAATAATATGAAAAAATACAGATTTGAGCAAGCAGTTTTCTACGTGATCTATTCTGGTAAATCAAATCAGCAAAACATTGTAAACAAAGCTTCCATTGTGTAAAAGCTTTGCTATTTTTCTTTGTTTAAAATCATAGTAAATTAAAAACATTAAGACTGTGCTCCAGGAAATACTGATGGATTTATTTGTCATTATTTCCTGAGGTTTCGATTTAATTTTAGACTAAACAACTAAATAACAAAATAAATAATTTATCAATCAACAATTAAAGCTGCACCCTTCGTTTGTTTAATTGGAATAATAAATACGAAAGAGGATGACTTGACGGTTACAACAGCTGCAACGTTACGATAAGCAGAACACATTCTGCTGTCAAGTCACTGAGAGACTAAACCTATATGATCCATACGGGGTTTAAGGAGAAAGCGACTGCAGACACAAACGGGAAGAGAGAGAGAGAGAGACATAGAGAGGGGTGTCGTCAAACCGGCCCCTGTCACATGAGACTTACTCAGGCGCTTGCACACGGCCATGCAGTACTCCTCTGAGTCGAAATTGTTGCGGTTGCCGGCACAGCCCCCGTATATGAAGCGCACACACTTCCCCTGGCTCATGTCGTAGTGCCAGCGGGGCATGGAGGCTCGGCAGGGGCCGGTCTCAGCCTCCAGGGTGCACACCGCTGCCAGGGGACAGCGTGTTAGATCATCTGGCCGATAGTGGCAGCACTTCATTGCCAGTCTTGTTTACAGTCACACACGCACACACACACTACTTTACCACGAGTAGGATTAAGTCTGAGCAAAAAAAAAACCATTTCCTTTTTGTAGTATTGTTTACAAATAAAATCAGGAAGTAGTTTTGGCCTTGTGCGCTGATAAAGCAGACCAGTGTATGAAAAATAACTGATGTGAGATGAAGAAGGGTAAATGCATTAATGCATACACTTATCTAATTACAGTCTGGCTGAGATTTCAGTGTATGACGATAGTTTCAGTGTTAAAAAGGTTTGATAATATTTAAGTGGTGCAGGCAAAGTGCCAGTGAGGAAGGTGGAGAGAGAAAAGGGATGATGATATATGATGATGGAAAATAAATCATTACAGACCTTTCACTTCCTGCAGAGTCTTGTCCTCATCTTGGCTCTCTGACATTTTGGCGCCCTCTTTCTTCTCGTCCACGTCCTCCTTTTCCAACTCCTCGTCCTCGTAGACGTAGTGGTACTCCTCCTCATCTTCCTCCCCCTCATCTTCATCCTCGTCCAGGGGCTCCTCCTTCCGTGTGGGCTGCTCGTCGGGTGGCGTTTCACTGAGGAAATGAGTGAAGTGGCGAACGCCAGGAAGAGGAGTGATTTATCAAACAAGTCACAGCAACAGCTATAGGTCAATGTCAAAGTGCTTTAATTCATCCAGATGGCCCGTAATGCCTGCCCTTCACAAGAGAGCGAATTTGAAGCTAGCAATATATCATAAGACATCCCACGACCATGACCACAGCTGCACACAGACTTTGCCCTTCCCCGTCTCACGTCTTCCTACCTGTCATCTATAGCGTCCTGCTCATCCTCTTCCAGGTCGGCGTCGTCAATCTCCTCATCCTCGACCTCCTCGTCCACGTCGTCCTCGTGGGAGGGCGAGGAAGGGGAGGGGCAGCACACGTACTCGGTGCCGCGGAACTTGTCAATGCCGCAGGGCAGCAGCATGCCGTAGCTGTGCAGCTCCATGGAGCTCTTGGCACAGGCCTGACGGAGCAGAAGAAGAGAGCTGGAGATGATACCTACTGAACCTACTTTAACATTTATCAGTCGAGGCAAAGTTAGCCGACTAAATGGAAGAATCCGCGATACGTCAAACTGTTGCATCATCTTTTGTTTTTAACAGAATGAAATCAAAAAAATAAAGTTGTCATACAAAAATGCCATTATTTAACGTCAGATAAAAATACATATTACATATTTAAATAAACAGATGTAACGTTTTTAAGTCTCTCTTCTGTGTCTGTATGCATGCAGAACTTTCAAAAGCATATTCATAATACTTAAACACTCCTCATTTATGTAGTTTGCTTAAAGTCCTGCTGAGATCTGATACCAGAGCGGCGCTGTGTCGAGCTATCCGTTTGTACTTTGTACTTATGGTACAATGCTTGTCCCCTGCTGTTACCCAACATGGTAACAGATCTATTCACCCTGGAGAATATAGACACGCTGATTTTTAAAGCTAGTTACTCCAGACTCACACCGACTGCAATGATTAATGGGCCACGCGTCTCAAACGTCTTGCAGTCATTCGAGTGACTTGCTATTTTTCCCACAATGCTGTGCTTCACAGAGCAGAGTGCAGCTTCAGTCTGACTGATTGCTGCTGAGAAAACACCACTGGAGCAGTGGAGGATTAGCCACTCCGGAATATTGTTTTTCAATCATGTTTTACTCTTCGTCTCACTGGAGCTCGTGCGAGGGGCTCGGATGCATCTGTGATAAATGTAAATGTAAAATAAGACTCTTGCTCTTATGGCCGTGGTTCGAGTGGTCCCTGGGGGCCGGCTCTGTTGCTGCCCGCGGGGGGAATATGTTGCATTATAACCACAACACTAATCTGATTAGGAGCTGAAATCTGAGTGTTCCCAGTCAGCCTGTGATCTGAGGGCCTTGGAGACTCTCCCTGACAGGTGGAAGGATATTCAGGAGGGGTAAGGGAGGACTGGAAAGTGTAAACAGTATGACAAAGTAAAGGGACTCAGAATTAGGTTACTGATCTTGCTGATGTTAATCCGATGCTTTAGATTGGCTAATTTATTTTCCGTTGCTCTGGTATCTCTGAGATAGCCTACAGCTTCCGGTGAAGTGATTCCCTCCTTACCTCCTTGGCCACGCTGTGCCACTGCTGATGGCTGACGCACATGTCCGTACGCTCCTTGTGGAAGAACTTGCACTTCTCTGGAACCAGAAGCACGTCACTCATAAACTCCCCCACTGTTGAAGCAAATCACACGGACCAATGTGCCTGTTAGTCACGCCACCAAAAAGAAATAAATAAAGCCTTATCACAGATCCTCAACACTGAGTCTGAAACAATAAATTACCTACCGGGACTAAAAAAGGAATAGCAGATGAGATGGATGGGAAAAAAAGGGAGCCTAATTCAATAATTCATGGCTGCCTGGTCCATTAGATTTCACTGTAATTTCAATACAGCGGGATTTGGGATATGTGACACTTGGCGATCTCTGCGTGCACCTGAATCTGAGAGGGATTCATCCAGTCTCTATAGCCACGCGTGTCAATCTCCTGTCAAAAATAGCAGCTGGGAAAATCGGGTTTCACACTGTGACTCTGTTAAGGCGGCCCGGGCGCTTCCTGTGAGTCAATGATATCATTTGCTGGGTAAAATTCAATGCGGGTATTTATATTCATAGAATGAGCCGACAGGAAGACGAATCCGAGGAAAGAATGGACTTGAAAGAATCTCTTTGAACGGCTCCGGGTTGAAAACCATGTGCACGTACGCATATGGCGCTGGGGTCATAAGACAGATTAGAGGGGACAGCGACTGCTGATCAGGTAAAAACACTGCCGTCTGAAACAGATGGAAACCCAGACGGAGAGAGAGAGAGAGAGAGAGAAACTAAAAAATGGAGGTTTTAGGGAAAATCTAGGCTGAGATCAGTGTGGTTGGGGAACGGATGGAGTAGAAACACACAAATGAGGGTCTGGAGGTTTCCGCAGAAGCACTGGGAGATGTCCTGTAACTGCTCATTCAGTGGTCTGAGGCAGAGCTGCTGGAGGACTTGGTACGAGGAGAAGAAGCAATGTTTTGGAAAATGAGAGGGTAGCGCTGGAAGAGGGGAGAGCTGGAAATAGCAGAGGACTCGCCAGCTGCTTCTCATCTCCGCCCAGGACGCACAGTGACAACCACCCCCCCACCACCCACCCCAGCCTCGCTCTCCTCCCCTTCTGGCTCTCTGTGCCTATAACCAGCGCCGACTATGTTTACTACTTTTATTACTTTATTACTTACTTAATAAAGTTTAAAACAGTCGATTTGTTTATTGGCGAAAAAAATGGCTCAATATTTCTAATAATCAGCAATTATTATGGCGGAAATGGTAAAAAACACACTTTTTTTAGTTTTTAGATGAAAATATTTTGGTTTTGTACTATTTTAGTAAGTTTTAAGTAACCAAATAGCTAATTTCATTGCATGGAACAGAGAGTAAGTGGATATAAAGCTGATTTGCTGATAATTCTTTTTGAACAATAGACCTTGATCATACAGTAATTAGACACTTGCTCATCTCTTTCTCTTTAACTTCTCCCTATCCTAACGTCACAGGGTGAAGCTGAAGGGATGAGGAGGAGCTTGGAGGAGCTCACATCCAGCACAGCAGATGATAACTGATTCATTCATTTGCGCGTGTTCTGGTCGCGTCATTGCTATGTCTCATTCCCTCGCACTCACAGGTCGCTTCAGCTCTGAGGCGGAGTGGGTTTGAAGCAGACGTGTCCACACACAGTCACACTGCAGCAGGTGATGGATGGAGGTGTTTGGAGAACAGCTGCGCCATGCAAGCATTTCTCTGTGTGTCTTCTCATATATATGTGTGTGTGTGTATATGTGTGTGTGTGTGTGTGACAACACACGCTCACCTTCCTCTGTGACCTCCTCTCCACCTACTCTATCACTAACACTCTCCAGTGCCCAGACTGGCCCCACTACAGGGAGTGTGTCGGTAAGAAAACACCCACTGTACCAATGATACCTTCAATACACAAAGGTGGTGAATTCAATTAAGCACCAACCAGGATCTGCTTGTTGACAACACGCCTACAGGGTTTCTAGGGCTTTCCACAGGAAGTGTGCTATAGTGACATTTCATTTTGTAATGAGTGCAAGATCCAAAAAATACAAAGAACATGTTCGGCTTACGATCGAATCTGTGATAAATCTGAATCTGTATTAATAATCTAAAACATTATTTAAAAAATAACAATAACGTGGAGGAAGTTGCTGTCTCAGCTGTGATAATCTCAGATGTTGACGTTAAAAGTTGGCGAAATCTGACCAGCGGGGAGCAAACGTGACTAAAAGCAGGAAGGAGGGTGCTGTCAGCTGATGTTACACAATTACACAAACTCATCCCGTTAGGTCACACTATCCTCCTTAATCACACCTTAAATGATCACATTTGTGTCTGCATCACATGTTACAGACTTCAGGCTCATTTCAAAACATTTCACAGGTGACAGAGTCCAAACAGCCAAAAGGTGCGGTTCTATGAAACATGCCTTAGTGTGTTTCCATTATCAGCTTACTCACAACCACAAGACTCAGCCCTGCTGCTAATATCAGAATCTGTCATTGCCCTACCCTTTGTTAAATCAATAGGCTTAGTCAACAGGAAAATGTGTCAGGTCGGTAAATATCACTTAATCCTCTCATCTAATGGTCTTTAGTGGTTTTTTTCCTGAAAAGCCTGTGAGGACGTTCAAGAGCTAATAATAAACCATGAATAAATTGTTGTGACTGTGGGAACTGCTGACACGTATTAACATACAAAACTACTTAAACATCCTCGTAAATCTGCGTTTTACACAAACAAAACCTTTCCATACAATAACCGTGTACTGTGACTGTTCACACCATTCCACATATCGTGATAATAATAAATAATCCTCTGCTGTTTGCATACACAATGTGCAACGGGGATTAAAGCGCCATGGAACAAAAACCATTTTCATTTGCAGAGCTATTGTTTGGAGACGGGGAACGTGCAGGCACTCCATGTCCGAGTCAGTGCACGGAAAGACGGGACACAACCAGCTCCCTCTTCTTTCCCTAGCACTTACATTATTCATATGAATCTATTAACTTGACATGGCTGCTGGTCTGCTCGTTTTAATCACACCCTTCAAGCTATAGCTCACCTCCCTTTGGTCTATTTCCTCCTCTTCTTTTAAAGAATTAAAATGTGAGGTGCAAATAATGCATGATTTAGCAGCAACTGGATGGGTCTGACAAATTACAGACAAGCGGCGAGGAGAGTGGCGGTAAGGTGGCAGCGCCATGCACTGTAATTAAGCCCCTAAACATGGTCCATTACATAACTCAGCAGAAACCTTGGCGATAGCTTCATTCTTGCCAGCATCTTGTGTTTATCTTTGTCCTCCTCCATCAGTCTCATTCGTTTCAGGCCCATTCGCAAGCCAGCAGAGGAGGTCTGTGTAATCTGATGAAGGCTGCGTTCACAGGCCTTGAACTTCAATGTGCAACAAAAACGTGCAAAACCAAGCCGTGACGCTATTTAATTACACGACAGAGCCAACGAGGCTGTTTTAATTAAACAGCAGTCTAAACGGCACTGTTGCTGAGTCAGAATGAGTGGTCTTTTGTTGCTGATTGATGCAACACTGTGGAGACGGGGGCTATCAGGTGTGGCAGGGACTGGGAGAGGACCTGCTTCGGGATGTAAGATGAGAGCACACGGGGGGGGGGGGATCTTTGGAGACGGACTCTGCTGCGAACCCCTCTCATCTGTATTCCTGTCCCAGTCGCAGAGTGGCCACTCCAGTTGTGGTGTTTGCAGTTCCATGAATTTCCCCAAAGCCTCCTCTCGGCGTTTGCCAAAAATGCTCTTGAATAGCAGCCCATTTCACAGTCCAGTGCGACTGCTAATGGCTTTTTCATCTCAGAGAGCGGCACGACTCAGTCAGGGAGGGGCTTTTGGACTGGGGAAGAGTGCTGGGAAACGTTTGCAGTATAGAGGAAGATACTCTCTTCCTTCCTGGTACGACCGGACACGTACGGGGAGAAGCTTTGTTATTGAAATCCTTTGAGGCAGTATGAGTTTTCTCTTATTTTGTACGTCGGGGGTACAGAGGCATGCGGCCTGCAACGTCTGAGGGTATATCTGAGATTTAATAAACCACAATATAGCCATGCTGCCACTGCTGATTACAGTAATGCTGCAGGAGGCAGAGCAGGTAGGGAGGCGTGTATGATGGAGAGATGGGGAGTAATAAAGCAGGCCTCCTCGCAGACCTCCCTCTCACCGACCCTGTGTGTCTGTGTGGGTTTATGGCCACTGTCTGAGGGGGGAAATAAGATTGCTCTTTATTGCTCAACAAGCCTCCCCAGCAATAACCGCCGCCTTCCCCCCCGTAGCTACCAGCTCTGAGAAACATTAGCTCCCATCCAGTCTGGTTCTGCTAAACCTGCAGCTCCAGGCCTGAATTAGTCAAGTGAATCAGAGCCCAGTATTGCTTCACTTCACCTCTGCTAATGATTAAGATGCATCACAACCTCTTCTTTCTCCGTATTACGTGCATGGGAGGGGGGAAGAGTGGGGAACAGCTGATGAGTTCTGTGTAAGTGTGCGAGCGTACCTAAGCATTTGTACGGCACCACGATGTGGGCGTGGCCTTTGCACACCTTCTTCTCCTTCTTGCACCAGTTCTCGATGCGAATCGGCTGGTTGGCTTCCACCACGTTTGTGATTTGGAGCTCAGGATACATCTGTTGCAGGAAGAAGCAAAACGGTGCATATGAAATAACAAGTGAAGACTTTTCTTCTTTTAATGTGGCTATGTGTATGTGTGTGTGTGTGTGTGTGCCTGCAGAGGGAGTAGGTGTAATGAGTGGAGCTTCAGTGGGATCCTTTAATCCAGGCTTTATACTGACTCGTGATGCCATCTGCTCGACCATGAAAGAGCACGCATTTTACTCTTTCCCCAAATGCCATTAAAATGTCATCAGTAAATGCAACTGAAGCTTGAAAAAGAAAATGTACGGCCATTTTTAAGCTGCCAAGACAACTGCATAATAAACCACAACAGTAATACCAGAGGCCCCGTGAGTTAGAAGATACACGAGGAGGAACAAGTAAATAAAAGCTATGCTATCAATGTTGTTGAGGGAAAAAACAAATCACGTTCCTAAATATAAAGGTAGAGTCTGCCTATTGAAATGCCACCTGAAAATAACTGCCTCTTTAATGATGAATCATAGTGAAATACTGAGTTTTCCATCTCACTCGCCAATTCCCCTGAGCACACATAGACCAATTTGTGTTCAAATGTTCAAATAATTATTTATTTTTTGCTGGAAAAAATTGCTGAAATTGAAATAGTGTCAAATCCATAAAAATATCTTTGTTGACAAGCTAGCTGAAGGATCGCTGATGTTTTTTTGTGATTAGATTACACACTGTAACAGCGCGGAATGATGCAGAGTTTGAGATACTGTATATTTGATTTACTGAATTCGAGGACAAGATTAATATTCCAGTGTCATTTCTATCCATTGAAAATGAAGCTAAATGATTGGCTCACTTAGCATAAATAATGGAAACAAAGGGGAAGCAGTGTGCAAACAAACTCACAGCGCTCACAAGTTCCAAGTCGCATTGACAGTGACTTGACTTTATTGGTCTGTACATAAGCCAGAACCTTCTCAGCCACTTATTTCATTCCTTTTTGCTTTTGCCCTTCACTATCTGACTCTGATGTGTAAATTTCACTACTTTAATGATATTCATAGGAAGAAGATCAGAGGCGTGTTTGTGTCGCAGGGGCTCACCTCCTGGCAGTAGTGCAGCACGGCCTCTTTGGTTCCCATGCAGCTCTTGGTTCCGGATGGGTCGGGTTCCCAGCGGCCAGTCTGAATGTTGACGTGCATGTTGAGCTTGCCGCAGAACATCGCCACCTGTGGCTCAGCGACGGCAAACCCAGTGCCTGCATTGGCTGCGAGTGCCTGATGTCAGAAAAAGAGACAGTGAAATTAATTAATTAATACAGTCGATCACTGCAAAGCCCATAACAGCTCCACCCGTAAACACTGTGAGCCAGACGCAGGAGACTGGTTCTCTACAGTCTTAACACACACGGCAGGTTCTGTTCATGTAGTGAAACGGGCAACTGTACAAGATGTGATGGAGCAAAATCTGCACTGCCTGTCAACACATGGCTGCATAATGCTTCTGTCCTGAGATACAGGGGCTCAGACACAAGTCAGACTAAATGCACCTTGGGAATGTCTGACCGGGCTGGTCGTCAAACGAGTGGAGGATCTGACTGGATTTGGTACGCAAGGTTCTGTTTTTTGCTCTAATGCCCATTAAATAACCGAGAAGCCACACACAGAGAGCTGAAGAGAAGAGAGCCGCTGGCGTCGCGCCTCACAACCCAGGACATTCCTGTCTTTGCTCCTCCAGACATCCTGGGACTAAAATCTTTAAACAACGGGTAGATCATTTACTCTTCAAGGTAAACACAAATGGTTACGACTTCACCACCAACTCAGCTGCACAGACACATTTAACCAATACAGGGGGTCCTCGAGTTACGACGGTCGCGAGTTACGTTGTTTTCGTGGTTAAGACACATCTCCTGTGAACTTCCTTGTTTCGGCTTAAGCGGTTTGCCCCGTAATTATGTACAGACTTCGCACGGGAACTAGTTGGTGAGTGCTCTCTCCGGTAAGGAGATGCACACGGACACAGATGCGTTCGGGATCGTGGCAATACCGTAGGTTTATTCACAACACAGGGTCTACACGGTTGAAATCAGAAATCTAAAGGAAATTCTCATTACACTTGTAATCTCAACCCCTACAGTGTGTCAAGAGGGACAAAAAAGGCAAGTCACCATAATAAACTCTTATTTTAGCGTGGTGTTATAGCGACATCTAGTGGCACAATGTATGCACAATGGCACAATGAATGTATGTTCCGACTTACGTCGAAATTCGGTTACGACACATTCTCAGGAACGGATCTCCGTCGTAACTCGAGGACCCCCTGTATATGTAATCTATGAAAATATGCCTTCTGAGATACCAAAGGGTTTGTTAAAAACATATATTATTATCATTATCAGGCGCTGTGGCTTAGTTGGTTAAAGCGCCTGTCTAGTAAACAGGAGATCCTGGGTTCGAATCCCAGCAGTGCCTTTTAAATTTCCCTCGGGAATAATCAAGTATCTATCATAAATAAATACACACACACACACGTGTGTGTATGTGATTTCCTACCAGTTCCCATCTTTGTTTACCTCCCAGCCCTTTGAACAGCAGAGGAAATCCGCTATCTTCTACCTCATTGTCCCTCCTCTCATCATTTACTGAACTCAGCAGGCAGGAAGCAGCAACACCCAGCCGGCCCATCCTTCACTCAAAATAACTAAACGCCACTGGGTGAAGAAAATGGGCACCGACTGTCCGAAAATAATGTGCAATTAGCTTTCCAGTGATTTCAAATGACTGTGTGCAGCGCTTCCATCATTCAACTCATCAGCTCCTTGCTGAGACGGTAAATCAGAACCTGCTCACTCTCGCCTAATGCTATAGGGGTGGCCACGGCACAGGGGGCCCCAATGAATTAGCGAGGTGATGCGGCGCCGCCAGCGCAGCATCCAAGAACACACACCAGGGAGCCTCCAGAGAGGAAGTGGAATGGAACGCACCCCCTCTTGATAGTCGTAATGTCATCAGGCTGAGTAAACAGGCCCGCGCCCCAGGGAGAGATCAAGAGATTGAGTGAGGACTGTACGGGCTCGAATGTCTGACTGTTGGCAGGGTGCTCAACCTGAGGTGTCCTCTGCAGCGTCGTGCCGAGGAGAGAGCAGCTCACACAGTGCGTTAGACAAAGCTCTTCTTCTAATTCCGTGCAGACTCCCCGCCTGATAATAGGCGAGGAGCAGAGAAGAGCGAGGACAAAACAAGTGCTGTGTAATCACATGTTGGCAGACTGAGCCGGAACTGGGTCTGCACACACACATAAACCGAATATAGCACCAGGCAACCTCACAAACACGCGTGCATACATTCAGACACTGGCGCCCACGCACGCAGATATAATACACAATCATCACACATGGGGACAACCACACAGGCATATGTTCACACACACACACAGGCAAGCAAACACACTAAACTGTCTTGATTTGGTCCTTAAGGCACAAGAACCAGAGATTTCACCTCATTTCCCCTCCTTCCTCCAAATCTGTGTTTTTTTTAATCCTGCTCCACACCTCCCTCGCTGCACCACCACGGACATGTTTACTCTCCTCCCATCTCATTCCGTTGTCGGATTGGCTTGGAGCGCACGGGAGGCAGAGAGTTGGGGAGGAAATGGGGGATAGTGAGAAGCATGTCAACAAAGACGGCGAGGGCGGCTACGACAGCCTGACCACAGCTCGGCTCTGCGGCTGTGGAAAAACAAGTGTTGGAGCCGTCCCAACGCCCCTCTTGACTCCAATGAAGTGGTTACGTCTCAGTGTGTCTCTAATTCCTCAAGTTTTACAATGGTGGTGGAAGCAGAAGGGAGGTAGTTAACAGCACTGCCTGAAGTCTGCCGTCACAAGCTTGCTTAATACTAGTTAAGCGATGCACTGGTCCAAACATGAACGAGTGGAGCGCTAATGTGGGCAGCAGACGGAGCATGAAAACATTTTGATGGACAGAGTGCTGGAGGAAGGAGAGCAGGGCAAGAGGAGGAAGTGTGTCTAAGCAGTGGTCCCTGCCTCATCGCTACTGTCACCTGAAACGGAAGAAAAAAAGACTGAATCGTCAGATCTGCTCACGAAAAACGAGAAGAAACAAATTTAAGTGTCAGAGTTGGACTTAAACGATCTCAGATGGTTAACAGGTGATGGTTTGGACGTGCATCTATAGCCCGTTCAGATCCACTTTTTCACTGGCACCTGTCTCTTAATTGATCGCAGGTGTAACATAATTAGCCCGTCAGCGCGCCATCTCCCATCCCCTTTACAGCCAGATACATTTGCATAGATACTGGTGGATTGATAATACGAGCAGGTTTGCCAGATCATGCAAAGGAAATTGACCTGCTCATGCAGGAAGTTAAAGCATGTGAACAAACCATCTGTGTGCATAACATGTGAACACTTGTACACCAACCACATGGGTGTATAGTCCTATCTCACTAATGTACATTTAAAAGCAGAGTGAAAACTGTAGCAGGTTTTTGTCAAAAACTCAATGGCTTTCCGCCGCCTCAAGAGTAAAGTACTGACACTCAAACTCACCACACCTCATTTTCAACATTAACACCAACATCCTCACGCGTGATTCTAAACCATGTTGGTGCCAAATGATTAAAAAAAACAAAACAACAACCATGTTACACTGAATCTAACAACCAAAAGAAGAAATACAAACTGCACACAAACCCACAAACCATTTTTCCTATTTGTACTTATGTAACCGAACTTCTCTTTAAAGGTCGCATGAAACAGCCTGACAGTAATTTGCTGTCTGTCATGTTTCCACATGAAACCGAGGTTAGGGGAAGGACTCTGCGCCAAGCTCGTCTTCATCTACAGATGATGTTGATGATCCTGGTAAATAAAACACATGCCCACTAAGGCTCAAGTAACTGCTCATGCAACTTCAGCTCAGAGGGCCTGAAGGACTTCTAGGACATGAAGCATCGGCTGGACTTTCCCAAGGCCTGCCATCACAATTTATTAACTGGGATCCGCAAGATGACTTATTAACAACATTCTGACAGGTGACAAGAAAAGAAAGGAAGGAGGGCTGTAGACGTAAAAGGTAAAAAGATTTATCTTTTGCCATGTCTACAGTGTGCAGTAATATTTTATGGCGACATTTAGTAATAATAAACCATTTCTTCATTGTCTTTAATCCTGGCAGGTATTAACCACTGTCACGATCTCCTTCCTTAAAGTTAGTGTTAGCGGACTTTGTGGAAAAATATGCAGCCACGCCTTACAAATGTAAGTCATCCAGCATCCAGCTACTGACTCACTGTGAGATGTTATATCATGTGGACGTGTAAACACCTGCTGCCCCGTGGAGTCTTGGAAGGAAGGAGAGGAAAGAAGGGACAAAGGAGGGAGTGGAAGTTCGAGAGTGGGAGAGGCAGGAGAGCTGAGGCTAAAACAACAACTGCAGCAGAAAACGTGCTGATTGACTTACACCACCGCTTGACATGTTACTGTCAAATGAATGCAGACTATAATGCAATAAAGACTGGTGGGAGGTGGCATGAAAGCAAGAGGGACAGGCCTGCCACCGCGGCAGCTTGTCAAAAGCCGTGTGGGCTGAGGATCATTTAACTCATTTTCAATCTTTGCAGACGAACACGCAGTTTGTCCCCGCTTTTCCAGTCTGCCTCAAGCGCGCAAACACGTTTTATTAGCCCGCACTGTGTGCCGAGCCAAGTTTCACATGAAACGAGCGCAGGCAAGACGGTGCTTGTCGCGCAATAAAGCAGGGAACAGCCAATTGTGCACACAAACACTTGTTTTTTTTCCCCTTTATCCCTCCTAACGGATAAATATACGTTATGAGTCAGGTTCTCTAATGAGTGACAGTCACACACACACACACACACACACACACACACACACACACAAAGAGGTAAATCGGTCTTCATTTCGTTTGGAAAACGTTACCTGGCAACACTTAAAGTAGAGGATCAGTGTTATTTTCAGATACAGAAACATCTAGTTTACATGGCACCATCAATCACTCTGTGATGCATGCTGTATATAAATATATATTACTTGTATTTCACAGTGTCAGACAGACAATAAATACAGTTGGAAATATACACATGGGAATACAAGTTATTTCCAGGATTATTACCCGCTTACTTGAATTTTTTTCCTGTGCGTGACTGACACAGTGAGCTCAGTGTGAACAAGGGCGCTCCCATAAAGTTGCCGAACTTGTGCAACTAACTATCAAACAAACAAATGGAAGATTATTCAGCAATGAAAGAATTCCTTAATGAGGTTTGAAAGAAAAACGCTGGACCTATACGGGTCAGTTATCACAAGACCTTCCACACAGCATCTGGGCATGATCCAAAGAAGATAATCCCATGTGTGTGCGTTTGTGTATAAGCATATGTGGTCTCAGAACAACTAGTCAGGGAAGCGTGAACGACCATGTGTGAGTGTGTGTAATATTTAAAACTCTGGCATTTAAACCTTGGTGCCTATATAAACACATAGAGGATATCAAAATGACGATACACAAACTGTCCAGACAGTCTAATGAACAGGCTGAGAAGTGGTGGATGTTTTCTGACAAACTTATGGTGAAGTGGTCGAGTGTCTGTGCTGCTTCCAGAGCCGGCGACACTACAATCAGCTCAGTGTCAACAGGTCTATAAACCGTGGAGGCCTCGCAGGGCGGTGGCAACTGGTCTAATTTTGGCAACGGTCTGGTGAAGCCATCCTCACGGTGTCTAGCCCTTATAGAAGCAGCTCCAGAACGAGGCACCGGCTGGGACTCGTGGGTTCCCAGAATGCTTAGTGTCCACGTGACTGGGTGAAGAAATGCTTGGCAATGTTAATCCAGCTAATCCCTCCCTGTGTTTACTTAATACCTAAACAAGATAGACGCTGGTGGGAAAGCTACAGGCATGTACAGGAATATAAAAGCTACATGTACAACATTCCCTTTTCTTATTGCTTGCAATTAGTGTTGGTGTTCATTAGGGTGCATTGAAGAGGAGCAGAGCAGTCACACTATTTTTATTTCTTCATTAGGTATTACAACTTTTATATAACAGCTTAGATTATCATACGCTCTTTTATTGCATCTCAAACCTGTTGCTGCCATGGCAACAGAATTTCACAATACGTTTTGATCATTGATTAATGATACTTCATCTCAAGACAGGAAATATTTCTATATGTTTTATATACTGCTTAGTAACAATAACATTACCATCATATCATCAGTACTACTACCATCATTTTGCCACTGCACCTTATATACCTACTTATCTTGTGTTTTGTACTTTATTATGTTTATTTTTCTATCTCAGTATCTTATTTTATTCTATTGTATTTTATTGTATTTTTATTGTATTCGATATGCCGGACTGCTATGACAACTTAATTTCTCATCGGGGATGAATAAAGTAATCTATCTATCTATCTATCTATCTATCTATCTATCTATCTATCTATCTATCTATCTATCTATCTATCCATCCATCCATCCATCCATCCATCCATCCATCCATCCATCCATACATCCATACATCCATACATCCATACATACTTTTTTCCCCATATTTTTAGCTTTTCAAAAATAAAGGACGGTGAAAAGACAACATTTTCTAGCATACCACAGTGGTACAGTGAGATGCGAGACAGCCTGCAGGCTAATATTAGCTCTACAGAGAAAGAACAGGGTGTTGCTCACATAAAAGAACCAAGAGAGCACTTTCAGGAGGGACATTAAAGCTGCTATGCTGCTGCTACAAAGAATTTATAAGAGGCGGTTACAGCGCACGCTATAATCAATATAATAACGATCAGTTTATGCCAAGACAGATTTTAAAATATGGATGAGGTTTTGAGCTCTGATCCAGAGTTGCTTATTCCTCAGTGCGAGTGAGACAGCCTGGTCAGGATGTTTACACGAGCTGACAGAGTCAGAGCCGAGAATCACGAAGCGAATATGAAATATGACAAGTTGTAGGAAACTCAGCCGGTATGTTCAGAGGGCTTTTTGTGTCTTAGCTAAAAAAAAGTACGTTACAAGTCTTCAAACATCTTTTCTGAGCCAAATAATCAAAGAGTATGTTGATAAAAATGGACTTGACGATCATGTTATTGCTAATTCAGCTAGTTGCTATTAAATGACTGTTACTGCTCTAGAAATATCGATGACAGATTTAAAAACACAAACAAATATAAATAACATCTCAACACAATGTGTCAGATATGATCTACTCTCATTATCTCATTACACTGTACTGATAACATATCAGTACAGTTCATCACTTTTTCCAAATCTGGTCTCTCTCATAATCAGCTCACTTGTTATTTTTCACAATGTCAACTAGAGGCCAACATAGATGCTTCTCTGCCATCGTCACCATTGGCCTAAAATAAAAAAGTCCTAAAATACTCGTTAGCCTATCAAATGAGGCTGCATGACGTTGGTGTGATTCCTCCAGCTCCTGCTGGTGGAGCCCGTGGGAAGACAAGGGCCTGAGCCACTGACACCATCACTACACCAACAGCTCATCAGCAACAGATAACAGAAGGAAGGGGGGAGGACATTTAGCGACAAAGGGACAGTGACATTTCCTTTCTGACTCAACACCTCCACCACCTCCCACCTCCCCTCAGAGGGGCAGACAGTAAAAATACGCTAATGAAAGGAAAAGAGGTGTCATGTTCTTAAAGACTCTGAATCAAAAGGGCAACTCCTCACTGCAATGCAAATGAGCTCCTCTGTCTGAATGAAACAGCCTTTTTGTCTTCCCCATTTGAAGTGTCTCCAGACGACTCTGGAATTGCCCTGTGAGCCGTGGCTCCAAACCCACAGTTTGAAGAATGCCCCCACAGTTGGGCGAACAGACTGTCCGGTCAGTGCCAGTGTCATTTCCTCCAAAGACGACAAACTGAAGCCAACAAACTTTTTGTCTAAACTCGATTCCTCTTTTTCAAAAAGAAACCCCACTCACTTTTCCACTTCCTCTTACGTCAATGTGAAAATTCCCAATGATGTCAACCTCATGTTTCAGTCGAAAAGTAAAACCTTTTTTTTTGGAAAAGAAGAACTAAAGAAAACACCTATACACCGCTTTTCACCTGTAAACAGTGCAAAGGTTCCTAAATCTGACAGGAGTTTGTGCTTGTGATAAAATATACAATAAAAATAAAACGATCCAAATCTTAAAAACTTTTAATCCATTCATTATTCTTTAAGTGAGCAAGTCAAAATCTTTAAAAAAGGTGGAAGCTCAAGTAGTAACTGCACTGCAAATTCCATCAGGTTCTATGGCAACTAGTTACTGGTGTTAATATTTCACATGTCCCATAAACCTCACTAACAGTTTGCTGCTATGATTCAGCTCCAGCTGACGCTGGCCGCGAGGACGCCATGCTCAGGAAACGGAGACGAACCATAGCAAGACGTGTTCGCAATTAAGCTGCGGCGAAAGATGTGAAGAGGTTGTGGTGATTGGCTGGCGCGGGTCTGCCTGTGTGTCAGGGCGAGATAACATGGCCTCTCTGCTTACAGCAAACGGACGTGAATGACGACTTGTTCAAATGGCCCGTTGCTATGGAAACTGTCGACAAAAGCATCCCAGCTATTCACACGGAGGAACATTGAGGCAGCGGAGAAAGACAGGCGAGGGGGGAAAGGGGAGAGGAAAAGAGGGATAGCGAGAGGAAGGAAAAGAGGAGGGCAAAAAAAAGGGAAAGAGAAACAGATTGAAGAAGTGGAGCAGGGGAGAGCGAGGGGAGGGGGGAGATAGATCATCAGCGGCTCACGGCAACACAGCAAAAAGTCATGAGGGAGAAAAAAGAAAAAAAAGCAGAGGGGGGCTTGAAAAGAAAATACAATAAAGAAAGAGGGAATGAGGCCACAGTTGTAAGAGACTGGCAAATGAGACAGTGTGGCAAAGTGTAGTGACGAACGCTGTGTGAATGGAACTGAGGCCGACACCACAACAACAGCTGCTCTGCCATGTTTGGTGCATTCAGCAACTGTGTGTCCTTGTGTGCAGACATGGGAATGACCCTCAGCACCATAGGTTCGCATGCACCCCCCCGCCCCCCGATGTTAATGCATATAGCAGAAACACGGAACACAATGTTCGGTGTGCTCATTGCCCCACTCACCTACACAAACAAACATGCACTTTTCCATGGCGGAATGCGTCAGTGTGCAGCAGGCACTGCCCATCTGGTTTCCTTTGAAACATTTACCAAACAGCAAGTCACAGCATGAGCTCAGAGGGGAACCAGGATCAGGAAGGATGAAACTAACTGAATGTAGTTAGCAGGGTGTGCTGCTGCAGGTTAGTGCCACTCAGTCTGGATGAAAGTCAGCGCGCATGAAAGTTAGATGGTGGTGACATTGCTTCTGCAGGGACGTTTGGAGGTGAAGGACTGTCATAATAGAGAGAGTCATAATAACACCATTTTCAGCTTAATGGCCTCATAATATCTTCAGTATTTACGAATAGTGCTTATAATATAGCGTTGCGGTTCTATTGCAGAATGGATGAAATAAACCACTTCAGTGGATTAACTTAAGAACCAGATCTGGTTGGATGAACATTCCTGAAACAACCTTAATTGGCCTCAGTGTGGGTTGCGCTTCCATTTTGTTGTGCTATGCAACTTGAAACCTATTTGAAAGTGACATTAATGCAAAGTCTGTGACGCATGGCCCCAGACGTTTTTATTTCACATTACGGCTCGGGGAGTTTTTTTTTTTTCACTTTAGCAGTCAATGCAAGAGGAAATTCATATTCATGCTGTATCTAAATGCAGCTGGTTTTGGTGGGGAGTTAGAGAGAAACATTTGCTCCTTTCAAAAACGTTGCTTCACACCGATTTGTTCACCCACACTACGTGGCGTTTTAGTCCATTCTTCAGCTGCAGAACACAAAGTGAAGCTAAAGAGTATGGCAGGAGGTAAAGACTCGTCTCCTTCATGTCTGTTCATAACATCTGAAGCACTTGTTAACACAGGGATAAGTGTTTGAGTCATGCCGGCTCTTGAGAGACTTGAGAGCAACATCAATGTCTACCAGCCATTGCTGAGCGTTTACTTGATAATAAATACTGCTTTAACAAAGTTACACAATAGTGTTTCTGAGTGTGGCTCCGTTCATTTTAAGTGGTCGAGGTGGACGAGAGCGTCGCCCGAACGCCTGACGTGTAAATGCAGCAAAATGTAAAGAAACTTGGCCGAGAAAAGACAAAAAAACAAAACAGGGTGTTAATTAAAGCAAAGTAGTTTTTGTCTTTTCCTGTGGCACACAGTGTTTTCACTGGGGAGAAGGTGTGTCTAGACTATTTATAAGCAGCTCCAGTGTCTCCAGGGTCTTGTCTTCTTCTTTGCCTCCTCTAACCACTGTCAGAGGAAGACAAGTAAACACTGGAATAATGAGGATGACACAACACCTTTTTGGTTAAGCTGTACCATGCTAAAAATATAATGTCTGTTAATGTGAGCTCGGAGGGGATTTTTATTGGCAAAAGAAAAGTAATGGAGGTAGTGATTTCTTCCTTTAATAAGAAATTGCCAGGAGACTTATGGTAACACATTCATTTGGAATTTAGTTTGTTTTCATTGTTTTATTAGGGATTCAATGTGGCTCTGGTGTGCAATGGTAGAAAGTCTAAGCTGGTAATATCTTTATTTTAGCAGAGAATCGGATTAAATCAGGTTCTGGTTCCACGTAGGGCCCCTTAGGTCCCTTTTCCATGGACAGAGAAAATGCAAATGGCGGGTGAGTTAGAGGGTTTCATTCGTGACCTGAAGTTCAAGTGTGTTGACCTGTCCATAACCCCAACCTGACCTGGGTGTCTGTGGTTCCTCAGCTGTTGCAGACAGAAAAAGCGAAACTGGTGAGTTTCCTGTTTTGCTTGTGCTTCTGTTTTCCAGTGCACAGCCAGATTAATCAGTGGATGTCTGTGTGGGAGACTTCCTGGAAAACAGTTCCTGATAACCGAGGCCTGAGAGACAAAATAATAAAAGCTATCAACTCTATGTGCCTCAGATATTTATAGTATATGTCACACATTTTCTCAAACAGAGTGTTGTCAATACTGTGTGGTCTCCTTGTCTTTCTCTCAGCTCTTATCTGCACAGTGTCAGGCAGATACTTAGGACCACTGCTTATGACAGAGCACGGCCCGGCTGATGGCTGAGGGCCCGACGCCTGCTGCACCTTGTTTTCCATTTTCTTTTTTCTGATTGCAGCTGCTGCCAGTGAAGCAAGCAGAAAGATGCAGAGGAGGAGCGCACAGGGACTGAAGAGCTATTTCCCCCACAGCTCCTCTTAACATCGTTTTCAGGCTGCACGCATCTCCCTGGAATATCCACCTCTCCAGCCACATCACACACAGCCCTGAGGGTCATCCACAATCATCATAATATTGCATCTGGGTTTCCCTGCCTAGTTAGTGTAGGTAGATCTGGAGCAAATTGGCTGGGGAGCAAGAGACAGAGATCCAAAGGGTTTGTTATGGTTCTGCTTGGCTGCACCACTTGTGATACGTGCTTTCCGAATTTAGGAGACGTGTCAAGTGATAGTGAGGGCCTGACTACAGCTTCCTGGTTACTCCGATCGCTGTCAGGAAGTGTCGGGAAAGACACAAAGAAGGAAGAAGCAAAGATGAAGGAGGAGAGGTACACTATCAGTGATAGCCAAGATAACATAGCTGGTGTGGTCTGATCCTGAATCCTAAGTTCAGGGCAACAATTAGTTGCCACAACAGAAACATTAAAAACTGATTAGTGAAAAAATAGCACAGGGGTCTATAAATTATTGATTGCTACTTAGTAGATGCAATTCTGCCGATGGGCGGTGGGGAGGTGTATTAGAGAGCTAATTAAATCGGAGCCTTGATCATCTCATATGCAAACACAACTGCAATGGGTCAGTTGTCAGAGAAATAACTGATAAGCGGCCAGTGTGGCAATGAACAGATAATTACACTCAGTGCTTGTTGTTTAGTTGCTAAGCTACGCAGGTGCATGATTGCATAAATGAAGTGCTCATAGTATAAAAACTATTCCTTGCCAAGACAGGTTTATTGCCTCTCATTATTATCTATGTATCATCACAGCGCTCGTTAATGAATCGAGGACTGCGACGAGACAGGTACCTTCGCAGGTGCGTTTGTTTGCAGTGGCACATCAGCTGCGTGGTGTTTTAACAATGGCTTCCTGAGCGTGTCTGCCTCTATTACAGTGCTCCCTGTCAGTACAATCACCCATTCTTCCCTCCTAACCACTAACCGCTCTCTGCAGTCCTTCCTCCATCTCTCTCCCCCTTTCATCTCTATTTCTCTCTCAGCCTCAGTCGGAGCCATGTGAGCGGTCGACCCTCTCAGCCCTCTCTATCCGGGCTTACGTTCCACGTGGCCTCGAGCGGATTACATTCTTGACATCACTGCGCCAGATGTTTACGACTAAAATAAACAACTAAACCTCACTACCACATACACATACATCCCCATTAGCCGGAACTTGACCCCCATTTACAGTTTAGGCTTGGGCTGGTTATTTGTTTCCGTTTAAAAGTTAAACTAAAATATTCACTTGTGTCTAACAATCAACCTGGGTTTTTGTACAATCGCTCTTTTGCAGTTGGAACCAGAGACTTTGTGTTTATTACCTTATTCAAAAGGCAAAATGAACCTGATTTCTCTGGTTTTCATTTCATTGCCTCGTCCCAAGTTTCCATTTCCCCTGTTTTCCCTCCTGCAGCTGGTGCTTCCGGCTCTCTCTGGTGAGCTGGAATTGAGATCAAACAGCCAATAAGCCGCCCACTCTAACGTACACATTAGCATTATTAAATTGGCCGATGCCCATGCTTTTATTAAAAGCCTGGGTGGGAGGTCTATCCAGCTAGCCTGTACCTGTGTCTGAGCCCGACATCATAGAGCCGGACGAGCTAATGAGGGTTGCGGGTGTATTTCTGACAGTAGCCGGTTTCTGTGGGGGTTTTCAGGTGACGGGGTGAAGAGTGAGTCTGTGGAGAGGCGATAGCTGGGCGGGATAAAGTCAGTTGGCTCTGGCAGCGGCTACATGGGAGATTTAGGGCTTAGGTGATTGTTAGACGGGGCTCAGTTTGTTAACTATGGGCCTGTGTTTTCCACAGCCTGCTTTGTGTGGACGCTGACTCTTTCCCCCAATTTGAACTGCACTCTCAGCAGTTTACGCGAGGAGGATTAGACACGGGAGTCCACCTCCCTCTCGTCCGCCGGAGAGCACGGCCATCTCATCGTTTGCACCCAGGACAGAGAATTTGGGGGAAATGACCTGAGCTCCCTTCACTTTCTTTTTGCTTCTGCTCCTCTCATACCATCCAAGTTGACTGTAAACACAGTTGCCGCATCCATCCTTCCTCCCTTCAATCCCACTACGGCTTTTTCATTTCGTGCTCATCAGCATGCAGCACCACGCCGCTGCTCCTCAGGAGCCGGCAGGCTGGCAGACAGGCAGGCAGACTTGTCAATAAAGCAACCACAGTAACAGGGCACCTCTGTGAGGCCTCCAGCTCTGTCCGTGAGGTCTCTCTCAGCTGCCCGGACTCCCTCGGTTAATGAGCGCGTAATTGTTGAGCAAGCAAAAGAGAAATTGAGGAACTGAGGAGGGAAATGTGGCCACGGGGAGAGAGGTGTAACAGACAGATAGGACAGATTGACCCAGTGAACAAACCAAAATATAAAACTGCCTATTTGTACTAAAACGTGTGGTGTAACACAGTCCGCGGTGAGAGGAGAGGGGGCGCTGTGGGAGCCGACGCTGAGAGCAGGCGGGGAAATGCAGTTTCGAGAACAACGTGGAAATATCACATTCAGTCGCGACAAGGCAGCGGCGAGCTGTCGTTGAGGCCGTGCTGACGCAGGAGACCAGATTGAGAACGGCAGGAGAAAGATCCAGATCCAGGACAATGCAGCGACGTTTCCGAAAATGTCTGGGAACATAGAACGACAGCAGGGGACAGACGAACTGTATGAAAGGCAGAAAAGGTTGTTGACCTCTCTATCCCGCACTGATACCACGACTAATATTCAAAACACCTTTGGATTCCGTGTGGGAAAAACCGCAGGAAAGATGTGCAAACGTTAAACAGCATCTCAGACACGTGTGTGTGTGTGTGTGTGTGGTAAACATTAGTCATAGACTAATTTATTCTCTTAATATATTTGCTGTCTCGTTGGCTTTTATCTTGTTCACGTAAACATTTGAAGCAGCACTGAAACAACCAAATCCTTTACAATTACTGTAAGCCCTCTGGGGCTGGTTCCACAATGGATTTTCATCTGACACAACATGAAGAATAATGAGGTTGCATGAAAGTATTCAGTCACAGTGACGACACTCAACCTCACAGTGGTAACCTGCGCACGGTGCCTCTCTCCCGCGACCACCCAGGCTGATTGAAATGAATCTGTGCCCTCATTGCATTGCTCGCTGTTCATTTTTCTCTCCTGCAGACGCAACCCACATGTCTGCATTAACACTGATGCTCCGGGCTACATGAGGGAGCCCATCTTTACCGCGGGGGGGGGAAATGATGGATGTAATGTAGATATGCTTATCTGTCATTAAGCCCTGCTCTGCCCTCCCTCACCGTTTTATCTGCAGAGGGAGGGTGGGAGGGATTTCAATCAGACTAGTGAAGAGTATTACTCCAGTGAGACATTCAGAGGCCAACAGCTAATCAGTCATGTCTCTAAGGAGAAGACAGACTCCACAGCAGGGGCATCCATCTCTGAGATGGTCTCATAAATAATTGCGTCTTGTCAGGAGGTTGACCTTGGTCCCCCACCTTCTGCGCGTCAGTTGTACACTGCGTCTACAGTGTACAACCCTAACCCTGCACCCCGCAACTTCTCGGAGAGAGATCCCAAATCCAAACGAGCAAGATGACAGCGACTATGAGGCAGACAAGATCCCTCCGCCCTCGTACGATAGGGCCACAGTGTCTGCCTGTCAGCTCCCAGCACCTCAGTAATAGCACAGCAGCATTAAAGAGGCTCCTGAAACATGATGAACACTGAGAAGAGTGGTTGGAGGTTTGGAGGGAAGCGGTGGTGGTGGTGGTGGTGATGGTGGTGGGGGTCCGGTGAAAACAGCTAGCAGCTCAGAAGGCTCTATAATTAGCTGCAGAGGATCAAATGACTTTTAATGGGTTTGTCTGAAAACAGCTATTTCAGATTTTCGCTTGGAGCTATATCATATCTCATCAAACTAATGGAATTCTCTGGAGTGCTTGATTGGTTTTTATCTCAGATCAAAATGGCTGATAGAGGTGCACGGCTGCAGCCTTTTATGAGCTGCAGTGCGTAATGGGGAAAGTGCAATTTCAGGGCATTATTATGTTAAAGAGATGGAGACGGTGCCAACGACAGATTTACACTTCTTGTCAAATGCAGCGAGTCGTCCTTCAGCCTACTATCAGACAGCTGTGACTGCTCATGGTTTGTTGCGTAAGCCTTTTTACCATCTCACTCAGATATTTCGGTGTGAACTCGCTCACAAGTTCTTATGACAGATGATTGAATCATCTACTGGTCATTAGCTTGGGGATTAATAAACGGACGCTACAGGAATATTATTAGGGTGGTAGCTCAGTCACCGCTCGATCTGGAGGGGGAGAGGTCTGGTGCAGAATGCTAACTGTGTTTCCTACACACTAACACAAACACCAGCTATGATTTTCCTTCATTTCCCAGGTTTTCCGAGAAACATTCAAACTAAATTAATATTCCCCACTGGCCATCAGTTTCTATTTCAGACTGCGGAAATTGTGTCTATTGAACTCCATCCAGGTTCTAACTGTCATTTACATTCTGCGTTCTCCTGTAATTATACAATAAAACAAGCCTCTGCGAGGGCAGGGAGGGAATGTGCGGGCTGCATCATGGATGAACACTTCTCATTGAATTAATTACAGCCTTTGAAGGTAGGAACCAAAAAATAAGCAGTGGGGAAAACGCAGACAAAAATTTTCATCTGATTTCTGTCACAGGAAAATGCATGTTCCGATTCACAAGTTCAAGGTGGGTTGTTAGCTTCTCCTCCCTGAAAATCCTCCTCCATAGGAGAAATTCCCTTCCCGCCCCCCCGTTCAGTCTGAGTCCCAAGTGGCCCATCGCACAGAGCTGCTATATGTCCTTGGCCACCTTCTCCTTGAGAAAGTGCTGTATCAGACAGGCTGCTAACAGGGCCGTCACAAAGCAGCGGCGGCAGCAGCAGCACAGCCTTTCTCTGGGGGTATAGCGTTACACCGCACTGCTTCTATCTTTTACCATTCTGACATTTTCATCCCCTCCTCCTCCTTCTCCTCCACTCTCCCGAGGAAAGAAGAGGCATATTTTATGAAGAGAAACAGGATGGAGTCCGTGGTTCCTGTTGGGATGAGACCATTTCCACTGCCGGCACGGGGGTAAAGGGAGTCGAGATATGAAGGAAGTTCAGTGAGCAGGAAGACGGACAGGAAGGGAGTTGGACCTAACAGTGACTGAGCAGCACCGCTCAGCACAACATACACCTATCAACTTAAAATAATATTTAGATTTATATATTTATCATATTTTCATTTGAATCATACAGTTAAAGTAATTCATATAAACCTGATGTGTTTAAAATGCTATATTTGTGTTTAACTTGTTATAATAAAGGACAATTCTTACATGCAATTAAAATACATGCATTTTTATTTGAGCGCAGTAGCAAAGCAGCCTGCCGGTCATCCGCCCATCTTATTCAGGGTAAACACACTCTCCCCGCTCTCTGTCGGCAATCAGTCAACGCAGGTAAGTTAAGGGATGGACCTGAGATTACAGGATGTCTCATGGCTCACAAATCACCACAAACAGCTGCGACTGTCCTCAGTCGCATCATCCACATCCCAATGAAACAAATGCACCAAAACAACAACAACAACAACAAAAAAAGACACATCAATTATAACTGAAGTCTGGAAAACTAGGTCTGGTTTGAAAGCTCTCGTTCGCCGAGAGAGAGAGAGAAAATTCAAATGAAGATGGAAAACAGCACTGGAGTAATTTATGCTCTTATGCTTTCTGCTGCAGTTGAGCATGCAAACAGTGGGAAACACAGCCTCACGCACTGTTCAGTGGCTCGCTGTTTCTTAGCTGCCTGCCTCCATTTTATTACCAGGAATAAAAACACAAAGGCAGACAAATCGGTGCACAGGCCTCACCTGAGTCTACATATGACTCACTAATATTACAAAACCACACACCTGAATAATATGGGCGTTGGTGGGGGGGGGGGGGTGGGGGGGGGGGGGGGGGGGGGGGGGGGGGGGGGGTGGCAGACAATGTTGTTGCCTTCACATAGGGACTGGCAGAGACTGAAGAAAAGACAGATGGGCATACGTACAAGTGCTCGGTAGCTTATAGATAGCACAGCAGATATTTTATTCATGGGAATGAAAAACCAAAGCAGCAA
Organism: Trinectes maculatus; assembly: GCA_016785345.1. Classification (NCBI taxonomy): domain Eukaryota; kingdom Metazoa; phylum Chordata; class Actinopteri; order Pleuronectiformes; family Achiridae; genus Trinectes; species Trinectes maculatus. The sequence goes on from JAFBJQ010000020.1 coordinate 418,851, forward strand.
GAGTGACTCACAGAGCCACAGGGACACACACACACACACACACCCACAAACACACTGAGCTGGGGGGGGTGACAGGGTTTAACCCACCTAGTTTAACTGCCTTCTCGATCTCAAACAGAAACTACATTAAAGGTCTCCTTTCACAAGGATTAAAAGGAGGACTGTTTTAGTCTTGTGATGGTGCCGGAGTTTATAGTCACTCTCGCTGGTATCACAGGAAGAGAGGCGCTCATAGGACAATACAGCCGGCCATTTGCACTGCAGGCTATGCATTCCTGAGCACTCTGGCATACAAACCGACAATGGAATTCTCACACAGCCTCGTTGAGCCAGGCTATTGTTGACGACACACAGGCTCAGGTCTTGCAGCGTTCACCTTGACTGCTTATCTGTTAGCATTGCCGTGCAGACTGGGCTACGCGTGGCAATCACGTATGAGCTATCGCAGAGGCAAAACAGATTAAGTATGTGATGAGCAGAGCAGTAAGAGGACGGTGAGGTCATTCGCATGCATTAAGCTGCAGTTCCAGTTGTAAACAAAGGGCAACTGAGCTCACTTGGGATAGTTAGATCACATGGAGTAGCTGGGAAACAAAGTCCAGACTAATGAGGCCTCTCTACTCAAATCCCCAGGATGAGCCGAGAGCGTGTCTTGTCGATGGAATCGCTCCAGGAGGCATGCACGGGCTTGGAGGACGGCAACAACCACAGGGGAAGACAGGAAGAGAGACGGAGAATGAAAATTGAAGAGCGACAGAAAGGCATCTTTCAGGAAATGAAAGAATACAAGAACATTGTGGCTTTGATTTCCAGCCGACATCCATTCCTGCCGTTAGTCATGACGCACAGAGACAAACTGAAAGTCGAGCCCACAACGCTAATACGACACACAGGTGACTCACTGGGAGAGTGTACCAAGCGTGCGTTTGAGCAGAGAGTGAAGGGCAGGGCTTTGGGATTAGTACCTTTCCCTTTGCACATCTATAAGCACTCAGTGTCTCTTGTCGTTAAGAGGATTCCCAGGGATACGGGGGCTGTCCCAACAATTGAAGATGAGGTTTTAGGCACTAATCTACGAATTTGAGGGCGAACAAGGCTGATTCCCTGCCGACGGGGCACATGCCGCCGCCGTCATCTTGACTGACACGGCAGAACGTGGAGGTCAAAGAGGCAATCTCTAAAGCTTAGAGGAGAGCGAAGGAACAGCCTATACCACCCACAACAATCTACTTAAAGATCACTATCAAACACAAGTGCTCCTCCAGGCATGACATGTCACCAACAGCCTGCCTTTGCCCTCACCGTCGCTTGATATCTTGATCATCTCCACGTGGTATCAACACCCCAGGTTGACCCACCTATTCATGGGCGCACAAAGGGCCGTCACAGAGAATCGTTCAGGCCTGCTAACAGACAGCTCCACAGCGCCCGCCCGGACAATCGCAGCCAAGTGGGGGCAAGAGATTGTTCATTATCTCCCCATTTTCAAAGCAAATACACACAGCGAAGTACACAGGAGCAGACTTAAATATCAGTGCTTGACTTCAGGCACACAAAGCCGAGCATGCACACAGACTATGAGTGATAAGGAGGGGGGGGGAAATCTTGCTGCAAGACGACTGCAACTGACAAGTAGTGACCACAGCAGTGTGGCCACTATCTACTCTTTTCACTTCTTCTTCCCTGTATCTCTGAGGGCCGGAGCCGCTTGTCCAAACCTCAGGGGCCACTCATGACCAGTACACCGCAAAACCAAAGTCACTCTTCCACGATAAATTCATAGTTTCTCTTCCACACAAGCACATGCATGTGTTATGGTTGTGGTAATCTAATACTACTACTTTAAATCATGAACTGTTCCAGGTATCTGTTATTCCATCTATCCAGTAATCCAGGTGCAGTAATACCTGGGCGTGATACAATTCTCCTGGTAAACCTGCTACGTGGTTCCTGATTGCGCCCTGTGTGTACATTAGCTCTAGACAGGATGCAGCTGCTCACCCAGGAAGCAGGCGAACAAGAGACTGAAATAAAACCCTGCTTGCTGATACAATGAGGAGTATGAACTTATTGGGCAGGTGAAGTGATAAATCAGTGGGGCAAATCCTCTTTTGAAGCCAGTGCAGACTGTAAAGCCTATGACACAAGATGCTGAGGCGGCGGTGGTGGGGGGGGGCACAGCTGAAGAAACAAAAGGTCACAATCTGGCACTCTCACAGGTATCTGACAAAACAAGACCGTTGACACAGCTGAAGTAGCTGGCTAAGCCCAAACGTTCACAGTGAATGAACTGTGAAACAAGAGGGGAAAAAAACAAGAAAGAAATCTGAAAAAAATCCAAACTGACCTTTGACACAAGAAATGGCGATCGAGCTTTCAGAGATAATTATTGACTTGAAGGAATCCGCTACTTGAGTTAACTAGCGTATAACCTGACGCTGTTTTTGAGAAGTCACACATCATAAACTCTTTCTTTATAGGAGTCAGAGGTCTTCATATAGCATCATGTTGGTTTTATCCAAAAGGTTATGTCATATTCAGATTTGCTAATTATCACCTCAGCAGTGAGTCTGAAATTTCCTGTAAACAGTGCGTAATCAGAGGAAAATTAGGGAGCTACCAAAAAAGGGATGTGAGAATCTATGAAAATCCTGTTTGACTGCAAATAAAGAGCCCGGGTTTTAAGAACAACCACTGATGAAACCACAAGATTTCTCCGGTGTGCCTAGCTTTAATAAGGCACTGCACATTCATACACAATATAATCTGGGGTACTGATCAGAAAATTCATTGATTCCCATCCATTAATCATCTCAGGAGAGTCTGTGCACTATCGATCAGTGAGTCTGTGTGGTGAGGAAGCCTGACACGGGAGACAATCCTTGCAGAGGGGGCTTTGTCGACAGAGTACAGTCGCATTGGATTTTGTTAGGGACATAATAACCATTATTTCCCAACACACAATGCCAGCCAATACTGCCTCAAAATGGCCGAGGTTGTTTTGTCGCAAATGGGGAACCAGGAGGAGCAGTCCCTGATAATCACACATAAGCACAGCACACAGCAGCACCAGGAGGAGATGGCTTGTTATAGTGTTTTGTCACGGTTGCTGCAACAGTGGCGCTCGTGTTTACCCTCCGAGGGGCCGTTTGCTCTGAAAACGGGCACATTGTCATCCGATGACACGCAGGCCTCCCGCTGCAGGCATCGGCGTCCGGGCACAATTACTGGTGATCCGGTGGGAAAACAGGGAAGTAGGGAAGCTTAGGAGTGTGTGCACATGTCTGAGTGGGAGTGTTTGCACAGGAGGATCCAGCAAACTGACTCGTGTGCAGTATTTTACTGTTTCTAAAGGTAACACAGACTACAAACTTACTACAAGCACACTGAAAAGAGTGGCCTGCTTGTGTACATCACAGAGGGACACAGTGACGTCCCAGGAAAAGCAGGAATTTGAAGGATTAGGTGAGTGATTTCCTCCTGCAGGCCTACATGGTCTCTCTCACACATACAGTCACACACACAGACACACACAGACACACACACAAGGTGATATGCAGCATATTGTTGTGCTGTGATCCACTGCAGAGCCCCCCCCGTCCCCCAGAGGACTGACAAAGCCCCTGTTGTCTTTCATTTGATCTCCGCAGCACCTTCCAGACACACATTGTGTAACACACGACAACAAACTGAGACCAGTGATCAAGCATAAGGTCACAAATGACCTAAGAGCAGATCATTATTACAATTATATACATTATTATTATTATGATTATTACTGTTATTATTATTATTACAATTAATATTATCATTGTTCATAAACACTATATCCGACCTTGTTGAACACGTTTCAAACTACGTATAAAAACAATAACAAGTGTTGCAGGCTACAAATCCCCACATGGTTCATTGAACCGTTGTCAGACCATTAATAATAATAGTAATAATAATTATTATTATTATGATTATATTTCACAGTGTCATCATGTGGGGGGTCATGTGAAATCTGGGACAAACGCACAGACAGGAAAAGCTGCTTCCCGATCCGGTCCGAGCCAGACCGGGCTAATAAATCAGGGGGCATGTTAGCATCACATACCTCGATGTAGCCGGACAGCGCCGGGACCACCACGACCAAAATCAGGGCAGATATCGCCGGGACAGAACCCATCTTCCAGGATCCCGTTACGCTACTGGAAATAACTTGTAGCTATCCTGCGAGCTGCACGCTGTGTCCGGGGGAGAGCGATCCGGGTCCAGGGCGCGCTGCGGTGGGTCTGTCCCGGGGAGCGGGTCGTGTCCTGCGCCGCTTGTTTTGTAACCCGAGCTCGGCGGAAAGTGTGGGGAGGGTTGGTCTGAGTGTGTCGGTCTCCTGTGGAAATGTGGACCGGGTCTGTGTCGCGGCTGGTCTGCCTCTGCTGCCGCCTCCCACCACTCCACTCCCCTCGGTACGTCTGAGCCAAAGGGTGGCACACTGCGCCACCAGGCGGTCAGCTGATTCCTAACACCCACTACCCACAATAATAAGTATGGACTTTGTTCACTGTCACATGGGGTTAGTGATAATGTGTTTACAGCTACATCAACTAAAGCACTTAAACATTATTTATTAAATTGTTACTTAAATTTAGCTGTATGTTTTAGAACCAAACAAATTTAATTTTTTAAATTCAAATTTAAAACAGAATGAGCTCAACCGGCTAAATATATTTGTGTGCAAAGGGCTATTCTGCAAAAACAAGAACAACACAGCAAATGGGAAATAATTAAAGATAATACATATAAACATATGATTCTAATAAACATAAACATATGATTCATATGAACAATCCAGCAGAAACGTGGGGAAAAAGCAAGAATATTAGCCTGCACATATGATGTCTATATATACAACAGGTGGTGGTGTGGCTGACTGCAGGGATCAGTGAACTTATTTATTTTTCTTATTTTTTCTTTCTTGATCTTATTTATTTTTCAACCCAGCCACTACTTTTATTGATTAATAAAGCACCTCATATAATACTATTGGTTTAGTAAATTAGTTGTTAGCCTGCGTTAGACTGGATGATGGTGGACCATTGATGACTATTGAATTGTCAGTATTTGTATATTGTGTATTTTTTTAAGCAGTACCGCCAAAACACTGAATACTACCAGGTGTTCAAAGGTCAATATTAATCAGATCAAACTACAGTATTAGGGCTTGTGACTGTTAATCAGACATGTTATCATTGATAACATCAGTTATGTTATCAATGATAAAAAGCATAACGTATTAAATATAGACCCAGTCTGTTCCAATAGGATTTTGTCCGAGCTAATGTCTCTTAATATTTATCAGCATAAGTTTATGTGACTCTGTTAAGTCATTGATTTTTGAAAATTTGACCCGGAAGTACTATCATATCAGCGACACTGTACGACCACTGGATGGTGGTAATCATAATTCATATTCCGCTGATTACAACGGACTCTACATGTACAATAAACAAAAACTAAATTTTATTTGAAGCAACGTTTATTTTTTTTAGCAAAACACATTGTCACTAATAATGACAATAAACGACAAACAAATAAAAAAATCATTTTGACCAGAGCTTTAATTTGATTGGTTCTCTCCTGAATTCCATTTTTTTGATTGGCTGTGGCTATAAGAACTATAACTGATCGGTACGACGTAACAACAATCGTAGAAGACGTGTAAATATCGAATGCTCTGACGTACAATTGTAAATTTTAAATATGTACGTTAACTGCTTCGTGTCGATGTTTTAAAATGGCATAGGCTGCTTCTGCACAAAAGTAACCCCTACACCAATCAGAGCCCACGCTCCTGTAGTGTTGCTAGGAAGATTATGCTAATATATGCAATGCAGCCATCTCTGCAGCTACCATTCTGAGGTAAGAACAACTTGTTCGTTTGCCACAAACTGTAAGAAAACTAGGGATTTCTTCACGGCCACTTCCGTAGCTCGACTGCTCGGTAGTCTTCCTGCTTATATAAACCAAATATGCGGCATGTTTTCGGCACATTTGAGCCAGTGTAAAATATATTTTTTCGTCGGGTCTCTTCGGATGTGGCGGTTGTTGTTGTTAGTCCCACCCAAAATGGAGACCGTTCTTCCTTGTTCATAGCCGACTGGAAGGGCTGGGCTCAACTAGAAGCGGGGGACGGGTGGGTCTGTCCATACGGTTTGGGCCCTTACCGGTCAGAAAACAAGTATTGTTAAAAACCGCAGACTGTTGTCCACGTCCCGGAGCCTGACAAGCCGTAAAATATCTGCGTGGTCGGCGTTATATCGGGACTAAATGTCTGTAGCGCTAATGCCGCGGTGTAGTAAATGCCCGTGTTTCTACGGCGCTGGTTTTTGTGGTATGGTCCGGTTGGGACTCAGAACTTGCAGGGTTAAAATAGGGGGGGAATTGAATTTAATATTGATTATACCAAGTGATTTTATAATAAGATCACGGAGTCCCGGCCTTTCGCCGCGGCTTTTGGGCCCACATGTGGTTGTATTTAGGCATCTTTTCCCCGCGGCCTCGCGAACAGACGTTGGCCGCGTTTTCCCTCGTACCCCCGCTGAGTGTCCCGCGTGTGACTGCTCCGTGTGCGCGAGCCTCGAGGTGACATGATGCTTTGTTATGGTGTGAGGTCCTGTCTGTCTGCAGACTCCAGTTCTCCTGTTTCAGATGGAACAGGAGGCTGCAGTCCTGCAGCCACGATCAGAGGTGGCTGCTGCTGTGCCTCACTGTTGCATCAAAGCATTTAACGCCCAGTGCATCTTTGATATAATGTCAAAACAGAGGCATCATCACCCATAAAGGAAAACATCTGTAACATGCCAGTATGAGCAACTATCAACATGTACTACTATTATTATTATTATTATTATCATCCTCATCATCGTTATTATCATCGCCATCATCATCATCATTTTTATTATTATTAATTATCTAAATCCCTTTTGTGTGTGTGTGTGTGTTGCAGGCATGCCCAGTTGTCTGAGGAGTGTGACAAGGTGAAGTGGTTGGTGACAGGCTTGGGACCAAGCTGCCATGGAGACCAAGCAGGAGCCCTCTGCTGTGTGGAGTCAGGCTGCTAGCAGTGATTCTGGCGATGCCACACAGGTCTGCCTCCCAGTCTGAGCTGCCTACTTACTGTCATATTAGTTTCACATGCATTCGCAGGGGTTTGAGGTGAAAAAATCAAATAGGATTATCAGGAATCCCTAATGTCCCGAAATACTGGTGATGAATATCTCACCATCATTTGTCCATGTGTATAGTGCTTCTTCTCCATCATCAGTACCATTAGGGAATCGTTTGAGTGATCTCAGATTCATTTTAGGGCCTGTGCTAGTGTGCAACAGTGTGGTTCAAAGCCTTTCTGGACTGTGGACTTGCGTTTCAGGTGCATTTCGAAGGCAGCACAGTGGCCCAGATAGTGTACAGTGGCGATCAGGCGGACCGGGGACAGCAACAGGTGGTTTATACAGCAGACGGGAACTCCTTCACATCCGTGGAGTCTGCAGAACACACACTGGTCTATATTCACCCTGCAGATGGCTCTCAGGTAAGAGACAATGTGTTGTTAACTGAGATTGTGTGCATTTAAACGATACAATGAACTGTGAACTACCATGCCCTGCATGATTTGCTCGCAACATTGCCTCCCGTTTTTTGTTTCAGACAGTATTTGCTGATCAGCCACAAGTGGCTTACATTCAACAGGATGGAACAACTCAACAGGTAGGCCTACCAGGCATCATCAGTCACACTGTGACTTATTTGTTAGTACAGAAATATAAAGTTATTGAATGTCATTTATAGGTCACCGTTTTGCTGCCCAGCGGACAGAACATGAACGCTGCAAATCTGCATGTTCTCAGTAACGTAGCTGAGGCTCCACAAGCGATTCTGGAGCCAGTTTCCCAGGTGAGAGCGCATAGTTTGTCTGTAGCTATTCACCTTTTCCCTAAGTAGATAGCCCGTGCATGGCCTTTTTTATTTTTATTCTAGCAAATAGAAGATAAACATGGGTACAAATTGTTCAATTGTGTGTTTGCACATATATTTCTTGGCTTAACAACCACTATTTTTTTGTTTTTATATGGAATCGAATATAATAGTATCTAGTTGTGTAAATTTGTCCAGTACATTTGTTGCAAGTTGCACAACCTAAGTACATGAACTATTGTCTCTATGAAAATGCAGGAGCAGCTGTCCAACTCGCTCACCTCCATGGCTGACATCACAGAGCCCCCCAGCAGCCCCCTCGGCGCCACAGACTCCACAGATGATTCTGACGAAGACGAGGAGGAAGACTCTGAGATGGAAGACTGGGACCCTCAACGGCCTCAGTCATTCAACCCCCACAGTCTTTGTGAGTGACAGTCTCCTCAGTCACAACAAGCCTGTCACTGAAAGGGTTACTCATTCAGACAGGAGCAGAAAGTCCTTTTCAATTCACTGAAATCACAGATATAAGGTTATGGTATGTGGCTGTGGACACAACTGATATCAGATAGACCATGTTTATATTGAGATTTCTGCTTTTTGTTCCCTCTCAGGGTGTGAGGAGTGTAACAATGCCAACCCCACGGTTTGTCTGAAACACGGTCCACTGCACCCCATCCCCAGCCGACCGGTGATGTCCAAGGCCAGAGCCAGTCTGCCTCTGGTTCTCTACATAGATCGTTTCCTGGGCGGAGTGTTCTCTAAGAGACGCATCCCAAAACGCACACAGTTTGGTCCTGTGGAAGGACCCCTGGTTCCTCAGAGTGAACTACAGGACCACTACATTCATCTGAAGGTAAATTACTGTTCTGCTTGACCATTTTCTGTTCATCAGCTCTTTTTTAGTTGTTCATGTCACAAAGTTATGTTTGTTATGTACTAAGTTTCTATTTCAAAAACTCTTTTTACCCAAAGCCTTGATACTGTATCTCTGTCCAGTTTGTTTAATATGAAATTGTGATAATGGTTACAGAAAAACGTTTTCAATCACGGGAAGTGACAAACTGAAAATTAAAATTTACACCACTGAGCTGCCAGTCTGATACTTCAGAATCCAAACCCACACTCTGTCCTTTTAAATGTATATTTTTCTGAATGAAAATGTTTTCTGATTGTTGTCGTAGCTGTGTCTGCTGGACGCGGAAAAGGAAGGAGAGAAGTCAAACGACATGTGGTTGGACCTTTCTGATGAGGACAGCAGTAACTGGATGATGTTTGTGAGGCCTGCTCAGAACCACCTGGAGCAAAACCTGGTGGCTTATCAGTATGGCTCAGAGATATTTTACACAACCATCAAGAACATCCAACCAAAACAAGAGCTCAAGGTCCGTCTTGGTGTTGTTGTAAAACTGATACTAGCGTAGCACTTTGCAGATGTCAACTACTAGAAAGTGAGGAAGTTCAGCAAAGTTCAGTCTGAAGTTTCAGACAAAACTTAAGATGTTTGAGCCAAAACAGCTAAAAGAAGAATGAATTATTCTTAATTACTGCAGGATATTTGAGTATGTTTTGTTACATTTGTTTATGTTGACACTTACTTCTGCAGGTTTGGTATGCAGCATCATATGCAGAGTTTGTAAATCAAAAGATCCATGATGTTACAGAAGAAGAGAGAAAAGGTAAGTCGGCACTGTGCTTCAGCCCTGCCGTTTATGTTGGCATGTCCAATTACAAACCATTATAACGGCACTAGATGTTCGTGGCAGTGATTCTCTCTGGTCTTCACTTTCTGTTATATCTTCAGTGCTGCAGGAGCAGGAGAAGAACTGGCCTTGTTATGAGTGTAACCGTCGCTTTGTGAGCTCTGAACAACTTCAGCAACATCTCAACATGCACGATGACAAGTTAAACTCCATTTCCAGGTATGACCTTCATCATCATCTCATTTCATGCTTTCACTTTTGTTTCTCTTGTGCAAGAGTCAGCGTAATTTCATCTCTCTGGCTGTACAGATCCAGAGGCCGAGGTCGAGGAAGAGGCAGGAAGAGATTTGGGACAGGAAGAAGGCCGGGCCGACCGCCAAAATTTATACGTTTGGATCCACCGGTAGACTCTGGTGGTGAAAAGACAATAGTAAGGGACCCATCAATACCTCATATTGATCAGCTGATTTAGTGATATAAAAACATTTCTAGGGTGCTGCAAAACAAATCTACAGTTTGTTTTTAAAACCTCTTTAATTGCAATAATTTCACCAGGAGATGCTGGAACTGACGGAGAAGCAGCCACTGGAGGAGCAAGTGGAGGCTGCTCAGAACGGACTGAAGGTGGTGGAGATGGAGCTGGAGGCCGAGACCGGGACCGAGGTGGAGGGTCAGCTCATACCTCCAGCAGGGGAACCGGTCCCAGAATCCGTCACTCCACCCACAGACCTGCCGGTTCCACTTAAGGAGGACCCAGCAGAGAGTAGCCAACCAGACACACACCTCACATCTCAGGACATGCGCCGTGCCAAGAGGATACGGGTAAGACGGGAGACACTGTGTTTACTGATGTGGAAAAAAATGCTTTCGACGCAGTCTGTTATTTCACACCATGGTGATGATGATTTACGAGTAGCTTTACAACCATGTGTCTCTCTTCCTCAATGCGTTCCTTCCTCAAAGGTGGATGTGCAGGTAGGTGGGACCTGACGGCAGAGAAATGCTAGGTCATTTTTTCATGTGTCATTTTTAGGGTACTCCTCCTGCATACTCCCTTGCATCTATCAGCCCCTTTCTATGTCTCCACAGGTCACAGTCAGAAAACACTGTTTCAGTTCTCTGTTAATAACTTCTCTCTGTCTCTTTCTGTCCCAGAATGCAGCACTGCAGCACCTGTTCATCAGGAAAAGCTTCCGTCCTTTCAAATGTACCCACTGTGGCAAGGCCTTCCGGGACAAAGACAAGCTGGATCAGCATCTGCGGGTCCATGGCCGGGATGCCTACACCTTCTCCTGCCACATTTGCAGCAAGAGCTTCATGAGTGACTCAGCCCTGGAGGACCACCTTCTGGTGCACACGGAGAGCCGTTCGTACTCGTGTCTCTTATGCCCAGAAACCTTTGAAAAGCTGGACCTTCTCAAAGACCACATAACGGTGCATGCTGTGGATGGGTGCTTCACATGTCCCTCCTGCAAGAAGACATTTACAGACTTCATCCAGGTTAGTAATGTCTGTCTCCAGTATGGTGAGACAGTGATATAACAGGAGCCAAGGAGACAAGTTTTGTTTGTAGAATTGGCAGTTTTTTTAAGCAGTTAAAATATACTGCAATTCAAATTCAGACAGTTGCAGTTCTAGTATCCAATAATATCAATCAAGTCAATGAAGTATTTGGGGAAGTAAACAACATATGGGAGAAGTTAAATAAAAGCTGTTAATCATTTATTTTATTCTGTTTGCTTCTCTTTTTGGCTTCAGTTCCAGATGGGTTTAAAATAGGTGTCAATATTTTACATCTCTGCAGTTTTCAGACTTGGAAAATGTTCTTTTCCTAAGGTTAAGAAGCATATACGCTGCTTCCACTCGGAGAAGGTCTTCCAGTGCCCAGACTGTGAAAAGGCATTCTGCCGGCCAGACAAGCTGCGATTACACATGTTACGCCACTCCGACCGCAAAGACTTTTTGTGCTCCACCTGCGGCAAACAATTTAAGGTAAGATGAAAAGGGAAAACACAGCTCTGGTGTTAATATAGATACATTTATGAATGCTTGTGTGACAATTCCTCTCCTGTAACTGTGATTGAAGAGGAAAGATAAGCTGCGGGAGCACATGCAGCGCATGCATAATCCTGACCGAGAAGCCAAGAAGGCGGACCGGATCCACCGCTCCAAAACCCTGAAACTGAAGGTGCCCAACACCGACTTTGAGAGCTTTATGTTCAAATGCAGAGTGTGCATGATGGGATTCAGACGCAGAGGAATGCTGGTGAGCAACAACTCGCACAAAGCGCTTTCTGTCGACGTTTAATTCCAGTGCACTTTTCCAGTTTTATGTTTCTGGTTGCAGGTTAATCATTTGTCCAAGCGTCATCCAGAGATGCGCATTGATGACGTGCCTGAGCTAACGCTGCCAATCATCAAGCCCAACAGGGACTACTTCTGCCAGTACTGTGACAAGGTTTGTTTTCTCCCATCCAGTTACTTCAAACTGTGACGATTGAAGATTAAAAAGAAAAGTTATGTTTCATATCCAAAGTGCATTCCAGCATCCGCATGCTAACTCTGAATCACATCAGAGGAGACCAGATCTCAGTTTAATGACCTGATCTCTGTGCAGGTCTATAAGAGCGCCAGTAAGAGGAAAGCCCACATACTGAAGAACCACCCAGGGGCAGAATTGCCTCCCAGTATCCGCAAGTTACGACCAGCAGCTCCGGGTGAACCAGACCCCATGCTCAGCACACACACCCAGCTGACTGGCACCATCGCCACGGCACCCGTCTGCTGCCCACACTGTGCCAAACAGTACAGCAGCAAGGTCAGTTATGAAGTTATACATGAATGTGTTTGCAGTAATTAACCATTCGTTTTGTGTCTTGGATGATCCCAGACTTACCTGATGATATTCTGTGTGTTTGTGTCTCAGACCAAGATGGTTCAGCATATCAGGAAGAAGCATCCGGAACTCGCCAACACCATCCAGGCTCCTCTGACAACAGCTGTAATCAGTAGCACTCCTGCAGTCATCAGTGCTGACGGTACCACAGCTGAGGCCGTAGTGGTAAGATGGAGTTACACACGGGTCCTGTCCAAAGAGTGTCACTAATTCTTATTGCATTAATAATAAAAAAAAAAGTAGTTATAGCGAAGAATGAAGCTTTGCAGTGCAAGTAAAGATTTGTTATAGAAAGAAGAAATGAGTTGACAGTAACATCCAACTGTCAAATTCTTTTTATCCAAAGACCACAGATCTGCTGACACAGGCCATGACGGAGCTGTCTCAAACCCTCACCACAGACTACCGGACGGCACAGGGAGACTACCAGAGGATTCAGTACATCCCTGTCTCTCAGGCGAGTGGCAGCCTGTCCCAGCCACAGCACATTCAGCTGCAGGTGGTGCAGGTGGCTTCGGTAAGGACCCGGAATCAGATCCAGGACATTCGTAAAGTTTTTAACTTTATGTGTTCACAGGAAGCTGACTCAGCATCCAAACAACATCCTGACTCGGATTCAGTCTAAGAACCGTAACAAGTAGGTGTTTACTCTGTGTTTCACAGGCGTCCTCCCCACATTCACAGCACCCGACAGTAGATGTGAGTCAGCTGCACGACCCTCACGGCTACAGTCAGCACTCCATCCAGGTCCAACACATCCAGGTCACAGAGCCCTCAGGCAATGGACAAGGTGCCACCCAGGTCGGTCCTCATTACCCAGTTCATGACAAGTCATTTCTGACACGTACCATTCGGTCTGTTGGATTTCCATCTCCAACATCTCTTCTTCCTCCTTCAGGTAACTGGTCAGCCACTAAGTCCCACCTCTCAGCAGGCGAGTCAGGAGCTGAGCCCCACCCAGTTGACCCCCGTCACCTTAGCTCAGAGCCACAACCTGCAGACCAGCAGCACTCAGCAGCAACAGGGTACTGTCCAGCACGCTTACATACCTGGGAACTGGAACTACAGAGGCTACTGTGAGTTCTGTTTGTCATATTCTGTATATTCTGAGGCTGTTTAATTGTGCGGTGGGTTAATGACGTTAAATTCTTATTGCTCCAGCATCTGAGATCCAGATGATGGCTCTACCTCATGCTCAGTATGTGATAGCTGAGGCGAGCACGCCTGCATCAGGAGGCAACAGCAGCCAGGTGAAAACGGTGAGTGAGTGCCGTCCGATACCCGCAAGATGAAAACATGACAGTAAAGAATAAGACATGAGGAAAAAATCTCACTTGAACATGGCGCATGCATGTAAATGGAGACCTTCTCATCCCTGTCCAGCAGACGCACTACGTCATCTCCGACGGTCAGACCGAGCTGGAGACGAAACAGGCCGTTCCTCAGAGCACAACCCAGGCCCACGCAGAACATCTGGAGCAGCAGCCGACAAATCAGCAAGCCACCACGCAGTACATCATCACCACCACGACGAATGGCAGCGGCGCCAGTGAAGTTCACATCACAAAACCCTAAACTGTCACAGACTCATCCTGCATGTAGACCTCAGAGGCTCGTACGCACACAAGATGGAACAAATACAATGTCGTATGCAACGGAGAAACAGATATGGATGCACACAGAAATAAGACGTGGACGAAGAGATAACAAGCACAGTTTTATGTGTCTGTACGTTAGAAGGGAAAAGTGTGGATTTTTTACAGGGTTCATAAAAATCAAAAGTCAGACTGAAAGTTTGTGTAATTTTCTGATATATTTTCACTGAAGTTGTTGAAGCAGAGGGACATTCGATGAAATACAGGCTCCCTGTGCAAGATTTCAAGTATCAGTACACCTGAAAAAAAAAAAACATGTAAAGGTCTGGTGTTGCTCACCGCTCACAGTTTTGTGCCCATTTTACATATTTGTAAAGATATTTCTCGAAGCATAGTATTTGTAAATGAAGGTCTGGAGAAAAATACATAGCTGAAGAATAATGTGTAAAGCAATTATAGTTTTGTTAAATGTAAGTGAACCACAAACCTTCTGTTGTGTAGTATATTTGCAGATTGTTGCTGATTTCTTTTTGAAATGTCTCACTCACTCTGTTTTTATTCCCAAACTGGGATTTTACTGATTTTCCACACATCTGATTTGATTAACCCCCCCTCGCTGTCCTATTTTTTGGGGCCCCTTGAATCATCCTAACTCCCCCCCCCTACATGGCGCCACTGATTTCAGCCTCTGCTGCTTTACAACAGCACCATTGGTTTTTATTTCAATAATTTAGAAAAGCAAACAATCAGTTCTCTGCCTCCAGACTCATAAAGGTGGTAAACCTCTGATAGTGGGTGTGGCCAGAAATGTGCTGTGTTGTCACAAGGTTGTTTATCACAACAGGAAGTTCAAGAGTGGAACCACAGATGGTTAAAGGAAATATCTTTTCTTTGTTAACCACTCTTAACTCCCTTTTGATATCAAAAAGTATTTTAAACGTAAGTAAATGTAAATTCACACGCAGCATCACAGGTTTGCAACCAAACACCTTAAGAGCTAAACAGTATTTATTATCCAACGTAAAAAAAAGAGTGCGAGTATTTTACTTGGTATGTAAAGTATTTTGAGGTTAACACTGATTAAGGATAGTTGTGTTGCCACATCTTATATTTCCTTGTAGTAAAGTGAGAAAGGAGAATGCAGTGTTACCAGTGTGCTCACAAGCAAAGAAGTTTCTTCTCGGGACGACTGGAGTTGAATGATAAATTATTTATACTGGTCCATGTGGTCCATTAACTTGTACAATGTAAAATATAGAGTTGTTATGACCTCACGTACAGTGATTCCTATTATTATTGCCATTATTATTACAGTCATTTTGTCCTGTGTTGAAAACTGTAACTCTGCACATGTTTCTCTGTTTACTTTTCTCAGGTGTTGTTCAGGTTGTCGCTGCCAGATGGCGACAACCGAAAACAAGTTTTGCAGCATCTTAAATATTTCATACAGCAGGTGAATGGAGCTGACTGATTGAGGGTGACTGCTTGATTTGTTGTCGTTGTCCGCTGGTGCACCGGGGTGGAGCAGGGCTTGTCGTCCAAACAGTTGTCATCAGTATGTTACACACATTCCTGCGTGGACAGACCGTGTGAGAAGGAAAGAGCCACTACCCAGATACAAACCAGTCTTCCAGTAGAACCAGTTCAGCGAGCTGTCCTCCTCAACAGAAACGGATCACAGTTTGAGGGTAGAATCGCTCTGCTGCAGTTTGAGCCGGCATGTCTGTGTCTGAGCTGAACCCATGCCTCAGCTGACACTCATCCACGCCAGAGGTCAGGGGTTAACGGGACGGGGGCCGAGAGCGAGCTGGGACTGTAAATGGATGGATGTGGAGGCTGAACCTGCCGACAGGAGACAAAACGTGCAGAGGTACGTCGATCTCTCAGATAGCTCAGATATTTCACACACAATATGCCAGTATGACTTTATGTATAAATAACACAACAGTCAGATTTCCCCTGTCTGAACTCTGGTAATTAACAATGTGTCTGAAATTTAAATATAATGGTTTAAATGGTTTGTTTTCATTTTTGTCTCTCTCTGTATCCTCTTCACTGCTGCAGTTTGATTCCAACAGCAGATGATGGTGGGCCACATCACTGGTCCTGGTCCCAGGCTCTGAGGACACTGAACCTGTGGAGAGGCTGGTACAGTGTTGCTCCGATTGGCGTAGTGTGGTTATTCTGCCAGACGGAGGTGCTGCTGCATCCCTCATCACCTGCTGATATTTGCTGGAGCCTCCTGTTGTTGTGTTTCCTGTGGATGGTTCTGGGAAGTTGTGTTCATGCCCTCAGGTGCCGCCTGCAGCCAGGACAGAAGCGGGTGAGTGCGGCCCAGCGACCCGGATCTGAGTCCATCCTGTTGTTGCATTTAATGTTGTTTTATTTATTCGCTGACTTTGCTGTGACTGAAGGGAGAGGATCCGCAGAGGCTGCAGCGGGAGGAGGTGATGGAAAACAGAAATATCCAGTATTCATGGTGAGGCCTTGTTATTTCCCTACTCTATTCCATGTTCACCTCACAACACAAAACAACTTTTAACATTGTGCATTTCTAAATACACCACATCCAGTGCCATTTTAAATGCATCTGCAGGAACCACAAGTTTCAAGTCTTAATTATTAAACCTGTTTGGCATTGAGTGTTTTTTTTTTAATTTCACAAAATACCAGCACACAATCACTAATAGAAGACCCGTTTCAAGATAACAGGAATTAGACCCGGTACAATGACATTTTCCTTGTAGTCAGTGGAGCCTGTTGATTAGCAGTGTGACACGTGCCCTTTAATACTGAGGAAAATCAGAACCTTTTTCTCTTTATTTCTCCAGGGCGTCTCAGTCGAGGAGCCCAGGCCTCCACCTGCCTGTGGCCGTGGCCCTCGCCGACAGCCTGCTGCTGTGTGTTCTCCAGGAGCCTCTGCCAGACCCTGATGTCCCCCACATTCAGGCTCTCATCTTCAGGCTGGAGGTAAGAGGCAACACACACACACACACACACACACACACACGGATATTCAAACCCCGGATAAACTGAATGAACCAGCGCGACTGAGGAGAGCTATTTCAGTTTCATTTTAATGTTTTGTTTCCGTCTGTTTTTTTTTCCAGCAAAGAGTCCAACTCTTTGTTCCATGGTGCAAGTCGTTCAGTCTGAACTGAAAACGCCCCAATGACGAATCCACTTAAAAAAAAAACAAAAAACTTTTCTTCTTCCACCTAAAATTATATCCTCGGCCAGTCGCGTCAATGCAGACTGAATATAAAATGGAATATATTTATACAAAGTGGTTGATGGTGCCATTGTTGTGCATTGTTCAAATCGCCTCAACCGTAATAAAAAAAAAAGACCCACAAATCTCAATCTAATGCTACTAACCCTCTCTGTTTTCCACTGCAGTCAGTGTCTCGCACACTGGAGAAGGCTGAGACTGGGTCAGAGGGGACATCGGACAAAGTGGACCAAGACTCCAAAGTGATGGACAAAGTGAGGCTCATCTGCAGCTACCTGCAGAGGAGGTGAGGCTCCTGAGTTAAAGCCATATTCTTGTGTGCAGCAGCAGTAATTTCCGGACATATTCTGGACGTATAAAGCAACCTTGAGTCTTTAAGAAAAGGATTTCAGTTGAACTTACTACATATGTGCTATATTCTGGCAGGATGAGGTCTCTGCGTACTCTGGTCCAGGTGCAGGGGGAGTTTGAGGCCAGCGTGAAGGACATGCTGGAGGGCTTGGACGACCTCTGGGCTCAGCTGGAGAAGCTGCACACCGGGGTCACGCTGACAAAAGAGGGGAGTCACGGCCACGGAGACCTGGCCTTGGCCCGGGCCGACGCAGGGGTGGGCAGGTTTCATTTCAACCTAACTTTGTTACGGAATGAGAAATCGTGTTTTAGATGTTGTCTCCAAAGTTTTAGGTTTCAGTTGTGTTTTGTGTGTTTTTGTCGCTGCCTTTGAGTCTTATGTATAATATTTTTTTTTGTCTTGGGGAAAGAATTTGTTTTCAGTCCTGGGTCACTACAGAAACCGACTTCAGTGCTGCCAGACTCACCTGAGTGGCAGCACACAGCTACTGCAGGTAATCTCCTCCTCGCACAATAAAAACACACTACTGACTCTGTGTTTACTGCTGTCCTCACTCATATACACACACACACACACATATATATCTATTTATATATATATATATATACTGTGTATATATATATATATG
>JAFBJQ010000020.1:445117-464035 GCA_016785345.1 Trinectes maculatus
CACACACACACACACACACTGACTTAGCGCTCAGATTGTTAGCGATTGTCCATCACGGGCTTCGTTTGACTGCTCCGTCAGCGCGGCTGATTTGTGCCGCTACGGCGCGGAACAACAGAGCATCCATCAGCGGCCCGTTTAACAGTAAGTACAAGGCAACACAAACCATGTTGGCACGTAGGCAATCAATCCAGCTCGAGGGGGGGGGGGGGGGGGTTGATTTGCATGTGAACACTTATTACACAATGAGGAGCCAGACTGGGGGACAGCAATTTCAGAGGCGTTTGTTATCTTCCCTACAGGGCACAACCTAAAACAAGTGACCCCTCCCGCCCTGCAACAGCGCACCCTGTCTGGATGAGTGAGGATGGCATCAGTGTCACTTGGCAGGCATTCATGGCCGCCGCCCCCCCACTGCACGCGGGAGGCGCAGGGAGACAGAGGCGGAGAGACAAGGAGCCCCAGGTACCGACCTCATTAGCAGATAAAAGCAACCTTTCCCCGTGACCCCTGACCCCAGAGGTTGCCATGGAGCCTTCCAGTCGAGTCATAGATGGAGCATGCTGGGATGGCTCCCAGCAGGGCGGAGTGAGTATGGGCTGCTGTGAGAGTTATTAAGACCCCCCCCCCCCCCCCCCCCCCCCCCCCCCCCCACACACACACACACACACCAGCCCCCACCCTATCATACACAAATCCATATTCGTCCATTATGCACTGCTCTCTCTCTCTCTCTCTCTCTCTCTCTCTCTCGCCACCTGCTTCGTTTGACTTGTTCAGTCAAACCGTTTACGTCCACATGTTCACCTCTAATGTGCGTGGAGGGAAACAGTGTCGTCGTTTACACATGGATGAGACGAAAAGACACAACTTTTGTTCGACTCGACAATCTGCCCATATGTGGGTCATTTGGTTGTTGTTTTTTTTACAGTACTGTACTGAATGTGTGTAAAACACTCAGATAGTACTGTTTACATTCGTATTATTTATATTTGCACTTCAGTCTTAAAACTAAACAAGACTTTATGATCCGAACACATGTTGTTGTTGTTGCATTGAAATGAGAACACACATAAAAAAAACAGGTAGGTCCTGGCTTGTGTTGTTGTGAACCCTGTGGGAGAAAGTGTGTCAGTATGTTCCAGGGTGTGTGTCCATGCATGTGTTTTGCGCGCGTGTGCATGTGTGGTTGTTGGAGAATGGGGTGGGGTGGTGGGGGGATGGGGGGGGGTAGCTATATCTCGGTCATGCTGACTGAGTTTTATGGGGGGGGGGGGGGGGGGGTAGCTATATCTCGGTCATGCTGACTGAGTTTTATAAGCTGTGGCTAACCCTGCTCCCCACAGCTGACTGAATATTAAATAAACACAGCCAAGTGGCTGAAGTCAGTGCAGTGACTGCTCCGGCTGGAGGAGCACTACTCCTCCGGCGCTGGGCCTCCCCCCATGGGGTCCCCACATCAGCCTGTCTTATTCTTGGCAGCTGTGGAGAGGAGAGGCAGACGATGGGGTGGGTTTGTGGGGAGTGTTTTTCAGGGCAGGAGGAGGAGGAGGAGTGGCCTGGAGAGGAGGAGGGTTAGGGGAAGGAAAGTTGGAGGGATGTGGGGAACGGAGAAATGGGGGCTGGTGTTTGGTGTGGGATGGAAATCCCAACCAGCAGCCGGCGGGGAAAGGCGAGCGGCGTTGTGCCGCCAGTTGCTCGGTTTTCTTTGCGGTGTGTGAGGAGAGTTGTTCGTTTAAAAATGGCCGCTCGTGCAGATGTTGAGCAGAGTGATGTTTACCACATGGAAACGGCGGCGACATCAAAGCTCATCGGACCCCAACCGCGTTCGTTACCGTGAACCTGTCCGAATGCACTGATGTTGAAGAGCTCGGATGTTACACACAGAAAACTTATATTTACACATTTTTACAAAATAAAAGTTAAAAAAAAAAGATCAATAATTGGGATTAATAAGTGAATCAGGCCAGATGCAGGTGATACAGTCACGACAAAAGTCTCAGGTACAGATTCATTTCACTCCATGAACAACAGATCTCTGAACACACACACACACACACACACACACACACGATCCACACTGTGAAACCCCCCTCCCCTCCCACTTCTGATATCACGCTCCCGTTTGATTTATAAGATCCACTCCCCACATGAGCGCTATCGAGTCGCGGCGAGCATCATGGGTCACGGGAGCCATTTTCTGGACGGCGTGAATCCGCGGGGCCTCGCACACCCTGCTCCACAAACACAGCTGTCAGTCTCGTGTCTCCTGTCACTGCCAGCTCCTGTCTTTTCTTCTCTCCTCTCTCTCTCTCCCTCCCACATGGTTTGCGGAGGGCCGAGCAGGCGCGGCGTTCCCCGTCAGCATCCTCCTCTGTTGTCGGTGGATGTGGGAGCGTTTCACTTCCTGGCCGACTGAACTGAAGGAATAGATTTGGGACGCGTCCCTGTGTTTACAGAGGAGTCCGTGCCAGGAACGCCGACTGCTGCAAAAACCGCCGGCCATCTCTAATGACTCACACCAAAACCCAGCTAAGCACAGAGCGCGAGCTCGGCTAATTGAAGCCAGTGTCTGCGCCGTTTGATGAATCGCTGTCCTCGCCGTATCCCTCCCCAAGCGTCCTCCCACACTGCGCTGTTAGACCTCCCACAGTCGATCTGCAAACACATTCACACGCATTTGCAGACGCACAAACACAAACACACACACATTCGGCCATCAGGTAGGGGCCGTGGTCGGGGGAAAGGTCGCTTCATCTTGACCCCGGGGAAAACAGAGGCACGAGTGCAGCTCGTTGGTTTTCAAAGGGTGAATGGGAAAAGGAAACAGATTGGGAGAGATAGGCAAAAAGAGAGGGAGCTGTGTGTGTGTGTGTGTGTGTGCGTGTGTGTGTGTGTGGTGGAGGAAGGAGGAGAACGGAGGACACGGTTGGAGGTAGGAAGGAGCAGCTTGCTTAAAGACTCCCGGCGCTGCCTCCCTCTCCTGCAGCCCCATGCAGGTTGGCGTTCCCCCTCGCTCTCCTTGTGTGGTCCGGAGCGCCGAGTCATTCCCAAACAATCGGCATTAATCCAGGGAGCGAGGGGCCTGGAGCACAACGCTGCCAGACTGCCAAAACTCCCTCGCCCCGGCCTGCGCTGATGCACGCTACACTACAACTGCACACACACAAACACACACACACACACACACGCACATTAAGAGACTCGCACAGGCTTTAATCAGCCTGGGTAGTGTTTGTGTTGTAGAATATGCTGCAGCAGCCTCTGACTAAGCAGGAGCCACATCACATCACAGACGTGTGCCAATGTGCCAGATGCCGTCAGACTCAGGTTGGAGCCTGAATGAAGAAGTGGTTTATTCATACCTCTGCAGATGTTGTTTTTTTTTGTCCATACTCAGATGTTAATGGTTGCAAGTCTGAACCACTGAATTATTATTATTATTATTATTATTATTATTATTATTATTATTATTATTATTATTATTATTATTATTATTAGTAGTAGTAGTAGTAGTAGTATATTTATTATTATTATTATTATTGTTATTTTGCCTGCAGTCTGAATGAGAGAGTTAAATAATGGAAAGTGTGTGCGTCTCAGTGATAATTACAACTCTGATCTGATCATCCAAAACGTTAGTGTTCCTAAAACCATCTCACTTCCTGGTCACCATGCTCCCAGATAGCCGCCGTGATTTTTCATAGCCTGTCATATCAGTTGCTGTGTCCGAAATCGCCCCCTACTCCCTACTCCCTACTCCCTACATAGGGAAATAAATGTAGTGGACTATATAGTGAGCTCAACAGAAAAATCTTTCGGACACTACTCTCGCCGCCGGTAATTACGTCATCGCTGTCGCACAATTAAAACGTACCACATTATTGTCGTCTCACAAAATACTTGTTTGTTTACCACTGCATTTTTATTAAATTAGAGGCTTTTGATTACTGTCCTGTACTTTTTATTTACGTATTTTGTTATATTTTATAATATTTATGTATATTTCCCTCCTGTCCGTCCGCCATTTTCACTTCCGCGCAGCCCAGAGAATTTCTGGCAATGCATGATGGGATATCTCGCTCCGGTTAGTAACCATCGGATGTACACTACATTTCGCGGTGAATTCCAAAATGTTAGTGTTCCTAAAACCATCTCACTTCCTGGTCACCATGCTTCCAGATAGCCGCCATGATTTTTGCTGTGTCCAAAATCACTCACTCGTTCCCTACTCCCTACATAGGGAAATAAATGTAGTGCACTATATAGTGAGCTCAACAGAAAAATCTTTCGGACACTACTCTCAGCGCCGGTAATTACGTCATCACTGTCGCACAATTAAAACGTACCACATTATTGTCGTCTCACAAAATACTTGTTTGTTTACCACTGCACTTTTATTAAATTAGAGGCTTTTGATGACTGTCCTGTACTTTTTATTTTCGTATTTTGTTATATTTTATAATATTTATGTATATTTCCCTCCCGTCCCGTCCCGTCCATTTTCACTTCCGCGCAGCCCAGAGAATTTCTGGCAATGCATGATGGGATATCTTGGTCCGGTTAGTGACCATCGGATGTCCACTACATCTCGCGGTGAATTGTGGGATACATTGAGTGCACTATATAGTGGACATGCTATGATCCCTAAGGTTTCGGACACCACTACAAAATGGCGTGCTCACTATATAGTGCACTATATAGGGGTTAGGGAGCGATTTCGGACACAGCCAGTGTCAGTTCATGCCACTTCCTGTTTTCCTCTTGGCCACGCCTCTGATTACCTGCCCCGCCCCTGATTGTTTGCACCTGTTTCTCGTTACCTTGTTACCTCACTGGTGTATTTAAGTTCCTATTCAGGGTGTCTGCGTTCTAGCTTTGTTGAAGTGTGTGGTTTATTGTTCATGACCTTTTTTTTTTGCCAGGTGATTTTCTTTTTGCCGACCTTTTTGTGTTTTTTGGGAACTTCTCTTTTTGGACTGAGTCGTGCTTTTTTGTGTTGCGAGTTGTGAGTCCAAACGATATATGAAAAACACGATTTTTAAATGTATTCCAAGTTAAAATCTCAGGTCCACGTCCACGACTCTGCATCTTATGACAATGACTCTATTGAACAAACAAAATACGGCTTCATCACACCTTTATTTTGGCACTTTGCACCGAGCCCGAGATTCCAAAGCAGGTTGTGCACGCAGCTTAGACCTGTAAAGGGCTCACATTGACCAGAACCTGCACCACTCCCATCCCGCACCTCCCCCTCGTCCCTCCCTCGCGTGCGGGTCCAGGCATCTGGGAGCAGCCAGCATCGTGTGCTACGGCCTGGAATGTATATTCCTGGCAGCGCTCAGGGTAAATTGCCGTAATCAGCCATTACTCTAATTCAGTCATTTACCCGACTTCACACATTCATCACTTTCATATAATTCTACTTGCACAGATGATGAATTGGGATGTTTGTCCACCCCCAACCTCCAACCCCCACCTCCCTGTACACCTACCTACCCCTCTGTAACAGCCCTGAAAACACGTCTCACCAGGGGACCAAGCTGGACTCCCCCTGCAGCCTCTCACAGCCTAATCACCGGCTTTGACCGGCCATTAGTCAGTCAGCTCCGACACCACGTCCGGTACCCCAACCCCAACCCCAACCCCAACCCCAACCCTAAACCCACCCCGCTCCCCAGCACACAGGCCAGGAGGTGGCTGTCCTGCTGGGAGGTTGGCTGGATGGAGCTGAGGCGAGGAACCAGGTCACTAGCTCCCTTATGACCATTACTGTAATTATAGTTGGCGTTGTTAATTGTTTTTGGTCCGGGCCTAATGAGGCGGGGGGGGGGGGGCTTTAACAAGGGGGGGGGGGGGGGGGGGGGGGGCTGGTGAGGAAGTTTTGGGTGAGACAGGCGAGGGGGTGTGGGTGGTGGTGGTGGTGGTGGTGGGGTGACGCAGTGGGGGATTGAATTGTCGGTGCGGGTTATGATTAGGAGGTGCAGATGCGGCCATGTGAGAAATGAATTTCATGCCTGTTGATTCTGCGATTTCTGCTGGAATGTGGGGGTTCGCTGCCTGGGGGGGGGGGGGGGGGGGGGGGGGGGGGGGGGGGGGGGCGAACACAACAACACAGAGATAGAGGGACGAAAAGTCAGGGAGGGAAAAGAATGTAAACATGGACTCATATTAATTTGTCTTTTCAGCAGCGTACACAAAAAATACAGATTTTACCCCCAAAATATTTTGTTTGTGCTAAAAATATTAGATTAATATTTCTCATTATTTCTCATTATTTCATTATCATTCATATGCAAGTGCAGTGTAAAAATGCAGACTTGGCATCACATTATTCTGAAGCCAACCTCAGAGAGCAGTCTTTAAACCGCTGACCGAATGTGACCCCTGTGGAAGACGGTTTGTGTTCCTGGACGCACACGGGAGGAGAGCTCGCTCACGAGCGCCACAATTAATCAGGGAACGCCAAATAAATATTCCCGGGCGTTTTCGCAAGGGATGCGTCACTTTGGATGAAAGGGCTGAGTCTGAAGAAAAAGGCTGGAGACACTGTGCATCAGTCGCTGTGGGAACAACAGAGCCCTATGTACACTTCACTCCCTATGTGAGCACATGTTTTCCATTTCTGTTTGGAGTGTCAGCGATTTGTGTGACACAAGCGGAGCAGGGTGGCTGGGGGCGGGCGTATGGGTGGGGACGTGCTTCCAGGCGCTGTTTACCCTGGCCAGCATTAGCTGTGGACACCAGCCTGTAGCCAACTGAAGCGTACACAAAAAATACACAGTTACTGATTTTACCCCAAAAATATTTAGTTTGTTTATGCTAAAAATATTAGATGAATATTTCTCATTATTTCATCGACCATTATCATTCATATGTAAGTGCAGTGTAAAAAACCTCAGAGAGCAGTCATGACTTTAAACCGCTGACCGAATGTGACCCCTCTGGAAGACGGTTTGTGTTCCTGGACGCACACGGGAGGAGCGCTCGCTCACGAGCGCCACAATTAATCAGGGAACGCCAAATAAATATTCCCGGGCGTTTTCGCAAGGGATGCGTCACTTTGGATGAAAGGGCTGAGTCTGAAGAAAAAGGCTGGAGACACTGTGCATCAGTCGCTGTGGGAACAACAGAGCCCTATGTACACTTCACTCCCTATGTGAGCACATGTTTTCCATTTCTGTTTGGAGTGTCAGCGATTTGTGTGACACAAGCGGAGCAGGGTGGCTGGGGGCGGGCGTATGGGTGGGGACGTGCTTCCAGGCGCTGTTTACCCTGGCCAGCATTAGCTGTGGACACCAGCCTGTAGCCAACTGCCAACCTGCCATCTCACCGGTAGCGTCCCACCCGCATCACTCCCCCAGCGGAGATGTTCCAGGGTTCTTGGCCACGGACGTGAGCAGTTACTATTTTCCAGTACGAAAGGAACACAGGCGCCAAAAACAATCCGAGTGGTTCAGTGAGAGCAATTAAGACGGTTACAGTTATTCCTAATTGCGCTAAATTTCCAGTTGGCGGTGTTGAAACAAATGATGCTTGTCATTATTTGTCCTGACCAGAGGAACCAGAGCGTAGGAGCTGAAATTAAGAGCGAAGGGTGAAAACTTCATGATCCGAGTCCCTCTAATTTCCTCTGCAGCTCCGTTAAAAAAAAAAGTCATCAGAAGTAAATGAAACGAAAACTAGCTATGAAATAACTCATCTAAGTTTTTTTCCGCCGTTAGCCTCGTTGAAGCGCGCCAGCTGGTGAGAAGAAGCCACTTCTCTAACTTTCACACTGCAGGTCTTTAAGAAGGGTCTTTAAATTGGAACTCGCGCACAAGGAGCCAAAGAATAGTTTTTACAGTCGAGTATCTAAATGTTAATGTGTTTGGCACTGACGTGGTTTGTGGTACAAAAGCCCCGCAGTGCTTCACGGAAACGCAAGTGGTCAAAATCGTCCACTGGAGACATCTTGGCAATGAAGTGAAATGCTAACAAGCTCCCGGGTTATGGCGTTGGAGGACTTCAGCAACCCAACAGCAACGACCTACTCATGCATAAAACAGTAATAACATTTTATATAGTCTCGATGGTGTTTTTTTCTCTCTCACCCGCCTCCTGCTGTCCACTGCTGGTCCAGTTCGTCAGAGGGTGGCGAGTCTGAGCACAGGGCGCCTGAGCGGTGAGGTAGTGCACATGTTGTAATGGGGTGTCGCAGTGAAACATAGTGTTGTGTTTGTCCAACGGGGATATCGCATGATGGAAAAAGCCAAGCACACAACTCAGCCGGACCAAACGGGAAATTGCGTGAAGGTTTTCGTAGCCCTGTTCGGAAACGAGTTGGTCTGCGGCGGGAATCCGCAGGTGTAGGTCACAGTTTGTGTGTGTTTGAACATGTGGCCATGCACGGGGGTGTGCACCGCCCCCCTGCTGGGTTTGTTAATGAAGGAGTCTAATTGGATTTTTTTTTGGGTTGGTGCAGGGTTATTCAGGAGGAGGCGGGGCCAGTCCGGACCCCCTGACGGGCGAGGAGATGAGGGGGACAAAC
Source organism: Trinectes maculatus (assembly GCA_016785345.1). Classification (NCBI taxonomy): domain Eukaryota; kingdom Metazoa; phylum Chordata; class Actinopteri; order Pleuronectiformes; family Achiridae; genus Trinectes; species Trinectes maculatus. The sequence goes on from JAFBJQ010000020.1 coordinate 453,651, forward strand.
CTGCAGGCTGGATTACCACTGTGCCCTTTTCTCCACTGCTCCGTCTTCCCAAGGTCGGGGATTATTGTTTGTACGCATTTCACGAGCTCAGCTTGTTAAGATAAAGGGCAGGTCATGCGAGGCTAAACGAGTTCTGCTTTGAACACAGACGTTAAAGGGATAATCTGGCGAAGGTCAGCTGGCGTCGTTCAAAACACAACATCTATTATTATGAGTCCTTGAACTTGAAGGAAAAAATATTGTTAATGGTAAATATCTTCACGCTCATAAAATTAGGTAAATAAATGTTAATGCATGTAATGTAATGCATTTTTTTTTAACCTCCGTGTCATTTCCTGTTTGGTGAACTGAAGGTTGGGTCTCTCATATACGCCATGACAATGGTAAAGAAAAGAAGGAGGTTCTGCAGATTTTTTTTCCCAACATCAACAAAAAAAAAGCGGAGACGTGCAGTGAGGGTGAATACAGGTTCGCTGTCCCTCTCGCTTCTTCCCACCCTCCCCTGTTCCCTCTCCCTTCGCTCAGCTATTGTCCAACGTCCCCTGACCTTCCCATCTTCCGGCTGGGAGCGGAGTGGTTCCCGATGGCCCCAAACAGGATTAGGAGCAGCCGTGGCTCTGGTTATTCTTTGTGGATTTGGGAGTGTTACTGCAGCTTGGCTGAGCTATAGTCCTTTAATTACCCTGCCACCAGGGGGCCTCAGCATGGCCCGGTGGGTAACAAACAGGGAGTTGGGGTAAAAGCCTCCATCTTTACATGGGAATAATCTAATCTCAACAGGTCAACCTGTGCCGAGAACAAATTTGTACCCGGACTCTTAAGCGTCACATTTATTCAGGTGATAATTACAAACATTTTGACCAGTGACCAGGGAAATTATTAGTCATTAATTATTATCAGAACGAGCCTTTACCTTCATAGCCATACCTTAAAACAGATAAAAATGTAGGTGTTATTGTCAAGTAATTACAATTATATATATATATATATATGTATGTATGTATGTATGTATGTATGTGTGTGTGTGTGTGTGTGTGTGTGTGTGTGTGTGTGTGTGTGTGTGTGTGTGTGTGTGTATGTATGTATGTCGTGACAGTTATTGCTAGGGACGGCAATGGATGGATGGATGGATGGATAGATAGATAGATAGATATACTTTATTGATCCCAAATTGGGAAATTACAGATAGATAGATAGATAGATAGATAGATAGATAGATAGATAGATAGATAGATGGATAGATGGATAGATGGATAGATAGATAGATAGATAGATAGATAGATAGATAGATAGATAGATAGATAGATAGATAGATAGATAGATAGATAGATAATACAGCAACTGTAAAAAAAAATGAAAACCAACTTCATGCTTTGCCCTTTATACATAGTTTGTGAAGACATTGAGAGAATCTATAGAATATAGATTTGTTTATTATGCATTTAGAGTTTTTTTAGTATTGTTATGTCATGGATACAAAACACAACTTGAGAACTTGAGGTCAATATGAATGAGAGTCGGCACAAACTTTAAAATACCAGCCTCGGACTTTAATGTCAGGACTGGTTATGTGTGTGTGTGTTTGTAAGCGTGTGTGTGTGTGTGTGTGATGGCAGATACAGTGTGTGTGCTTGTGAGAGAGCTGCAGGGTCTGCAGAGAAGGAGGAGGCAGAGCGTGGGCACACAGACAAAGGTAAGTCTGTGTTGCCCCTCACACTGACGACCTGTGGAAAATTCCCCACGTGTTGCAGTGCCAAGATGCCGGGCCCTGCTCTGAGGGCCTCGGGCCCTCGGGTCCAGGAGTGTAGCAGTATGTGTGGTTCAATACACACGACAACATCCATTATTCCTTTATTACAATGGAACACAGGTGATGCGTTACACAATATAACGATGACCGTTGTTACAGCACCAGAGGCTCTGCGGTCTTACTAGTGGTCATCGCGTGGTACTACAGTCTTGCCCTTCAACAAAAGTCGGTTCATTCAACTGGCTGAAAAACACCTTCTCTTTCACTGCGTCCTTATTCGAGGCCGCTGTCCTCAGGCACTTCACCTGGCTGCCTGGTCCTCAGGTGTCAATCCGGACCAGCTGCCCCTTTTGACCTCTAACCTCAGGAGGCCGCCAAAACACCCTGCCTACCTGCAAACCTCCATCCTCCCCACCGCTGACAGCTGGGAGACACACCACAGTGTCAGCAGAGACTGTAAACGATAATGTCATTAGAATACAGAGCGTCGAATTCCATCATGTCTGACAGCGGGATCCCTCAGGGTGCCATTCCGCTGCTTTGTTTTGATTCGGTGCTTTGTTGCAGAGACGCAAGGACAATGAGGAAATCAACAGTTTGTCGCTTTAAGTTACAGTTGTGTTTGCCCGGCGAATTGTTTGTATATCATAGTAAACTGGTGCTGTTGTGTTTACAGGTTTGCAGAGAGGGCTCACCGGTGCTACTTCAGTCAGGCCCGGGAGCTGCCGGGACCCTCGCATCTGGTCCTGCTTAGGGCAGCACCCGGCCTCTCCTGAATAACGTAACAACCCCCCCCTTTTTTTTTCTTTGTACCGCGGCGTGGCTGGCGAGGGACGGCGAGACGCATGTAACCAAAGCCTGCGTGGAAGCCGTCGGCGTTCGGAGGAAGCACATGTGTAAATACGCAAACAAACACCCATACAGAGACTTTCATGCACAATAGAGAGAGAGAAGAAGGTCAGCTCTGCCTTGCCCCCCCCTCCTCCCCACCCCCACCCTTGTACACATTCCTGGAGCACCTGCACTCACTTAATATTTTGGCAGGGGTGGAAAAAAAAAAGTTTCTCTGCTCAGCGCCTGTCATGTTTGTTCACTGAAGGAAACAAGTTTGGTTTTAATTAAGGCTCCTGCCAAGAGCTGAGGTAATTGCCACTCTGTGTGTCTTGCCTGCTTTTTTGTTTTTTTTTGTTATGTTTTTTTTTAAAGTTGTTCTCTCTTTTGTTGCTTCATACACTTTAAAAACAGAGCTGAGGAAAAAAGCTCATGTTTGCCGAACAATAACAGGAGAGAGCGTTCGTCAGTGCATCGGCTGTGGTCAGCGGGTGCATCCATGCTGGAAATGAAAAAAACAAAAAAAAACCAAAAACAAAACAGCTGTGGTGATGCCTGTATCGTCAATAGTCACATCCAACAATGCGTCAGTACATACATGTATTTAATACAAGCAACCAGGTTACAAAACAATGCCATTTGTTCTTATCATTTTCTTACTTTGTGTTGTGTACTTTCCAATTTCCTGTATTGTCATCACACTTTTGATTATGTGTCTGTCAATAAGTGATAAGAATAAGGGGACGTACAAGAGCGCCGCAAATGATTTGAGCACATGCCGAGCCCCTTCAGAAGGGCTTTCACTTTGATTTGCACCACCAGGGGATGGAAGGTCTCTCTCCAGCTGAGCCCCCGCGGACCCATCCGAGCCAGATCCAGGCCTGGGCCGAGATGCCACGGCGCTGATTTACTTCTCAGGGGTTAGTCCTCGCCCGCGGATGAAAAGACAATTGAGTTATGATGCTGGAGCAGTCCGAACAGTCAGGCCTGGCAGCGGAGGATGGAGGAGATGGAGGAGATGGAGGAGATGGAGAAGATGGAGAAGATGTCTGGAGGCGTTTGATTACTTGAGGTGACTTTCTGTTTCTCCGATGGTGAAAACCAATTGAAAGAGAGTGAGGTGAGCTGTTTGCGTATGGTCCCTCAGATGGCCATTAAACACTCAGGGTCAAGAGGTGAGATCTGGACTTTGAGAACCTAATTGTGGTCAGGTGTGTTTTGTTTTCAGAGATGGACAACATATGAGAAAAGCCATTTAAACACTCCTGTTTGTATTTATTTATTCAATTGTGTTTGGCTAACAAGCATTGTGGACTCTGACATTTGCGTTTACAAATCATCATGTCTGATATTTGGCGCTGAAAGCAAGAAGGACGCAAGAGTTTTGAGTGTTCATGTGTCAGGAAACTAGCATCTTGGACGTTCTGCTCCCTTCCTCCTCCTGTGTTGACCAGACAGCGACGGACAGAGGTGACCCACATTTGCCGCCATTTGTGAAATGTATACTGCTGAGTCAGCTCTCAGGTGAAATAAACCATGAGAAATTGTCATTATGAAACGGTCCCCCAGTCTGTGTGGCCACGTTCCCCTAAAAAAAAAAAAAAAAAAAAACCCTGCTTTTTAATCACTGCTGCAGAAATGTCTATGGCAGATGCAGTGAGGTGTTGGCAGGACGTTCCCCGTTTTTGAAGAACACGGATGTTTTACCCATTTCCCATCACCCATGTGGAATCCCTGATATTAAATTGAAAATGCACATTGAAATCCTGGGACACACAGACTGTACACATTTCCAAAAACGTCAACAAATTGAAAAAGAAAAAAAAAAAATTAACAGCACAAATCTGTCTCCAGATGTCAAGTCTGTTGGGTGGCCTTTACTCAGAGGGTGGCCCATCATGGCGTGTTATGACTGCTGATTGTGTACAGTGTGAGTATTAATTGTAACACCCCCTTCCATGTTCGCCAAAGGGAACACAGCGCCCTGCGTCCCTCACCTCCCAGGACACAGAAGGTGAGCTGGACTTCGGCCCAGATAAACGCGGCGTCCGTTCCAGCTGGGGTTGTGTCAGGATCTCCCCGGCGGCGGGGACAGGCTCGTCTTTGTCCAACGGGAGCTGCGTGTGGTTCGGTATCTTAAGAGAGTCATAATCACATCTGTGATTGGGGTGTTAACAGGCCACCACAGCTGTCAGAAAGCAGTGCACCCTGGGAATGCATGACGAAGGAACCGCTGGGCCTTGGCGTGCTGGTTGCAATACGTGTTAATCTCTGTACACACACACACACACACACACAGCATGCATATATTCATCTCCGAGAGGGTAATATGGGGTGGATGCCTCATTTCTCAACCAAACACAACAGCTATGGCAACACATTAGCAGCTTCGGCATATGTGATATCAATGTGTCTGGGATGTGGAGTCTGAACATCGCTGTGATGGAGCATGACGTCAAAGCCACAGTCAATGACAGGAGTCAAACCTCGCCATCGAAGCGCCATCGAATTGAACTCAACCTGGAAACATTCGCTCTTTTGCTGAGGAGGCATTTTTTTCGATGCCTGGAGGGTGACCCCCCAAAAATAACTCTGCGATTAGCCACGAGGACCTATAGAGCACTGAAGGGATCTCTGCTCATGACCCGTGCTCAAGTACCTCCTGTCGCGGCGGCTGATTCATGAGCAGTGGGTCATTGCTTCAGTGTGTATATCAGGTTCTCTGTTTGTTGCTTTTAGCAGCTGTTATTGCGTTCACGAGACCGAGGTAAGCTCACTGAATCACAGGCATGAGCACAGGGACGAGGACTTTGCCCTCAGAGGTCAGGACGCGCAGGCGGCGGAGGAGGAGGAGGAGGAGGAGGAGGCGGGACCTTGGCGATGACGATACAGTTGTATAGTCGGGCCCAGGCAGCGACGTAGAAACAGCAGACCATGCCAGGCTGTGCCAGGCAGCACGGGCTAGGTGGTCCGGTCTTGTTTACTCCTCCAGCAGCATGCAGGGGCTTGTTTAAACAAAGAGGCTGCCTTTATAAGCTCTCGCTTGGCCTGTGGACGTCATCGGGCAGGCGCGTGTTGATATGGCCTTTCCCTGCAGCACTCTGGACTGTGTACTCCAGAAAGACTGAGAAGGAGAAAGAGAGAGAGAGAGAGAAAGATGTTGCCAGCTGCAGGATTCCAATCGCAGCAGCCCTCTCCCAGTTGTTTGACCAGATAGCTGTGGGCCAAAAGAGCTTGTGGAACAAGCATCAAAATCTTGGCTCCTCCACAGGCCTGATTAACATTTGGATCTGAAAGTCCAACCCTCCGGCCAACGATTCCGCATTCTTCCACGCTGTGAGTGGAATCGCTGCCAGACCTTTTCTGTGATCACCGAATTCTCACTCTATCACCTGTTGCTTGCGTACAGGTAATTGTCCTGAAAATGTGCAATTAACTTGGTTGTAATGCGTTGCGTTAAAATCAACAGATGCTAAAACCGGTAGTTTCCAAAGTTTGGATTTTTGAATTCCGGTTACAACAGCAGAACTGACCCGTGACCTCAAGTGGATCCTCCGAGAATGTTACACAGGTTGGAATCATTAAAGACAAGTCAAGTTGGGTCATTAGTTAAATGTCAAACACCTGCGCACGTCTTTCTACTTCTGAGACTTCTTCTAGAGATTAGGAGAGGAGTGAAGGTCTTCAGTGGGAGATGTTGCAGTACAGGTTAGTACCCTCAACTTTAGGCCTAAACTTTGGGCTTAAGTGGCTAGATGTTATGGGAACGTATCTCCAGACGAATGTTCTAATCAGCAGGACCATATGGACGTTATCTCCTGAAAACAGGGCGAAGCCATCTAGTCCTGCTTAGGCCAGTTTACTGAGGAATTTTAACAGCAGAAAACCTTATGGCAAACAACTGTCGCTGTTTCCAGGCCACATCCATATCAGTCATGATCATGTGAATGACTCATTAGTCGCTGTCTCAAAGGCCACTCGGCTGCGCACTCGGTCATTAATCAGAGCTCTGGGTCCTAATGGCGAACAGTGGCATGGAACAAGACATCACTCTGAGCACTATCAGGATGCTTTGATCAGGTGTCTATCTCTGGCCTCGGGTGGTTCTGGGTGGCCTTGCGTTGTAGGTCCAGCCTGGTCCACTGGGACGGGGTTCAGGAACGGCGGCTGTCTCAGATGTCCTACCCTCCACCATGCTCCACCCATCTTCTCGCATCCCGATGAAAGCTAACACAGGGTGCGCTCGCCTGATCCTTGCTGCTGACATGGGGTTTTTTTTGATCAATGGTTGGTGCCTCTGAATGAGGCTTTTCCAACATCGCTCCTCTTGCCAGCCTCCCCGCCCCTGATGGCAACCCCCTCCTCCCCCCCTCTCCTCCCCTTTCCTCTCAGTCTAAAGCTTGGGCAACTCCAAATGTCAATGATGTTAGTTTAGCCATTGTACACGGCTGGCCGCATCTGAATGGGTGACTTGTCCCCAGGCCAGCCCCCTACAATTGCCTCCTTTCTCACTCTGACTTGTTCTCAGCGTTTTCCCCCCTTCACGAAGAGAGGGCTCTCTCTCTCTCTCTCTCGCTCTCTCTCTCTCTCTCTCTCTCTCTCCAGCTCTTAGCTCTCTGGCTCTGCTCAATGTAAACTGAAGATCGAGAGAGAGAGAGAGTGAAGGAAGGAAGGAGGGAGGTGTGGGGGTCAGGAGGGAGGTGGACCGTGACAGACCAGTAAGCAGTTTTAGAACCAGAATTGTTACAGTGCGCTCTGCCAGTAATTACCAGCGTAGAGGGACGGCGGTAAATCTGGCTTTCACACACCAGGCTAAGCTTGTTAGTGTGTTTAATCAGACAGGGAAAGAGTGTGTTGCCGCGCTGACGCTTTGGGAACTGAGAAAATGTGCGTTAATGACGAGTGGCGAGAGGAGACGTGGGTGAGGGATGAACAGGTCCGACACGTGAGGTGAACTCGCAGACCCGAGTCAGGTCAAGAATTGACTGAGTCAGGTCTCGAGAAGTTCAGTCTCTGTCTCGCCTCATCTCTGCACCTGAGTCTCCAGTCGGGAGACCTTACACATGTTGAGTCTCCCTTCGTCACCATTATTCCTCTCTGGAAATGATGATTGTCATCATATATTCTCCATAATTTCACACGTGAGACTGATTATTATTATTATTATTTTTCGTTTCTAGCCAAACTAAATGAATTTAGTATTTTCTCCAGCATCTGTGAGCCGGCTCTCTCTCTCTCACACACACATGGTGTGGTTTTATAGACACTGAACATCTGGATGAGGATGTTGTGAGGAGGAAGTGGAGTGGAGAAGACGTAAAAAAGTCACGTTCTGTCACCGACTTTCTCGACAATTAACGAGGTCATTATATTGGCCGGACTTCTAATTATCTCTGTCGGTGATGAATCTTATTTTGCGTTGACTTATTCATCCAGTTTTTGTCACGCTCATTCAAATAATCTTTTTTTACGACTGTGTTTGATGTCGCGCTGAACGTTTCCATTCTGTCAGATACAAAAGGCCGAATCATCAAATGATGTTTGTACTTTTCTTATCCAGTTAATAATCAAGCTGATGTTTTTTTGTTTTTTTTTAACATAACTGTTTTGGTTTCTGCAGGTAAACTTTTTGTGCTGCCATCTAGAGATTCCTTATGGAAATGCTTGGACTTGCTGCCTGGGGGTCAGCTATTTCCACATCTGGAAGGCACATGGCTCCTGAGACAGATGCATGCCGGGGTCTCGGGGGTCATCCGGGCCCTTTAACGCAGATTAAAGAAGAAAAGTTAGGAACAACAGGAGATGAACCAACCCTCTGCAGAGACTCTGATCAGCGCCGCTCAGGTATGTGTGTGATGACAGCGAGTCTGACTGTGGAAAACAACACAACCGAGGCGAAAGAGACCTATTCATCCGACGACACGAGGATTAAAAACAAACCAGTGCCACACAGTCTCACATCCCGATTCATCCGGCCCGGAATATAGATGTGTTACGTGGCACGCCGCTTGTGTCGAGTCTTTGTTCCCCTCCGTCTCTGCGCCGCTCGCTCTGCTCAGACATGTTTCTGTCTCCCTCCCCTAAATTCCCTTCTTTCAGAGAGGGGTCAGAGGTCAGGGACTGTGACCTACCCTGGGGGTGGGTGAAAGAGTCTCCCCCGACTCTCCTCCTTGAGAGATGGACTGTGCCCCCCCCCCCCCATCTCTTTATTTTGTATACACCTGAGTCCCTTATTCTCCCCCGGATCGACTGACAGAGTGCGGAAAGAGCCGCTGGATCCGGTTCCCAGCTCTGTCTTGTATTGTTCCGGCAGATCAATAAGTGGCCCGCGTTCCAGTTGTATGGAGTCATTGTACTCATGGTGGAAAAAAAAAAAAAGTGTGTTTTAACTTAAACTTAAAAATTCTGATCGTCCGTCTGAACGTAAAACATCAGTTGACAAATCCAGTGGCCCTAACGAGGCCCCGCTCATAATGGAATTACATGCATTAGCGTAATTGTATTTTTCAAAGCGACATGTGGAAGATCATCCGAAAGGGAGGCTTTAACGTTGTTACCTGGTTCAGGGGGAATTCACTTAAGATGAAGTCAGGTCTAGAAAGTAACATAAGACAGACGGTTCGGTCCCGGACTCGTACGTCCATGTGTTTTGATGTTGACCACCCTCCTCCCTCCCGTACCCCCCCGCCTTCCCCTGGCGCTGCTCCTGCATGTGTGTGTGGTGTTAGAGGAATTTTCTGAAGGCTGCAGGAGCAACGGGTTGCGTTTACGGGTCTGAAAGCGAAGGTCCTGGAGACACGTTTCGACAACTTGCCTCCTCTCTGCCAGACAAGCGAAATGTTAAAGATGAAGTTCAAACTCGTTGTCTCCTCCTCCTCCTGCCTCCAGTGATCTGGACCATTTTTACAATCATATGCTCTGTTCCCAAGCCCTAAAAAAAAAAAGAAAAAAAAAAGAAAAGTTCTTCCCTTGCATGCGTGCTTAAGGCCTGTTTTTATCGTCCGATTTCAAAATGTGAATATTCTAAAAGCAGCACCTGTTTAATATTTTGTCCTGATTTACTCCCTCATTTGTCTCTGTGATTTTCATCACCTTTTTACGACATTCTTTTTGCAAAAATGCAAAAAAAAAAAGAAAAAAGGAAAAAAAAAGTCCCTCGTGCCTCCTCCTCTCTGTTTGATGATTTATTTCTAAACAGATAAATTCAAGCGATGCAGGACTAATCCAAACGTTTCATTAGAAACAGGCAGCACTGGAGCAGGTTAAGAGTCCCTCTGCGTTTTTATTTGGGTTTTGCACGGTTTTACGAGGGGGATTTAGGATCCTGCCCTTCGTCTGGTGGCATTCCTTCATTCCTAAAACGCAATTATCTTTTCCCATTTGTCTGTTTTTGTTTTCCCCATCTTTCCCTCTTACACTCATTTCCTGTTTTGAGCTCCACCAGGCTTTTAGGCCCCCGCCTAACCCTCCCCTTCCCATAAGCACGAGAGCATATCTGTTATTTACATCCCCCGGGGGCTACCTGTCATTCCCGCCGCTCCATCCCACGATTACCATGGCGACACCCAAATTCCACAGAACGCAGGTCCCGACCCCCGCCCGCTCTACCATAAAGCTCTGACCCCTCACCTCTACACCTGGGGACCCAGGTTACAAAACGCACTGCTGTTTATGATAGATAGATAGATAGATAGATAGATAGATAGATAGCTAGCTAGCTAGCTAGCTAGATAGATAGATAGATAGATAGATAGATAGATAGATAGATAGATAGATAGATAGATAGATGGATGGATAGATAGAT
>JAFBJQ010000020.1:464269-518684 GCA_016785345.1 Trinectes maculatus
ATAGATAGATAGATAGATAGATAGATAGATAGATAGATAGATAGATAGATAGATAGATAGATAGATAGATAGATAGTTTTGCGTGCATCAGCCTGAATGTGTTTGCACATGTTTGGTTGTACTGTGTGAGTGAACACTATCCGGTACGCAGGCCCGTTGCCGTGGATACGGAGGCGGCAGAGGGTGATAAGGGGCCGATGTGAACTCGTGACCTCTGGTGGGAGGCTGAGTTACAGAGTTACAGGCCAACGCTGGGTTTAATCTGCTAGCGGGGTCGCGTACTGTACGGACGTCACCCAATATCTTCAATTTAACGGCGGGGGGGGGGTTTAGTTTTCCTCTCAGGGTCTGAGTCATGCTGCTCCTCTTACCAGAAACAATGATACGTCTGACTGTTTGTGGGGGAAAAAAATAAAGCAAAGAAAAGAAGAAGCCGATCCCATTCACAGGTGCTGTAGGAGAAACCTGCGCCTTCGCGACTCTTAATGTTCAGAATGGGGTGAATTAAGCCGACTCAGCGCCTCAGGCTGTATCACTCCATAATTACATGGTCTCATGACTTCCCTCACTCACATTTAGCCATGTAATGGTTCATATTCTGGCCCAGCTGGCACTGAGGTGTAACTGTAGATGGGGAGCCGATGTGAGAGTGCAGGGGAGTGCAGCTTTGTTGTCTGCTCACGGTGTGATGGTGTGACGGTGTAACGGTGTAGTCCAGGAAAACACAATAAAGACAAAGTCAAAAAAAAAAAAAAAAAAAAAATCAGGGACAGGGATGAGAAACACGTCACATGTAGGAATTAAAGGGAAGAGAAAACATTATATTTAAGAAGTTGATAAAATAAAATAAAATAAAATAAAATAAAATAAAATAAAATAAAATAAAATAAAATAAAATAAAATAAAATAACATCCCTATAAAACAAAATAGTACTATGCATGTCAAAGAAATACCATCTTTCTTCTCTCATGACCATAAACTGTGACTGACACGCTCGACCTTGTCATTGAACGGCGTTCCGACCCGTCTGTCGTGTTTGTAAACCTGGCATTCCCGACGCGGGGCGCTTCACCAGCTCTTTCCCCTCCGGAACAACCGGTCAGCCTGGTGGGTTGGATCTAATGAGGCAGACGTTATTGTTGGCTGTCGGTGCGACGCATTGTGCCAAGATGCCAGTCTGAATCCTCACGCCGCCGCGTTCCGTCTGACCGCCAGTCTGACTGCCGCACACCCGCGCGACGCCCACCTGTCCATCACCGTTTGTTTGCCCGTCTTCTGGGCTGTCCTCTGTCGGGCCAAACCACATAACCATCTGCCCTGTGCCTGGCTCCGCTCCTCTGACACACGGACCATCAAAATGTTATTCCTCTGTAAACCTCAGCAGAGCTGCAGGAACCCTGGTGCTCTGGCACACTCCTGGATTGTCTCTGAAGGTCTGGACGTAACACGACTGTAACCTCCCCGGGGGTCACCAGGTCAGACGACCTGGGTTCATCTTTTTAACACCCCCCCCTTCTCTTATACCTGTTCTTACTGGTACACTTTTTTATTTGTAATATCTTCATTTTTATTATAAATACTTTTTCAATATTACTTTTTGATATTGTTTTTTTTTTGCTGCCAGTGAAAACTCATAAACTTGTTTTTCCTCCAAATCAAGTCCTGGGCCTGTCAGTGCACTTTAATGGAAAGCACATTGAGTTTACATTTCCTCGCCATGTGGGGGAGGTGGGGGCGTTTGGTCGCAATATTTAAAGATGAGACTTTTTTTTCCTAAAAATGCACAGTTTCTAGTATATTTGGCTCGGAAAACTGTGTTTTTTTGCTGTGATTTGTGACGCGAGAGGAAACGATGGAGTCGCACACAAATGCAGACGTGTGCCAAACATCCACAGCTGTTTGTGAGTCTTTGGCAGATCGGAAGCGTCTGTCGGCTGTGGGCGCTACAAGTTGGAAGATGAAAACTATCTGTGGTCTGGAGAGAGGCGAGGTTACGGACACCTGAAGCCTTCGAGGCTCCATGAGCCACCAGGAGCATCAACACAACACAACACAACACAACACAACACAACACAACACAACACAACACAACACAACACAACACAACACAACACAACACAACACAACACAACACAACACGTCTGAATCTGCAGCAGAGACCACAGAGGGTTTTAGGAGCATTTCAGGAGATCTTTCTAAACTGGAGCGCACTGGTGAAGCAGATCATTGAGGATGAGACTGTCTGCTCAGTATCACTGTGATACAGTCGGTATCTACAGTCGGTATCTACAGTCGGTAGAGACGGATTCACTCCACTGGAGAACATCACCAACCCCATCACCCTCTTTTCACACACTCCTCTTCTCCATGCCTGTGCTCCTCACATCTCTCCTCTCCTCTCCTCTCCTCCTCTCTCGTCTTTGTTTGAAAACAGCTTTCAATTTCCTGGGCAGCCGTCTTCAAAGGGAGCGGGTGGGGGGTGTGGGGGGGGTGTGTGTGTGAGAGGCCGAGGAGGATGCCAGAGGCACAGTGACAGCTGGGAGGCAGGAGACGAGATCAGAGGGTTCGAGTTTCTGCTCCGACACAGACACGCTGTCATTCTCACAGCTCCCGCCCCTGCTGCTTTCACACACACACACACACACACACGCACACACACACACACACACACACACACACACACACACACGTAGCCAGAAGTACAGTTAGACGCACACAAACGTTCATGTGGATAGAGAGATGAAAGTTGCCTTTGCACACAAACAGTTAAATGACCGCAGACTCAGAACTGACACATGTGTACATGAGGAACACACACACACACACACACACACACACACACACACACATTCAGTTGTCTGCAAAACTAAAATGTGCCACAAAGCAAAGTTTTCCCAGAAGCACCTGCCGGCACCGGAATCTGCGCCCCTTCTCATCCCCCCCCCGTGCCAAAGGTCGTCTGAGGCTGCAGCGCCGGTTGCAACATCAACCGTTTGTTCCCAGGTGATGATGTCATCGCTGAAGGAAGAGCGAGATGATCTGATTTAATTTACATAATGTGTTGACTTTGGAACCGACGCTGTTCTGCTGGAAGAGAAACACAACCTTTTCATTGGCAGCTCCCAGGCGCAACACGCTTTGGTGATTAATGCGCTCGAGCAGACTTGAAACATCTGTCCGACTTTCTCATCTGACTGTTTCTTTGGCTCGGCGGTTCTCCTCGCCACTCAATATGGGTCTCAGCATGTCTCCCGCATGGCGGCGCGGTCTGGCCTTCAAAGCCACGCCAGGTAATGGCACTCTGGCTTTTGTAACGCCGCCACCAGCTCGCAATTATCAAGAGCTTTTGAAGATCCCGGCGCCACAACCTAACAGTATCTCTGTACTGTTTAATCGTACCTTTCCAGGTACGATGCTAAGCCGATCTCTTCCCAGCTGACATGTGACCCGGCAAAGCGCTCCGACCCCCGGAGTAAAGTGACATCAGCGACCGCGAGGCTCCCGTTTGCACACGGGGAAGGAGCAGGGATAAGCAGGGGCTGTGTTGGGAAAGTCTCGGTGACGCGTTGCTACGTCTCACCTCAGAAACCTCGGAGTGTTGACTGCTCCCGTATTCCCAGTGCAGCTCGCACTCTCAAGGAAAAATATGCAGGGAGAAGGCGGAGGGAAGAGACCGAGTATGAGAAGAGAGAGTGGACGAAGGCGAGGCAGTGGGGAATGGAGCGAGGGGGGGGTGAGGGGGAAGAGAAGGGGGGGAATGGTCTTTGTTAATCCCTCCACATCTGGCTTCTATTAGGATGTGGGGGCCGCTAAAATAATGTTTTTCACCCTACAAGCCTTTCTGTGCTATAAATTACCCACCAGCCACTGTGCCTTCCTCACTGAGACTCTTTCAGTGAGCCAGTCAGGCACCCCCCCCCACCCTCACCCCTACCCCCACCCCGGTCTTCCCTCCTCCCTGCCCTCTCTGCTGCTTTCCCCATTTTGAAACTCCCTCCCAGCGCCGGCGCAGTCAAACCCGGCCTTGCTTCCTGTCAGCTGTCCACACTTCCTGTTCCGGGGTTCCTCCCTCGCCGCCCTCACGAGACGATGCACGGGCAAAACACAGCGGCATCCCACTATGTTCAGTCATTTGAAATCATATGTCCAAAGTTAGTTGTGGTTTTTCATCTCATGGCCCCAAAAACCAGAAACATAAACACCACTCAAGTCTTTATACTTCATGGTTCCTACTGTATCTTCTCGTTCCGAGCACCAGATCTCAGGTTTCGATCTTCTCAGCAGTGATAACTCGGTCTGATCTGATCGCTGATGATGAGCCTCTGCCCATCATCTCCAGGGGTTGACCAGAGTTCAATGTGCACAGGTGCGTAAAAGCAGCGGGTTGGCACGTACGGAGCTGGAGACAGGAGGTCTTAAGGCGAGGCAGCGTCTTGTGGAGGAGGGAGGGAGGGAGGGAGGCTGGTGGAAGGGGTGAAGGGCAGCGGGTCAGTGCCTCATCACCAGAAACACCAATTAGATAAATCAGACCGGACAGCTTGGAGGATGAAAGGGAGAGGATTGACTCATGCACGGATTCGAGTGGTAACGATGAACTGGCCAAACCTGATTTCATCGCCATTAGGCACCTGTTTGAGGAGCGCAGCTGGTCCTGCCAGGAGGCCGAGGCCTCCCCAGGTGATCCTCACTACCCGGGCACATCTGCTGCGAAACCAGAGTCATGCAGGCGTCTTTGATGATGGTCCGATCACAGGGGAGATGCCTCCAGAGGTCAAACCCGGCAAAGTAAACCAGAAACATTGGGAATTACTGGCGTTCCCTTTATTTGGGCATGATAATTTAATCTACGGTCCTCCATCGTGTTAGCCAGACGTTATTCCACCAGATGACCAGATGGAATATGAAGGATTTCAGCGTTCTTCTTATGGGAGCAGCAATATTCCGCCTATATGCGGCTCTTCACAGGTACACCGCCGGCATCAACGCGAGAAGTCGAGGGTTTCATATATCTATTGAGTATGATTGATGTGTTATAACGTGATGCCGCTTGACGGAGTGACGCCAGCTTTCGACTGTTTGAAGTTGTGGCGAGCAACAGCAGGATCATGTGAGACCGCAGAGGGGAACGCGAGGACGCATTTCAGCAAGGCGTAATTCTATCTGGTCACGGCCTATCATCTGGATGGAGTGGATGTCATCCCTGTGCGGGTAGCCATTGTGTCAACGGGCCCTTTGCCACATATTTGGATGTGCCCCCTGTCTCTTCTGTCCGCCTCTCCATTACTCCATCCCATAATTACCTTCTGCACTTCACTCAGTGAACCCAATCCTTCCTTTGCTTGTCTGCCAACTCCTCAGATGTTCAGAGAGAGCCATGACATTAGCCTGCTGAGACGGGGCTGGCCGGAGGACGGACTGTCTGGACTTTTCTTACGGAGCCGTCTGGTTCAGTCTGTTTTCATAAAAAAAAAACTTCTGAATATTAAAAAAAAACACACAACTGTGATTTATTGTGGGTGAGAGTTCTGTGGTCTGATTATCTCATACTGGAAAACTGCTGTTGCTGTGTCTATCTGCTCGCATGACGCCTGCGTATCCTCCGGCGGTCGGAGTTTATCTCGGCTCCGAGCGAGAACGTCTGGATAAGAGATGAGTAACGGGATAGGCGGTTTGGGCAGAAGAGAAAAAAAAAAACTTTCAAAGAGCAACGCATGTCAACCCTTCTCAGGATTCTAAAACCCATGTCATTCTCCGATCATAATCCATGAGATTATTTGTCTGGAGGTGGGGGGGGGCGTAGGGGTACGACCAGGGGAGGATATTCCTCCACTCAGGGGTGTAAGATATCAAAGCCAGAAGGCTGTGGGGAGGACGGAGAGGGTGGATGCAGCGGGAGGGGTCTCGGAGTGGTGGGGGTTGGCTTTTGTTCCGACCCCTACACCAGGATCCCCTGAAAAGATCATCGAGCAGGCCGATTCGCCACGGATCCGGCTTCTCCCCTCTGATTGGTTCCTGCGGTCCAGCAGATGTTGGAGCTGCAGCGGGGGGTTCGGACGATTCCAGTCCCTCGCCCTCGCACCGCGGGACGGTCACACCAGCACCAGCAGCTCTCACACACACAACCTGCCAGAGCAGGGGCCCGCGGGCTAACAAAACACGCCGCTCGCTCGGGCGCCTCTCAAAGACTGATTCACACTCGCCACTGTTTCACTTGTGCTTCCCCACTTCAAAGATGAACATAAGTGCCTCGCCCCGAGCCGTGTTTGCGTCTGAAATGTATTATGGATGTTAACTGACCGTGTATGAGTCCACTTCACGATGGCATTGACGAACTCAACATCTTGTCACGGGGTCACTGCTTCATTCCTCCTCGAGAAGTAGATTACAAACTGCTCGAGGGGATTTTTAATGTGATACCAGGTGGGTCGGGTTCCGTCTCATTCGATACAATCTGATCCCTCATTCATTAAATCGTCCGCCGGACTCGTGTTCACAGGCCATATGCTAAGTTTATACGAACATTTAGGTTTCGATGACGCACAAACCTGAACGCTTCTCCAAAACTTCACCAATTGTTACATTTGACATATGTCATGTTGTAGCAACTATTGGACGACAGTCACTGTGCGTCGATCACATAAAAAGTGATTCTTGCTGGGAGTAATGTTGTGTTGTTGTTTCATGGGGTAGAAAAAAATGAACGAATAAAGAAATAAAGTCTTTTCTCGCTCCAAAATTATGTTAAACTTCGTAACGGAACTAAAAGGATAACGTTTAAAAAAAAACACGCCGCAAGACTAATATTCAGACCCTCCCCACACACACACACACACGCACGCACACACCGCCCCCACCGCCCTTTGAGTGAAATAATTAGCGTGATTAGTGCAGAGATTACATGTCAGTGTGTGATTTGAGCAATCCTGTTTCCCGTCCCAGTAGCGCTCCGGGTCTTTATCCCTATCTCCGCTCCAGCAGATAAGAGCGCGGCGCGCACATGGTGTCTTGTGATGCCGAAGCCGTAGCTCGGAGAAAGCAGTGAGTTGTGTAATTTGGGGAAGGGTTGTAATTGGCTCTGCTTTGCATCAGCAGATGTTGTCTTGATGTTTGCTGAAAGGTCTGGGATTGAGGCAAAAAGTCCTTCCTCGCCGAGTTAAAGAGGCAGATACGCTATCTGGAAAAATCTGCAAAGTTTCCCATAATGTCCCCACTCCGCTTCGCCAAAACTGCCGAGCGAGCGGCCAGTTGGACCGTCCTCTGGTTTTCCCTTTCCCCTCCCGACATGTGTTTTTATACACAACAACGAGAATCGCAAATAGACTAGAAATATATATATATATAGTGCAGTGACAAAAAAAAGGTGGAGTTCATTTTGACCTGGAAGAAGTCCAGTTCAAACACCGATAATCATATTGCAAGTTGAGTTTGATGACATGTAATTAATATTCCCAATGTTTCATTTTGAATTAAATAATAGATAGTTTTATTTTTAATGTCGTTTTATCTCACTGTGATCTGCGTGTCTTCAGTGCAGGAGAGGCGACATAAGGAAAAGTGAACATGTGACCATGCGCATAATTCATAAACACTGGGAAAAGCCAGGAGGAACTGTATAAACCAACATCTCATGGGATTAATGAGTCCATGTTTTTCCGGCTCTGCATTTTCTGATACAAAAAGAAAATAAAGGTAGGGAAAACACAAGAGCAAATTATAATGAAGTCCTGCGAGCTGAAAACCTTTGAGCCTGAGTCCGGATGAGGTTTGGCAGGAGAGGTCATGTGACCACAGTAGGTGTGTTCATCAGAACCATACGATGACGTTCCATTTGCCCGATGTGTTTAGTACTGAGTTATGATAACAATCTTTGTTTCCAGCGTTATTTCCCTGCATGGCATATTTGCCGCTCCACTCGGTCGGAGCGCCGGTGTCTGCCGCAGCTTTGCTTCCACGTCAAGTCGCATGGTTTTGATTTTCCCTGCACTTTCCCGAACCGTAGGACGAGCAGCTAATGCCGAGTGATTTAAAGCAGGAGACGTACGCGGGCAGGAATTCCCGATTGATTGAAATAACGAACAGTTCCACCTTGTCAGAGTTAAAGCCAGAAAGGTCAAAGGGCATTGGCTGTCAGAGAACAGACGGGAGTTGGCTCGGATGCACGTTTGATGAATCGCGGCGCTCCCGGACCTGGAGCGCGACTGGAGCCGTGAAGGGAAGATGTTCTGCTTGTGGGTGGACTGTGCAGCATGGTGGAGAGATAACGGGTTCCTCAGCACGGAGAACCACACCATCATCATCAGACCCCGTGACCAGGATTCCACTCCAGCAACGCACATCTGTGCCTTATTTCACCGCTGCTCATTGTGCGTCAGTGAGCGCAGAGGCCAACAAACAAAGCACAGTCCCACCTTGTTCCCATATCCCGAACTGAAGCCCCCCTCCCCTTCCCGTCCCCACATCTCAACACACACAGGCCTGCGTTACTGAGAATGCAAAGGTACAGATCTTATATTGAAGCGGCATTCCAGCATGGCCCCCACAGGGGAGATGACAGGGTTTGAGTTAAAAGGGAAAAGGCATGTGGAGGGAGACTGGGAGTCTGAAGAGGATATTAGAAAAATACATTGAAAAACGTCCCCTCTGGCAATTCTCTCTTCTCTTTCTCTCCCCCACTTTCAGGAACAATTTTGTACCTTTCCTTTTGCTTCAGATGAGAGGGTGGGGAGGGGTGTAGGAGAAATGGAGGGATTCTTTTTTTCTTTCTTTCTTTTTTTTGCGTAGGGCCAAAGTGCAGGGGACGTAATGAAAACCAACTGGCCGGCCGTCACTATCTATCTCCTCTGGTGAACGAGTGCATTGACGTGGAGGAGGGAAAAAAAAAGTCCCCTCTTTTCCTTCCCTCCATCCTTCCCTCTCTCCTTCTATGGAGACGGGCAGGATGATGTCGTCAGCTGTTTCTCGTTCCTCCACCAGGAACCTGAGCCCCAGTGAAGAATCGAGATCTGTCACGTTTAGAATCATTCATTGATTCCGGGGGGCTAAATCCAAACGCACTCTGGGATCTGGAGTCCTGAACCTCTGGAGTGTTTGGGATCACAGAGGTTGGATTGAGAAGGTCTGGCTGTGCCGGTTGTGTCCCACCTGGCTGTGTGGTGAAAGCCGCCTCTGAAGGCTGCCCCGCCGCTGGAGGTTCAGGCCGCGGGGTCGATAAGGCTCTGAAGAGACGTCTTTCACGCCCAGGCTGCTTCCTAATCCGCACTGCGCCGCCCAAACCACCAAGCCCAATATTAGTTTTCCTGCAGCTGGCGCAGCCAGGTGAATGAGTATGAGCGCGTTTGTTTGATTGAGTGTGTGGTGTTTGTGAACTCTGAACGCTCTTTATAGACGTGGACGTCTCACTCACACCAGGAAAGTTTAAATATATATATATAAACAAAAGTATATATACTTTTATATAAAATAGTACTACTATTTTATATAAAAAGTAAAATACTATTATATATAAAAAGTATATACTGTATATATATACATATATATACACACACACACACACATACACACACACACATATATATATATATATATACAACATTAGTATACATGTGACGTTGTCCATTAGCGACACTTCATCAACATCCAATTAAAACAGAACCAAACTCCTCGTATGTAACGCTGTGACAATTAAGAGCACAAACACTGGAAACTCATGGAAACATCAGACAAAGTGTTGTGTATGCAGTGTTGTGTATGCAGTGTTGTGTATGCAGTGTTGCGGTGCCTGTTGCGGCTGTGAAACGTTTACGACGGCTGCAGTCTGCGGTTAAGCGTTCGTTAACACTCCAGCCACCCTCTTCCTCATCGTCGGCCATTAGTGAGGTGCAACAGGCGTCTCTTATTAAACGGTCCCGGGCTGACAGGTAGAGAGAGAGAGAGACGTTCATTCTCCCCCCACGTTCGTTATTGCCTGCGTTAATGAGCACTTTGGACCATCACCTCCACGCTGTGATTTACAGCGTTTGGAGCAGGGATCAGAGGCCCGGGCCTGTTACCCGCCTGTGACGCCGCCAGCCTTTCCTGACACCCCGGGCCGGGCCTGGGCACCGGGGGGGACACAGCTGGGCCCAACATGACGAGAAGTGTGAACCCGCCGAGCTTAATGAGCTGATGGCAGGGGCGGATTACAGCCGAGGTCAGAGGTGATGGGACCGGGGCCGAGGAGGCTGCTCTTAATATCCGTGAGCCAGATTAAAATGAAAGAGATTAACTCCATCGACGTTAAGTGCGAGAAAATTCCCCTGAATCAGAGTGTTCATCGAAGGATAAGTGGACAGGTAACCTGTGTGCGCGTGCGTGTGTGTGTGTGTGTGTGTGTGTGTGTGTGTGTGTGCGTGTGTGTCCACATGAACAGTGATGGTCAAGACCATGAAAATAATGAAAAGCATGCATTGTTATTATTATTATCATTATTATTATTATTATTATTGTTGTTATCATTATTATCATTATTATCATTATTATCATTATTATCATTATTATTATTATTATTATTATTATTATTATTATTATTATTATTATTATTATTATTATTGTTGTTGTTATTATTATACTTCACCATTGGCTGACATACACTACACAAACTTAACTACACAACTGTGATCGGTGATACAAACAAACAAACAAAATTCGTCCAGCCTCTAAAGTTAATGTCCTATGTTTTCTGTTTGCAGTAACTTTAATATATTGAACAGGCTTAAAGCTTTAAAATCCACTGACAGGCCGTTTTTTTGTTTGTTTTTTTTTTTACAGCAACAGAAACAACATTTAGTTCTTCAGACGGGCTATAAACCTGTGATTTTTACACGCACACACACCAAATTACACTTCTCCCTTTCACCGCACCCCATTTCACTTTGAGTACACAACCGAGAAGCGGTGACCTCGGTCCATGAGGGCACAGAGGGCCGGGAGAGGGAGGAAGTCCAGCGTGCTCCCGCTGGGCCGGGACATTAACTGTGGGAGAACAGGCCGTGAAATATACGGCTCTTTAGAGAGAGCGTTTTATTCACCTTTAACAGGGCTGTAAAGTGTCTTCAGTCAGGAGATGAGGAGATCAGGAGACCACAGGCACAGTGACCACCAGCCTCATCATTCCATAACGCACCGACATCCAGTATCCATCCACAGCGCCGGATTAAAAAAAAAAAGTTGCAGAAATTAGACACAAATTCAAATTTGGGGTCGAGGGGGACTTTCTGTCCAAGCGGGCTTAATTTGAACCAGGAGTATTTTCAGACAGCTCTATCTGGCTCCCGCTTGTACTGTCTCTCCAGCTGTCCCCGGGGAACCGGGATTTATGGAGCAGAGAGGAGAGCAGAGGCTGCGGAATGGGGCAGATTGTTCATGGATCTAACTCCGGGTGGGAAGAGCGAGGAGAGAGAAGACAGAGGCGGTTATGAAGACATCAGCGTCTTCGCTTCACATCTGCCGGCCTGAAACGTCACCGCAGCCGCGCCGGCGTGTGACAAAACATACATCAACATATGGCAACATAGGGAAAAAAAAAGAAAAATAAAAACAACACAGGCGTAAGGAAATGTAAACAGACGTACACAAACACACACGCACACTGTCTTTGTTTGCTTCTGGGGCATGTTCCTGTGGCTCCACAGTGATTATCTGGAGATATCCTGCAGCGATCGTGCGCCCGGGCCCCTCGCCGCCGGCTTTGAGGCATCTGAGGAAGCGGAAGCGAGATAGATGGTATCTGGTTGGATGGTGTGTCTCTGAGCGGCCGCCAGACACAAACAAAACACGAGTCGAGGCTTTTCCTGATCACAGACGTGAGAGAAGAAACGGGGAGAAGATGGAGGAGGACGTCCAGGACGTCCAGGACGTCCCGTCTTCTGTCTTCTCAGGCCTTCGCTGATTCTCTGCTATTGGATTATTTTAGCTCCTGCCGGAATTCCAATAACTTCCAAAGGTCGTGATGAGATAAGTTTAAACAGCCAGACATGTTGGGCATGTGCTCTCTCTCTCTCTCTCTCTCTCTCTCTCTCTCTCCAAAGTTGACAAATGTGCTCTGCAGGAGCTGCGTTCAGGTATGTGTGCTGACAGCTCCCTGACCTTGTCCAAGGCGGCGTCAGCGTGACGGATGGCGTCCTTCTTGACAATGCCAGCTGGTGGATGTTTGTGTATTTGTGTCATGTCACAAACACGTGTGTGTGTGTGTGTGTGTGTGTGTGTGTGTGTGTGACAAACTGTACTTTAAATGTCTCTCCTTCAGACATGTGTCCTCGTCTTTGACCTCTCCAGATTTGTGATGCGTTTCCTTGAACTGACACATTCGACACATTCTGCTTATTTCATTATGTGTAGACATATGGGTTCATCTATAGCACACACTGTATTATACATACTTTAAATCATTCGGTTTCTACATATTGTCGTATCAAGTGTAAGTGAATACACCTCTCTGACTATGCCCAGTGTGATTACGTGATTTAAAGGTCCCATATTTTACATTTATCTGGTGTTTCTAGCTTTGATACTTATAATTAATAACATAGTAACAAACACATATGTTTGTTACATATTTATTCTAACTTGTATTTTATATGTCTGTTTATTATAAATCTCATAAAGTGATCTTTATGCTGAATCAGGTGATTTTACATCTCCACGACCTTTTTGTTGGACTTAAATTTCTTTGTTGTTGTTTTTTTTTTTGTTTGTTTTCATGGTCCCTTGTCCCTCCTTTATGATAACACAACCCTCACACCGTCGTGGTGCCAAAGAGAAGAGCAACACACTCACACAACTCGACAAAACAATCAAAACAAAGATAAGAGTGTACTGAAGAGGCTAAAAAAAAAAACATGCAGAATACAAAATTCATACTCTCATATGTGTGTGTGTGTGTGTGTGTGTGTGTGTGTGTGTGTGTGTGTGTGGTTATATGACCAGACGGGATGCGAGTCAAAGGGAGTGTGGTGACCTGTAACGGCTCCATGACTCCAGTCTGCCGCTTTACAATCCACACACCGGGGTCCCGGCTTGAACCCGCTGCAGACCTCCCTCCAGTATGGCCGGGGCCGCCCCAATGGGGAACTGATTGTTTATTTAACTACTGTTTTATGGAAAACCTAGTGACAGGAAGTCCTTAAAACAGCAGCAGTTACTATTTATATAGTCCCGTTTCAGAGTAAACACACCCGCTCGCCCCTCCTCCCTCCCGCAGACACCCTGCCGTTGAGGAATGCACCCATTCACAACTCGGTGGCCATCTTGGAAGCTTGGCTCTCACTTCCTGTTTCCATGGCTACGCCCCAGTGCCACGGGAGACGATAAGCGCTGGCGGTCTTCGCTCCTAATCCTCCTCATCTGTCTAATTTTCTACATCGCTTCATGCCATTCGGGAAAAAACCCAGCTCGAACGAAAGTGAGCGCCACACATTTTTGTGCGTCGCACAAACACAAAAGGCACAAAGTTGTGTTTTTTTTCGTTGTTACGCTTTTCTGTCCACCAGCTGGGAAAGATTTGGGTGGAAATGGGTCGTATGAGTATGTTGAAGCTATGCATGAGTCTGACACATGTGTGCGTTT
Organism: Trinectes maculatus; assembly: GCA_016785345.1. Taxonomy (NCBI): domain Eukaryota; kingdom Metazoa; phylum Chordata; class Actinopteri; order Pleuronectiformes; family Achiridae; genus Trinectes; species Trinectes maculatus. The sequence continues at coordinate 477,873 of JAFBJQ010000020.1, forward strand.
GTGTGTAGCTGTGGGGCAGCTGTGTTCTGATCCACCCCTCCGCCGGCTGCGCCATAAATCACAAGGTCACCATGAGCCTGTGGGACCAGAGGAAGCATCAGCGTTACACTGGAATGATATTTCACTTTAGCCTCTTCCTGCTTCACTATTCCCCGGATACCCACTACAACCGACTCCTGAATGCTTCATCATGACAGCTCCACGTCAGTGCTGCTCTGGATGTCGGGGATGAGACCGGAATAGCACGTCTGAGCGATTTCGGGAATCGTGGCGATGATATAACGCAGGAACAGGGAGGGATTTCACGGCGGTGCTCGAGTGAGACCAGGTCAAAGCCAGGAATGTGGCTGGACTGTGTAAAACGACATCATCTGACGAAACGACAATACGTACAAGTACGTACAATACGTTTCCCTCTGGAATGATCACTCGGAGAGAAAATTAGACACGACGGGATATAGTTCTTATTCTGCAGGTCACACAGCCTCCTCGGTGAAGCGGCCTCCGTCTGCTGCTTAGCTCGGACGTTTTTTAAAGAAAAAAAAAGAATAAAATATTTGATAATTTCGGACTTTGTGTTTGAAAACAGCTTCAGTCAGTTACAATATAACGTGTAATACATATACATATATATATATATATATAACACATAACAGTAGAAAATATATACACTTCTATAAATGTCTGTTGTCAGTCTTGTATCTTTGTACTATTAATTATTATACATTAACTTGATGTTTATATTTAGCTTTGGGTCCAGTTTGTTTGTGTGTGTGTGGGATTACTGTTTTTATGTGTTTGTGTGTTTGTGTGTTATATCAAGTACACAGACTCACTGCACATCCTCTGCGTGTCACGGCCGGACGTACACAGTGAAGCCCGAGGAGATGTGTGAATAAGTGAGATGTTACACACTGATGAAATTCCCAGAGAGCCGACGATGGATAATGTGATCCCACCACAGTGATGCGGAAACCAGATGGAGAGAAGTGCCTTCGAATTTTCTCTCTCTCTCTCTCTCTCCTGCACGTCCACGAACACACACAACCGTGGTCACATACTCAAACCTGCGGAAAGACACCGCACACACACACACACACACACACATTGTACACACCTGTCCGACGCATGAGATATATGACCCTCTGAGGGAAAATCCATTTAGCCGATGTTGTAAAATTGTGATTTTTCTCACTCTCGTATATATTTCTTCGCCTGCACAAAGTTTTCCTTGTCTTATAAAAACGTATAAAAAGTTGCAAATAAATGTTCCTGTCTTAGCAGCACAGGAGAGGGGGGGGGGGGAATTATATACATTACTGCATTTTCCCTACTTCATACCCAAAGCACCATATATAAAAACAGACGGAACGAGTGCTTTTTTTTTTTTTTTTTTTGCTCGTGGCAGTAGAATCTCACCAACATCTGCTTCTGCTTTAATGATGTAAATTTGGTCAGGAGATCTGAAGCCTGTGGTATTCCATCCTGCAGACCAATCCACAAAGCCCCGACAGGCCCAAAACAGAGGGGGCGCTCCTCCTGTTATCTGAAAGTGCCCTTTAATAGCACGGGGGACGCAGGCGTCTCCCGGGCCCCTGCTGACAGAGTCAACACAACCTGGAGCTGCTCTGCAGGTCATAAACACTCTGTTGACAGTGGTCGCAGGCTCATTATCCTCACGGCAAAGCACAGCAAGCAACACCAAACAAAGCCTGACTCACAGGTCCACAACGTGAAGCCCTCGTTCAGCGCGTTCAAGCTCAAGTCTGTGTATAAAGTTCAGATTGTTGTGTTTTTGAAATCTTGCGTTGGCTGAATGTGTTGCAACGTATTGATATTTGATGGGGGCCTGATATCAGATGTGATATCGATGTGGGACAGAGGTCACGGCTGCTTTGTGTATACTCGCTCAGCTCCTGCTGCTTCTGCCGCCGTGACGCTCGGCGCTGTGGAGCTGGCAGCTCTGCACAGATAAGTGAGTGTGTGCCGCAGGGGGCCAGAGACAGCCGGACCCTCAGTGGATAAGAAGTGTCTGTGCTGTCAGCTTTGGTTCCCAGCGTGGCCTCTCCTCCTCAGGCGCCCCCCCCCCCCCCCCCCCCCCCCCCCCCCCCCCCCCCCCCCCCCCTTTGGAGGCCCCCCCCCCCCCGCCCGCCCCCGCCGAGCCCCTCCCTGGCCCTTTGTGTGGAGACCCTGCTCCCCGTGGACTCGCCGCTCTCTGGCCTTTCACATGCGACTGTGTCCAATCACCCCGCTCACCCCCCTCTGAACCCACAGCCTCCGTCTCCACCTCCAACCAGCTCCGGACCCTGACAGACCGGGACGCAGATCGATCCAAAACCAAAATGAGTCACGATAAAAAAAAAAAAAAAAAGATGGCGTACTAAATAAAGGGATAAACCACACAAATAGGGTGCTGTAAGATTATGTTTACGTTTTGACCCCAGCTAAAGTATCCATTAGCATCATCAGCTGTTTCCAGAGGGGATGCATTATAAACTGTTGTCCTGTAAAGGAACTGAAGGGTTTTTTTTGTTGTTTTTTTCGAGAATCACCATCTCCACCATCTCCACCATCACCACCACCTGCCTCTAACAAGAAACCTGGCCAAAAAAACAAAAAGAAACAAAACAGAGGTCGAGAGAATTTACATACTGTACCTTTAATAAATCATCCATGAAATCTTTCAAGGCAGTAATAAGACAGAAGGTGAAGACAGCTCCTGGGTTGCCAGGTTGTGAAAGAACACTGTTGTCCTGTGCCATCACGCCCTGCAGTCATAAGGTGATTGTCAATCACGAATAAAGGGCTCTTCCGCCACATCAATCCTCCTCAGACTCCGCAACTCGGCGGTTGTCAGTTGTACTGAAAGAAATAACTAAAGTTAATAACTTTAATTATTAATAATTAATCATGGGAATAAATCAGTCCTCCTTAAACACTGACTGAACTCTGAGCTCTGAGGTCAAAGTGTCCATCGCAGGCGTCTTCTGCGTGATCAATTAAAAGCCTCGTTAAGTTTACACCTGATTTATTAATGATTCATGAACCCACCGGAGGGTTTATCCCCATCCTGAAGACATTTATTGGAAATCATGAGATGTATGCACGATGAGAAGTTGGTGACCTGACAGGATGTGGAGAAAAAAAAACAGGAGATAGAAACTATGATCCACAGTGACAAAAAAAAAAAAAACAGGACGGGGGTGAAAACAGAGCTGAGGCATCCGTCCATCTTCACCTCCGCGTCGTTGTTTTTCTTTCTTCTCCTCCCGTGTTGGCGGTTTGCTGGTTTGTTGGCTTTGGCCGTGGCCACCTGAAAGGCCCTCGCCGGGTCGACCCGGCCTCGGGTGGATTGGATCACACCTTCCATCGGAGTCAGCTGTCAGATGGCGAGCTGCACCTGCCGTCTGAGGCAGGGTGGGCCCCGCCGCTGCCGCCTCCACCACCGCCGCGCCCAGCCAACGCTGGAGCACATAATCACTGCCTCAGAGATGACGATGCTGTTTACTCATGCCCATACGCACAACAGATGACTGTTTCTCACCCCCCCTCCCTCCCCCCGCCTCCCTCCATGAAGGCATTTCACCTAACACTGAGGACGCTGCTGCAGCCAACCATCAGTCAGACAGTCCAACCAACAGGTCTGAAGCCAGAAATGACCTGTAGCTATTAGCTGTTCAAACACCCCCCACCCCCACCATCCCCACCTAACTCACATTCACATTCAATGGGCCCAGTGAGAAATACCAGGATTAACAACCAACAGGTCTGAAGCCAGAAATGACCTGTAGCTATTAGCTGTTCAAACACCCCCCACCCCCACCCCCACCATCCTATCCACATAACTCACATTCACATTCAATTCAATGGGCCCAGTTAACAAACAGTGGATCCCCCCGGGGGGGGGGGGCACCTTTCTTTATGGCTTTGAGGTGGTGTATGTAAAGTCACGTCAACAATGTTGAAAAAAAAAAAAAACAGGTTGGAGCTATTTTAAAAGAACATAAACATCAACCTGTTTCGGATTTTTTTTTTCAATCTGACAGAAATGACCATGACACAAAGCCTTACGTCCTGACGTCACTGCTGACGTCATTAATTAAGATTAAACGCAATTTGGTCAATAGTTCAGTGAATGAATAGCTTAGTTAGTAAACTAATTTATTGAATGAAATGTAATGGAAAATGGTTTTGATAATTTTGTTGGTGTGTATATATTTGTGTTGCGGTGGTCAAGTAACTGTATGTACAGTCTCTATGTGTCTTTTATAGATACACATTGAAAAAAGGTAAATAAATAAATAAAGTAATAAAGTCGTGGTGCGTTCAGGTGGGTTTTACGTTTACATCCGGGTCACACAGGTAAATGCGGAAGGAAGACGTTTTTTTTCTTTCTACTTTTTTCCCCCCCCTGATTGTAAAACTTGTTGATGCACAGTCTATATGGGTGACTCCCCCCTCCCCTCCCCTCCCTCCCTCCCTCCCAGCAGCCGCAGTGAGAGCTGTGGGGCTGGGACATTCCTGCTTTGACGACCGGCCATGATTCGCTGAGCAACTCGACACTGGCTCAGAGATGCGTGTGTAGGAGCCGGAGCAGTTACAATAACGGGTTAGAGACACACACACACACACACACAGACAGAGAGAGAGAGAGAGAGAGAGAGGGAGAGGGAGCACCAGACTGGGACTTGACGCTTTGATCCAAACACTCGGACTCCAAACTTCCCAGAGGGAAAACTCTCCAGCTCAGCTCCAGCCCTGACCGGGGGACTTGTCGCACCTTGGCCGCGCCGCCCGCGCTGCTCCGCGGCTCTGGAAGCTGCCTCCGCCCGCTCCTGCCTCCTCCACCTCCCGGCTGTGTTCATGTTCCTCCCGGCGGCTCGCGCTCTCAGCCCGTGTCTAATGGAGGGCCCGGTACGGATCCGCCACCAGCAGCATGCGTCCTGCGCCTGAGGTAAGGACCGAGCGAGGGGGGCGAACCGAGCCGAGCCGAGCCGAGCCGAGCCGAGCGGCGGCCTCGCTGGCCGGGGAGGCTCCGCTGTGCGCCCCGGACCAGCTGGCTCCTCACGGCGGCGTCTGTGTGTCCTGTTTGTCCGCCTCACACAAACATCACCGTGTTTTCCTAAGTTTGCGTCGCAGTAAAAGTGGAGAGCGAAGTGTACACGCGCCGTGTGTGTGTGTGTGTGTGTGTGGCACGGGGGCGCCCGTGTACGGAAACTAATATAATGTGTGTGTTTGTATGCATGAGTGAACTGTACACTTATATAGTCTAACTCTAAAATAAAAAAAAAACCCACACACACACACATTTAATTATGTTTTTTTTCTATATTAGTTTATATGGATCTGATGTTGTTGTGTAGTTTGGATTTGTTGTGAGTCCAGATGTGATCTTTGTTAAAAGTCTGCAGTGACTTTGAACAAAAACACAACAAAAGCATCATGATCATTCAGCAGCTGTGTGCGTTTGTGTGTGTGTGTGTGTGAGGCAGTTGTGTGTCTGTCAGGGTCTGTGAGGTGGGTGAAACACAGGAAAATGCCTAAATGTTTGTTTGGTGTAAACAGCTCGGGACACCAGCCTCTCTTCACTGCTCCTCACAGCCCGGCTGGAGACAGATGCTGGTGGCGGCTGCTTTTCAGCTTGGAAAGATGAAAGAGCTTTTTTTTTTCTTTTTCTTTTTTTTTGGGAGAAATGGCAAATATGTCCCTGCGTTGACACACTGGTGTCACGTTGGTGTCAAAGGTGAAAATTGACTTGGGTTCACGTGAAGCGTTGCTTTGTTGTGCGGTTGTACTTCTTTCTTTTTAAATGGTGGGTCCCATGTTCGGAGCCAACTTTCTGCCACATTTACCACTGAGCAGAAACATGGTGGCTTAGACTAATATTTGTAGGTTTTTCTCTCTCTCTCTCTCTCTCTGTCTCTCTCTCTCTCGCCCTCTCGCCTAACACAGAGATCCTTTATTGTTTCTGAATCATCCCCCGGTGGTGTCATAAACGTTGGTTTGGCAAATCTGATCTGAAATCAGCTGAGCAAAGCAAAGCAAAGTGACGTTATCTGATTTGCTAAAACAGATCATTTGTTTACTTTTGAAATACTTATATTATATTCTGTTAAATTATTCGTAAAGTAAGGAGATTGCTAAAGGACATTGATGAAACATGAAAAAAGTATGAAAAATATATGAAAAAATACATTTCTGACCATGAACATCATGCATATGTGAAGTAAAACATAAACAATGCAGATGTGAATGTTAAATGTAGCATTATGTTGCGGGTGAGAATTAGAAAAGATGCCAGGGTCAGTGATTGACATGATGTCACCCCCCCCCCACTCCCTCATCATCAGAGCTTCACAGGCTCGTCTGTTACATAGGGGTAACTCTCAGAAAACGGACCACTTAAAGGTTGTCGAGAACAAAGTCCCGCGTCCCTCCCGAATGCGGGACATCCAGTCGGTGGGACACACATGGCCGCCCTCGAATAAAACACTTTTCAAGTTCAAACAGTTGCTCGTGCATTGTCGCGTCCGCGGGGGACAAGAAGACACTTCCGACGCCTTTCAAATCCTTTCACAGCTCCCTGATATCGGGTGGGACGGGGACGGGGACGGGGACGGGGACGGAGAGAGATCTGCTCTGACGGAGTCCAGTGTAGTGTTTGTCTCTTTGTCGCTGGTTTTCTCTCTGCGAGTTGGTTTTCCAGTGTTGGTGTAAAACAGAAAGTTCCTACGCTTTTATTTTGAAAGAATAGAGTTTTAAATTGTTCTTTGTCTCATTGTCTCCACATCGAGCTGTTTTATGTGGAAAATGTGAAAACATAACTCTTGGTAATAATAAAAGAGCCAATAGCTGCTGTGTTTTAAACTCGACAGAAAGACGGGCGCAGTATTTTTAGTTTGACTGACCACGTTGTTAACGTGTGGGATCCCCCCCTTCCCCCAGCACTAACTAAGTATTGGTGATGTGATGGAATCAGACAACAACAGAACCTCAGTGTCTTGCTTTAATTATTTATTTATTTTAAAATAGTGTGTTTTTGTGACTCGCAGGGAAACGAATAAGCCATTAGTGCCACGGCTCTTATCAGACGGCGCTGAACAAAGCGCGGCGATGCCATTAGGCGAGCTCGAATAATGTTTGAGCCATTAGAGCGCTCGCTAATGATAAACACATGTTGCTGTAGGAGAAGAACTATGTTAAGTGGGCAATTTGAATGTAAGCATGTGTAATGATACCAACCCCTGCTCTCATAATGGCTCACTTGATTTTTGTGGCGCAGCGTTTTAATCACGCAACCACATACGCGCCGACACTGACAAATGATTGTTGAGCGGAGGTGAAACCAGGAACTGAGGGTTGTGCACAATTAGCCGATTAGCAGACTGACAGGCGATTAGCTCGCACCCGAGCCGTGAACCGCGTTTGTCTATAAAAATCGCTCACTTGTCATGTTTTTTTTTTACCTTTTTCTCGTTTACATTTGAGAAAACCGCTGTAAGAAGATCTGTCCCATACTCGCTTTATAGACTTAATAAATCAGTTTATTAAAAAAAAGAAAAAGAAAAAACAGAGATGACGAGTCGCAGGCTCATGTCTAAAGATGGATAAGTGGATGACTGTCTATCTGAGGTGAGTGTGGCGAGGGAGGGTGTGTCCAAATGGGCGAGTGAAGTGTATTTTGGGCACCTCCCACATTCTCCTGCTTTCTAGGCCGTACGGATTCGAGGCCAGGGAGCAAACCTCAGCCGTGACCGTAAGCGAGTGGAGGCCAATTTAAAACCCAAATCACAGTGTGGCTCGGTTGTTTATTTGGTTTTGCGCTGTGATCTGTCATATTATCACTCCACAAGATCAACCTTTGGCCGAAAAAACTCTTCTGAGAGTCATAAACCAAAGTGGAGAGGGGGAGGGGGACCTGAATTCCAAGCCGCCACCTTATTTTTCGTCATCCAGTTAATATTTGGAATCGAGTTATAGTCATTATGCGATGGATAATCCATTTTAGCTTCTTCCTATAAGAACGTGGAGTTGAGAGAACGGTTGTATTGTTTGACGTTTGACCCTCATAGAAACATTTCCCAAACTACAACCTGGCTTATTTTGAACTCTTGACACATGGCCGTCCCTTTACTCTCATTGCTCAGGGATTGAGTCATACTGCAGCCCCCCCCGCCCCCCCTTTTTTTCTTCTTCGCCATTTTCTAATGCTGGCCCTTTTTTGAGCTTCAGCTCTCATTCGTCAAGGACGGACGCAGAGCTCAGGCCCCAGTAGATGGACAGAGGGGCTGGTTTTGGGCTGGTTGCCAAACAGCCCCAGTGTTCAAGGAGCCGTGGGGGGGCGGGTGCCGATTGACAACACCCAGCAGCTATGAGCAAGGGGTTGATGGGAAAGATGGGCAGGTCAGAGAAAGGGTTTGAGATCTTGCGACTGCTGCGTTGGTGAGTGCACCCTGCAGCTGCGGCGCTAACACACACACACACACACACAGAAATACAAAAAGACTTCACTTTGCACCCTCAGTTTCCCTTCCTGAATGTATTCCGAGGACGAGCTGTGAGTGGAGCTGGGTGACTTGAGGCTGCGGTGAAATACCCACGAAGACGAATGCGGTAGCCGAAGGTGTCACTCTTGTTTACGTAAAGGTGTCGTTAGTAGCACTTCTTATCTGCTCCGAGTTCACACCATCATTACTTTAACCACACAACGCATATGTCCCCACCACCACCACCACCTCTTCCGTGTCCCTCCTCGACTCTGACAGATGATCCAAACAGCGCCGCACTGACTCGCTGTACTACGTAAGCATGTTACTCCAGGAGGTTACAGATAGGCCGCGTGCTTCCTCCAGTACGGCTCCTCTGAAATGTCAAAGGTGAACCGACTGTGGCCCGATGTATACACCAGCTTTCAACAGATGGCCGTGTTGGGTTTCTGAAAATCCAGAACCTTGAGGGACCTGAAACTGGATAATGACTTTCAAGAGATTTTTGAAATGAAATGAGAAACATCGGGGCGTAATTGTTAAGACAAACAAACAGCTTTTTGGTGCAGCAGAAACAGATGTTGCAGCCAGCCACTGAAATGCAGCGGGACAAAGTCGTACAGGCGGGAGATGGGCAGGACCAGGAGGTCTGCTTCTTATCCCGCGATGTTTTGTTTTTCTGTAAACGCAACTGAAATACCGTACAGTCTTCAAGTAAATATATGTCTAGTCCTTAATATGATAAGGGAATGTAAAGCAATACCACACATGTGGAGCTCTGAGAAGACACCACGCCGACTAGGTGGCTACAGATAATGGAAAACAAAAGGTCAACATCAGATGGTTAAGATGAGTTTGTGTGACATGGAACATCTCATATCTCATACGCAGCGGTAGGCGTGATGAAACTAGCCAACGGCAGTGACAGACTGCAAAATGAGTTGTCCTGAAACAAACTGCGAGGCGTTTTTTTTTTTTTGCCTCATGGTTTGAAATTACTTTCTTTAGATGCCTTTTGATTATATGCTCATTATCACTGGAGGGAGTGCTTCTTGGCTCATGGAGCTGTAATGTATGTGAGAACATAAGGTTCCTCCCGCAGGGGTTTTAACGTAGCGTTCTACATGGCGCTCATCTCTCGCCAAAACCAACTATTTTTCTCATGATTGTCAAGCGACTGCACGACGAGACCCTTTTGTCTTGTGTAGTTCGGGGAGGATTTCCGGGAATGAACTTCTGAACTCAACCACTGTTGTCGGCTAACCTAGCAAAATATTTAACACCAGGCAAGAGTGTGCATGTGTGTATCGCATGTTTGCGAGATTCATTCTTTTCCTTCCTGCGACTGACCCGACTAAACGTGCCTGAATTATTCGCCACCTCAGCGCAGGCCCAAAGAGTTAAGAGTCTTTTCGTCTTCAAACTTTTTGCAACCGCAGCTTTCTATTTCAAATGTTGAACCAATAAGTCATGTCTGACATGTTTTTTTTTTGTTTTTTTGCGGACCAGAATGTGTGCGCTGTTGAAAAGCCAGCACAAGGATCAGCAAGACTATATTAAGGCAGAACTAGTGGCTGGCACTCCCCTCCGGCTGACAAACAGGCTACTTGTTTGAGGGGCTGTTTTTCTCCCAGATCAGAGTGCGAGGCAGTGTGGGTACTGCCGCTGCTGCCTGCCTCCAGGCTTGTGGTTATCGGTGCCGTTTTGGGCCACTCCTCCACCAAGATGCGGCCCCTCGGGGCGCAACGGAACCCCTTATTTGTGAACGATATTCAAAGTGTGTGAAGGAATTTAAGGGAGAGGGATGAGACATATGGTTTGTCCATTCTTCTGCATTGTTCTGGGAATGTTTGGCGAAAGTTTGGAGGCGAAGCAAATGCTCAGCATTCTGCTTTTTATGCTTCTGCACGGAGAAGGGCGGAAACTCGTGAAGTAGAAATAAACTGCGTTCACGTTTTTTTGTCACTCTTACACGGTAGCAAATACACAAACATATATGGTCCATGAAAATCACCGATGTAGCACTGTGTTTCTTTTTGTATTATTGCTGTGTTTTGGCGTTGTCATGCGGTTGTGTTTCTTTTGGCACCACCTGAGCCGTAACGTCATTTGCCAAAAGCTCTTCTCACCTCCAGCGCTGCAGCGTTGAGCCTGGACCCCTAAACATGTTTTTATGATTTGACCGAGAGCCAGGAGTGGAAACTCAGATGATGGTGATGTGTGAGTGTGTGTTGACGTATCACCACCGAGTTTGTTTTGCGATCACTCGATTGCCGCACAACAAACGTGGAGTGTTACAAGGCGAGACGGATAAACATTTAGACAAACTAAATAAAGCGTTTACACACTGTTTGGGACGGCGTATTTATCTGTGGGTCCTCAGACTTGTACACACAAGGGAGCTGGTTTGCTTGTTTGGGTTTTCGCAGGAGATTTGTCGAGTTGGTTAAGAAGACTAATTATATTTTAACCCTTTTTAGCATGTGTTTGTTTTTGTTCTGCGGAGTTCAGGTTTGTTCAGGCAGAGCTTTCTGCCCCGTCACCCCCCACTCCCCCTGCCTGTGACCATATGACCATCACGCCATTATATTTGCAGAGTCAATTTATCATCGTGAGAAATGAAAATACTCTGTGTGTACTCACTTTCTCACGCCTCTCAAGTCCAGAAACAAAGAGAAAGACCCAGTAAGCAACTCGGTTCGCTCTCCGTTTTGCTCGGTTTTGAACACTGACTGTGTAAAACTGTTCGCCGTTGTGTTTTTGTTGCACATGCTTGAAATTACATTATCTGATATATGTTTTAGTGTTAGAGTGCTTCTGGTCGGCAGCCAGGGACCTATCAGGAGGAGACTGAGCAGAAACTGTTGTCTACGTCTTTTGCTGCTTGTTGCCGTAGAGACTCGGGCAGTGATGGAATCCAGGGGAGCTGGGGAGGGACGGGAGACTGCGCCGAGGGGAGGAGGGGTGGGGGCAGCTGGATCAGATCACCGCATGCCCATAGTTCACAGCCTACACAACAGCACTGGAAAACACAAAGCGTGTCTTGACTCCCCCAGAGAAGGTGGACATTGAGCAAACGCAATATTTTTTTTTCCTCCTCCCTCGCATCAATGTGTTTCTCCCTCATCTCTCTAATCAACGCTGATATGGAGGAATGTGAATCCGTGGCCTCCTCTGCCCCGGTGCCACGGCTGCACAATCCCGGCTCCCCTCTCGCTTGGCGTGATGAATCAGACTCTTGGCACATGTTGGAGATCAGTGTTATAACACACCCTGCAGGCAAGAGGGCCTTCTTGTGCATTCCTCCTTTCCATCAGAATTACCTTTTCGTCTGAACAGACGTTCCCCTGTGGGCTGAAAGGCCTGTGAAATCAGCCGGAAGGGCCTAGAGGGCTTTGACAATGGGGAAGGGTTGTTAGTTACATGCGCTTTGCAAAAGGTCTCGAGGTGGACTTGTATGGTGGCGATACCCGGGGATCTGTTTCCAGTGTCCGAGGCCGCTATTGAGTTTCGCCCCTGTGGTTAATCCCGCTGTTCAGGACCTTGGGAAACAACCGTACCTCCCCACCCTCCTGTTCCTCCTCCTCGCAGATTCCCAGGAAAAACAAGACATTGCAGAACAATCTCCAATTAAGATGGCTCTTACATACAGTACCATTCATTCCTCCACTCTCGCTCCCACTGTCTCAGTCTTTCTGTCTCCCTCCAGTTCTCCCTTCTTAGCCCCCCGTTTGTGTCCTCGGCCAACAAGCCCCGGGGTAGAATTAGCGCTGTCTCCCAGGTCCCGGCCCTGGCACTTTGGGAGGGTCGGGCTTTGGTGAACGGAGGCGTTGTGGGGGAGGGAGGGAGGGCACGGGTATGTGTGTCCTTGGTAAACAGGGCTTTGTGGGATGTGACTGTCTGATCCCCAGGGCCTCTCCTTTCATTCCTGCTCTCATCTGATCCCACAGCACGGTGGTGTCGTCAGGGCCGTGGCGTCGGCGGGTTCTGGGACCCGCTTGGCCCCGACGTCACCCCCGAGCCTCCCGGACTGCTAATGCTCTCTCCCCCTTGCAGACACAAAGAGAGACGGCAGTGTCTGAAACACAGACGGCCGTCGAAGATGTATCTCGTTTTTTCCTCTGCAGTCCCACTTAGTGTAACTGATTTATTGAGGCGGGACGTCAGGTTAGGACGAGGGCAGCCCCTCTGTATTATGGTTCGAATAAACCCCTCACATGTGATTCCCTTTATCAAGGGAAAACTAAAACAGTCCCTCCTCTGTACCGTGGTAATTGATTCCAAATCATGTGTCTCTGTCTTATTCTCCGCCTTCCCTCAGTTCACTTTCCTTCTCCGTGTCTGTCCCACTTTTAATAACGCCTCAGCCTGTAATCAGACGCAGTTAGGCGATACCGCTCGTTAGTTTCTCTCTGTGGCCCCACGCACCTATTCCAACAGCAGAAGCCTGTAATGATCTGCGCCTTTCCAGGGAGGCTCTTCCCAGAGTTCTCGGCCAAGCTGAATGCAGTCGGACTGAATCATCAATCAGCTCTGGCAGATGTGGATGAGAACGCAGCAGCCATTATCTGAGCGCTTCCATCTCCGAGCCAAATAAAGAGGGAGGAGAGATGAGTCGGGGCTTGGCAACTTTTTGCTCCACAGTGAACGTTTCACCTCTTTATACCCTCATCTCCTTTTACTCTTCCTTCAGAGAGCTCTTCTTTCTTTATAGTCTCTCTCGCAGTCCACCCCCCCGACCCCCCCACCCCAGTTTTGTGTCTCATCTTTTTGTTTTGGATTTATCTCCCATCTTTTATGTGTGTGTGTGTGTGTGTGTGAAACTGAGGAATGTGTGTGCTGCAGATCCTCTGTCAGTGAGATGTGAGGCGAGTGCAGACAGGTTCGGGCTATAGCATGTGAATCAGCTTCAGCACACATGTCAGATTAGACCATCACACCAGAAAAGACTCGCTCTTGCTCCTTTCACCCCACTGCTCCTTTAACCTCCAACTCTGAGCTTAACGGCCACTTCCAATTACAATTCTCCTTCTTCTTCTTCTTCTTTTTTTGGTGAAGATAGACCTCTCTGATTTACTGGTTTTGTACCTCTTCCAGTATATTGATAGTTTGGGGCCATGAGGATCAGGACCCGTGTTATCCGGTCCGCATCGGGACCTGGTTCGTGATGTTTGCCATTGGCTCTAATGTAGCCGTGCAGCCGTGTGGAGCTGAGAGGCCAGGCCGCGGCACCAGTTGTGACCTGTTCTTCCTTTGCCCTCCAGGTCTTTGATGCTCCACCGTGTTGCTTTTGTCCCTGTTTACCCAATATGACAGGGATATGGGCCAGCCCCACATGGGGGCAGATGGGGCTTTAAGTAGTTCCTGCAGAGAAGGGGCCCAAAAAGAAGTGCAGGTGCTAAACCACCCACCCCCTCGAACTCAAACCCCTTTCGCTTCCCCCGAGGGCAGCCTGTCAGTCTGTTTATTTTTTCCAGTTTCATCACCAGGGATCCCTCATCCTGCAAAGGGATTGATGGCACTATTGACATTTTGTGTTACTCCCACGATTGATGGATGAAGCGTCTGCGTATTCACACTATAGTATATTTCTTCAGTGGTTTTGTCTGGAAGGGAGCGCGACAGAGAAAACTGAAAAAAAAAAAAAAATTGGAGTACGAATGTCTGAGAGTGGGATAAAAGCCGTCTGTCTGTTTTTTTTTCCCTCTCGCTTTCACACACATAAGCCAGGTGTCAGTCAAACGTTTCCCAAACATACACAGGTCAACCCCCCCCCACCCAAAAAACAGGAACTTTTCCACTTGAACTCACTGACACTAACCACAGATATTTTCGCAAACTGTCCCTGTGTCTGTGTGTCAGCTTTCAACAGCGCAGCGTCTGGTTGTTAAGCCGGGCGTCTCTTCAGATTATAGCCGTTCGACTTCTCTTGGAGAGCGGTCGCGCATCTCCACCGGGAGTGCAAAACCAGAGAGCAACACAAGATCGGAGTTTGGGAATCTGGAACAGTTTTTTTTGGACGATAGCAGAAGAGTGAGGGAGTGGACTGGCCGGAGATCAACGCTGGACCTGAGGAGTTGACTCTCAGGCTGATCAGACTTCATTTGACAGGAGGGACTTCCCTTTTTGTCAAAGAGCCACTCCTGCTTTTGTCCGGCCGTCTGCTCAGTGAGAATCAGGATTAGCCTCTCCATGCAGCCAGTGTCGCCGGCATGAGGACGACTCTCTGATGAGGGATACAAGATATCCGCTCAGTGTCTGTCTTCGCCGAGGCGGCTTCATGGTGGCGGATGTCAGGGGAAAGCCGAAGAGATAAGAAGCAGGAATGATGCCCTCGTGTTTCCTCGTCGCGGCAGATCGATGTGCCAGATAGGCAGCTGTGTGTGTTTACACGAGGGCAACCAATCGGAGCTGTTGGGCACGTTACGAGGAAGTAAGCGGTAAAGTAAATGGAATAGACGGGTAGAGAGAAAGTTACCGAATCAGCTCTATGTTCTTATTGCACCATGCGCCAATGTGCCTATGCTTGGCTGTGCATTTTTATAGCACTGTTGTTAATTGTTGTAATTATATATCATTATTCCGGCAGAGAGGGAAAGATAGTTTCCTCTGATGACATAGGGGCAGTGTGCGGGGCCTGTTGGAACTCGCGGGATGCAGAAACTCTAGCCTCCGAGAAAGATGTGGGTTTGATCTGCCTGAATGAGAACACACGTAGTAAACTCCAGGCTGAAATGCGGCACAAACATAACATGTAGTCTGTTGTGTAACGCTAAAATCAAAGTTCCTTGCAGTTTCCTTTTAATGTTTCATTAAAGCACTTGTTTTATGTGTGTGTGCACATGTGTGTTTGTGTGGAACAGAGAGCTTGACGTGACCTCTGGGGGCCGGTCCAGGGCCACCAGACACCCGCTGGTTCACCCTCTCTCTCTGCTCTTCCCTGACCTTTGACCTCAGGGTGAGATGGGGGCGTGGGCCAGGAGCTGGGAGAGTTTATTATTTCCTGCCTCTTCTCTCCTCCTCCTCTCATGTTGCCCTCTGAGAGCAAGATGAAGAGGGTGAGAATGAGTATGTGAATAAAGCATCTGTGTCTCATTGGTTAGATCATACACGAGCAAGCGTCTGCCTATCATCACTCACATCCAGTGGCGAAACGGCAGAAAAGGCGAAACGTTTTCTCGTGCTACATTTTCCGGACTTGCTCCTTTTTTAAAAATATAATTCTACATGCCATATATTAAGGTTTTGACTAACTTGTCATTTTCTCGCCATTCGCATAGGCGAAAACCGAGGCCAAACAAATTGACCCGTTTCATTGTCGTGCAGATGAAACAGTGTTTAGGTTGGAGGGTTTGAAAACTTTTCAGCTCCAGTGATCCCAGGCAGACATCATCCTTTTGATTTGACCCACCCTTCAGTCCCCGTTGGCCCTTCCGCTAACGTCTGCGAGCCACCGAAGCGCCAGTGTGAATATCACAGCTGGACGGCCATTGTCCATCTGGCCTCAGGCTCAGACCCTGGTTACCAACCAGCAACCCGGGATCAAAGCTTGCCCGGATTACGCTTTGAAAAAGGAGGAGGAGGTGCCACAGTCGGAGGGGGTCGGGTTGAAAAGGATAGAGGAATGCTCCTAATTACGTGCCCTCCACTCCTTTTCTGTCTCCCACTTTGGCTCTTCTCTTGTCTCCCTGTGTGCGCCTGGGCCTGCACTTCAGGCTACAGTGAACCTATGAGGAAGCAACACAGTGTGACAAGAGAGTGATATTAAGAGTGAGGCGACAGTCTCTCCACAGCCACTCCATTAGCGCGAGATCTCTGCTGCCCGGTGGGAGAGATGGGCGGGGGGGTCGAGAGGCAGAGAGGCCTCCATGGAGACAGTGGCGTGGGTGAGAAGACAGGTCAGAGCACAGGGTGGGTGGTGGAGATCAGGGAGTGTGCAAAGAGGATGTGTTGGGAAGATTAGGATTGTCGTCTCTAATGAATTTGGGACTGGCTAACTTCCTGTGTTTAGATCCATCCCAAATGAAATCTGTCTTCAACTTGTTTTGCGTTTGCGTTTATTCTCTTCCGCTCGTGTCCCGTCTGTCATATTTCTGGTTTGACGTGTGACTCATCTCTGTGCGTTGCAGGTTTGCTGGACAGACGAAGGTGTACGTGCTGGACAACACGGCTGCTGACAGGGGTCAAAGTGCACGATGGACAGTGGCCTAAGGGTCCTCCTGTCCACTTTGCTGTGTCTCAGCCAATCTCTGCTCATCAGCTGCTCACGTAAGTTGTCTAACCTTAAGTCCTGCAAACAGAGATGTGAGCAATGACGGTATATAAACATTGATGACTTGTTCTTTGCATGTTCATAGCAATTGCATGCTTTGATACCTCCATCAGCCAAAAAGCATCATATATTTAGCACTTGCTGAAGACCAGAAGAACAACGCTCCAAATATTGATGACAAAAATATTGAATAAGAATTCTGCTCTTGTCTCCTCACCAGCGCCGTACCCCTCTTTCAGCTCTGAGCCGATCTCTTTGGTCCAGAGTGAAGGCTCTGTTGCTCATCTTCACTGCTTAGTAAGTCCGCCGTCAGCTACAGTGTCCTGGTTATTTAGAGGCCTTCCCCTGGACCAGGACCCTCTGCCTGGTGTCGAGCTCAACGGAGGCTCGCTCACCATCTCCTCCCTTAAGCCGAGCCATGTTGGCTCCTATCAGTGTGTGGCACGCTTGGAACACGGGCCGGCCATCGTCAGTCGCCTGGCGCGTGTGGACATAGCAGGTACGGATGCGGAGAATGACCCTTTTGCGCGTACTTCTCCTCACCTCAAAGCGGGTGGGTAAAGAAAGAGAGGAAGTTGCCTTGAGAAAAGGAAGGCCATTTTGTAAGTGTTGAGCACTTAGAAAGACTGCCTTTCCGCAGCTGCCTGCTGCTGAGTGGCGGAGGGGAAGGAAGCAGTAGGAGTTTGTACTTGGGCGCCCTTCCAGATGCCTCTTGACCGGTATCCTTAATGAGCTTTGGGCTTTCCTGTGTAGTGTGTTATGTTCCTACTGGGACGCCGCATGCTGTTGGACACAACACTAAGGGGCTGACCCTGATCTACAACTGTATCGGGCTGAATAGAATCACTCACTGCAACAATAAACAAACCCAGTCATCCAACACAAACAACTCAAGTAGCACTGTTGGCCTTCGTTCTTGACTAAGCACATATTGAGTGTCTCCTATTCTGCGCAGACCAAGTTTAGCTAAACAAATGGTTCGTGTTTTTTTTTTTATGTTCGTGCAGAAATTTCAGAATATGAAGATGGCCGACGGCGTTCGTTATCAGTGCAGGAAGGCAGCGCTGTTCTTATAGAGTGTCCTCTACCGCACAGCGTCCCACCAGCGCTTCCTCGACTGAAAGTACGAGGAGAGTGGATGGAAGTGTCAACAGGTATGTATATATGCACATAAAGCTATGACTGCACGTGGCAACAACATTGAGTCTCTACTGTTCAGCTGCTCATGGAGTATCTTATTATCTTGATAATTTGAGTTCTTGCTTGATCTTCCTCTTTACAGGTGATTATCTAGTGCTTCCGTCTGGAAACCTCCAGATTGTCTCTGCGTCAGTGCGGCACCAGGGCATGTATAAATGTGGTGCGTTCAACCCGGTAACTGGGGAAACCGTTGTGCAGCCTCACGGTACCAAGCTATCGGTGAAACGTAAGTCGGATGTTAAGATTCAGAACTTTTTCTTCTGTTTTTTTTTCTCTTATTGTTCCCTGACGTGGCTCGTTGGTTTGTTTAGATTCAGACGGCTCCTCCTCCTCCTCCTCCTCGGTGCAGATAGTTTACCCCATTGCCCCGATGACTGTTGTGGTGCAGGAGTCAAAGCCACTGACACTGGAGTGCATCGTGTCCGGTAGTCCTGCACCCGCTGCCAAATGGTTTAAGAACGGTAGGGAGGTCGCACCGGGGCCTCTACACCAACAACAGCACAACAACTTGGTCTTCGTTGGAGTGACGAGGAGCGACGAAGGGAGTTACACCTGTGCAGCTAAGACCAAGCAGGGGACCGTGACCAGCACCAACTACACTGTGAATGTTCTTGGTAAGAAAAGGCGTCCAGATGGAGTTTACGCAGCAGAAAGTCGCGGTGACGGTTTCGTCCTCTCGTCCACAGAGCCTGTGTCTTTCGTGGAGGGCCTGAGCAACCAGCGTGTATCTCCTGGGTCGTCTGCTTATTTTACCTGCACAGCCAGAGGAAACCCCTCCCCAAACATCACGTGGCTGTTCAACGCCACGCCCATCACACCTTCACGCCACTTTCAGATCTCTGGGTCCTCGCTTGTTATTGCCGACGTGACCCCGCAGGATGTGGGCATGTATCAGTGTCTGTTGGACAATGGGATTGGCTCGGCACAGTCACATGGAATGCTGACAACACAGCCAGGTACATATCCAATACTTTTACTCATACTTGTGTTAATCGGAGCACTGTATTTGTTCAGCTAACTCTGCTCATAGGAGATAGACAACAAATGTTTCTGCGCAAGATGTGAAAAAAATTTATTGATTGATGAATGTTTTTATCAACTTGGCATTTAGTCAATGCCTGTTTTGTCTCAGCGATATGACACCAATGCAAAATGTGGGTTGGTGCTTTTCCTTACAACATGAATTTGTATTGTGCCTTCGGAAAGAGTTAAGGCCTCTGACTGGGCAGGTTCCCCATGGGCTTACTTTTACTGTATCTGTAGGGAGTCCTCACTCGTGTGTGTGTGTGTGTGTGTGTTTTCCCGGGGCTGGCAGGAAAGGTTTGGCCAAGGCCGCCCTCCTCCTGAGCCGTGAACTGAGCTTGAGCGTGAGAGTGAGCTTTGTGCAGCCGTCGGGGATAAGCCCCCGGACACTGGAATGTAAGGAGTAACCCTGGAGGGTTATGACGAGGAACAGACCACCCAGCTGTCAACATCATACACAACTGCCTTTTATTTATTAACACATCACAACCCCCTCCACCCCCCCACCCCCCGTCCCCACCCCACACTCTGTACGCCAAGGCCCCATTCCTCACTCAGCTCGCCCCGCTCTATCTGCACAGTGATTAATACGGCTCCATGTGGCACATAGGGAGTAAAACTCTTCACTGGAAAACATTTGCTGCGGATTCCGTCCGTGTGCAAAAGCAGACGGCTGATAAGCAGGACGCTTCCCGCCGATTGTGTTCGGATGGTTTTCCGGTACCAGGCACCGGAGCTTATCGGAACGCGCTTTGTGTTCAGTGTAAACTGCGTCACTCGTGTGTGTGTGTGTGTGTCGTCTGTTGTTGTAATTCATCGCAGACAGCAGTCTGAAATATGTTTGCTTTTTTTTTTCAATGTTTGTTGTTGTCGTGTGCGTCACCATGACAACGCGCCACTTTCATCTGTTCTGTGGGATTGTACCACAGGGGAGATGCGGTGTGATTGGCTGTTTCCTCCCATGTCATCCCCACTACACACACTGCTCCCAAATGGCAGCGTTTGGAAGATATAAGATATAACTCCTGCTTAAATTGTATTTTGAGTAATTGATCGGCATAAATTAACTCGCGACTTGATAGATCGTTTGTTTTGGGTTTTTAGTCTCGTCCACACGGAGACTCCTGTCTGTGCTGGTAATCCTCCATGATTTAGCATCACATTAACGCGGAGGTGCGTACTCCTCTAATGGACTGGACTTTTTCTGGGAAAGACGAGCCTCACCGCTCGTCTCCGTCATGGGGATGTCGTGGCCTTAGATGCCTTGTGCTGTATCAGTGTGCTGGAGGAGGAGGAGCCCCCCGTCTGTGGTGGAGCTATGAGTCAGAGCTGTGGCGAGGCGAGAGTGTTGCAGGGCAGAGCGAGGGAACCAGCAGGAACGAGTGCAGTGTTGAGGTCTGATTCTCTCCGGTATTTTAATGGTTGCCGTGTGGAATGTGCGGCAGCTGGCCACAGGCCCAGGATCAGGTCTAGTGTTACCAGCTCCGGGCCTGTTTGTTTTACAAAGTGAACCGGTGCCTCACACACCTTAAACATCCCGAAACTGGACCCGGGACCCTGCCGCGCAGCTCCTGCGGCAAACCTCGCCGCTTTAGCCTTCCCATTCATGTGTTTAAATCTTAATGCTGAACGATGTCGCTCCTTGACCCCAGCGGTGTGGCTCGGAGTCCAGAGGTCCCCGCTCGTGTGGGTCTCCGTGAAAGATTCCACTCGTGCTTTGCCAAACCGGCGTCAACCCTAATAAGCCGCGGAGCTCGCATGGTTTGCCCAGGTGGACGTCTCTGGCTCTGGCGACGGTTTCATAAAAAAACAAAACAAACAAAGCGTGATTATGCAGTGCTGCAGGGATCTGGGTTTTTCTTGTTATTTTATGTAGATGAAAGAGGCTTGTTCCAAATGTAGAAGTTTCCAGCACTGGTTGACCTCTGTTGACGCCGTCAGGCCACCTCTGTTCGTCACTGACGAACACTGGGACTGTTTCATGTAGAGGTTTCCCCCCGAGACGCAGCAGAATCACCGCAATCAAGTCACTAATTATTGACAATAATAACATCAGCTAATAAAACAGACCAGTCTGCAGTTATCCAGAAAATAGTTGGTTAGAACATGACTGAGCCGTTTGCATTTAGGATGTGAGGAAGTAAATTTTAATAGAACAAAGTGATCGTGATCACTAAAATAACTAAAATAACTTAACGACGTTCTATGCATAAGTTATGTGCATGTACATTAAACTTCTCTCAAAAGATTTTTTGTTTTTATTATCATTGCATTTTGACCTAAAGCCTTTATGACCACCGATGTTTAAAAAAAAGAAGAAGATACTTTTCGTGTTGTCACAGTTTTACATAGTTCTGACTTTAACATTTCACCCTTTGTCACTGACAGATCCACCTCTGGGCTCCACCGCCGTTGTGCTGACGGAGGCTTCGCCGTCTCTCCATCCCATGCAAAGCGACGAGGGCCATGACGAGGACGCGGGCGACGCCGTCACCCTGCCGCCCGATCGGAGCGGTGACCGTCCGACTCCAGAGGCGCCGATCATCATCAGCCCACCGCAGACGCACAAGCCTGACGTGTACGATCTGGAGTGGCGTGCGGGGCGTGACGGAGGCAGCCCAATCATTGCCTATTTTGTCAAATACCGTAAGGTGAGGGGGAGGGGGGGCAACCCACGCCGTCATATTTCACTTCTTCTTCGCTGTGGTCTCGAAGACATGTTTTCAGTTTTACCATGAACGCATGTACTTCCCCATTGAAGAGTTTTTTCCACTACCCCATCTGAGACTGGGCGAATGGGATCTGTTCGTTAAATAAACAGGGTAGGTCCAGGAGCGGGGCCGACAGAACGCTGGTCATTTCCTCTTCAAAGTCCTAGATTTGCCTGAGTAATTAGCCCGCCCTGGCCGTGGAGCAGCAGCGATACTCGTTAAGACTCCGCTGGCAGCCGGACCGGGTTTTGCCGGAGCTGGAAATTGTGACAGAAACCTCACAGGCATTGTTTCTGAGGCTCGGAAAGAGAGACTGAGCTGTGGAAGATTATAGAGCGACAGATGATTCTGTTTTTCTCTCTGTCATTCTGAGTCATGTGTTTTTATTTGTCTCTCTCTGTGTGTGTGTGGCCCTCTGTTTGTGTCTGCCTCTGCGTCAGGTCGATGAAATGGGAACGGTGGTGGGAAGCTGGCACACGGTCCGGGTCCCTGGCAGCGAGAAGACCCTGCGGCTCTCGGAGCTGGAGTCCTCCAGCCTGTACGAGGTCCTGATGGTGGCTCGAAGCTCAGCGGGCGAAGGTCAGGCAGCCATGTTGACCTTCCGCACCGGCAAGGGTCAGTACCACTGGAACCTCACTTCCTGTCAGCATTAGACCGCTCCGGTGCCTCTTGTCCATATTCTTGGAAACGGCTGACCAAGTGGAAGATGCCACTTTCCTTGTTTTTTCAATAAAGCCACAGGAGGATTAAGAAAAATTTCAGCTGCCTAAAACATCAACAGTAAATGTCAGGTTCTGGTGTCAGTTTCCCTGAGTTACCGAGCATCTGGCCGTTTCTGGTCTGCTCTGACACTCGGCACGGAATTTACTGCAGGAGACACGGAAACGTGCATCCGCTTCCCCATCGACAGCAGTCTCACGGGGGGGCGGAGCCACGTGCGAATCTCACCGTCTTCAAATCAAGTGTAAGAAAATCAGCTGATTTTTTTTATACAGCAAAACCACAACGTCGCGTTTTTACATGAGCGTTTTTTTTGTTTTTTTTTTTGCAGACAAATAAAATAAGAGCAGCCGCAGATGTTCTAAAAACTAACAATATTGTCGAACCACAGTGAGGTTGAAAAAAAAAAACGTGAAATGCAGCCCCCCCAAAAAAAGGATAGGATAATGTCCCAAGGGTGGTTATTTTACAAAACCAGTCCAAACCCAGGCTCTTGAATCCAGATGTGTCTCCAGACTCGCCAGAATAACGGCACCTTCCTGAGAAATGTTTCTGTAAACGTTTAGGAAAATTACATTGAAACCGTATTTTATTAGAATAATTTACCAAATGTGATTTATATTGTAATCTGTTATTATAATATTTTATTATAAACATTGATCTTCCTAAATGAGGGTTGTTTGTTTATAACTCTCCTGGAGAAATATGAAATCCACATGCTTATTTAAAAAAAAAATACAAATACAAAATAGCAAAATGCACCTTTTAATGTTACTATCTGTGTAGAGAATTAAAACTATTTCTAATGTCAGAACAATAGTAGCGACAACCATTTTCAACTATACAAACTTCTACATTGTTGCTTTTGTCTTGAGTTGAGAATCGGTTTCATAAAATTATCACGTTTTTTTTTTTCATGCGAGGGAAAAAAAACAAACAAAAAACACAAACGAGGTTTGCGGCTGCAGAGTCGTCGTCACGTGGAAGCTGAAACCCTCCCTGATAAAACCAGAACCAGGAGGAAGTCTTAGATTTCAGAGCCAACATCCGGAGCTGGTCCATGTGCTTTTGGTGGAACTGATAGCCCTGAAGACCTGTTAGGCCTTGTTTTCTTACTCCCAGCTTTTCTTTTTTTCTTTTCTTCTTTCTTTCCTCCTCCTCTCCCTCAGAGAAGAGCACCTCCTCCAACAAGAATCCATCCAAACCGCCCGTTGTACCGATGCCGCCCAAAGCCCCGGAGGACAAAACACCCAACACGCACTTCGGAGTCATCATACACGACCGAGGTATCAGCACCGCGCACAGACGTCGACTGTTTCTCATGACGTTGGTGGCGATTGTCGTGTTGTTGTGTGGACGGTAACTGTTGAGTTTGCGACCAGACGCCGGTTGAATTGACGCTCAGCCGCGAGCTGTGTTGTTTCTCTGAGTAAAAACAGTGGAAGGACGATTGACACCCTGTAATGACTCTGTGGATGAAGGATGCTGTAAGCAGAAAGCTCTGTCTGTGTGTGTTTTTGTGCGTTTTGTCGAATTCCTGTTTTGCTGAAACTCACATTAGCCTTTTCACTAACCCTCTATTCTCTCTCTCTCTCTCTCTCGCACTCTCTCCTGCTCTCTCTAACTTTGTGGCTAAGAGCCCAGGCAGTAAGTACACATTCCTCCATGACATGCCACATCACTGTGATGTGTACTTTCTACATATTTTTGTTTTTTCCCCTCTCTTTCCGTGCTCCATCCTCACATGTGATGGGATGCAGTGATGAATTTTCTTTTTCTTTTTTTTTTTGGCTCCACTCCTAACCTTTTTTTTTTTCTTTACGCCCCAGTCCCCGAGGCTCCTGACCGTCCGACCATCTCCATGGCAACCGAAAGTTCGGTCTACGTTACGTGGATCCCGAGGGCCAATGGCGGCTCTCCAATCACGGCTTTCCGTGTGGAGTACAGACGTGGCCGCGTCGCAGAGTGGGCTGTCGCCGCGGATAATATTTCACCTCTCAAACTGTCTGTGGAAGTTCGCAACCTGGAACCTGGTGAGATACTTGATGCTAATCAGTTATTATTATTATTATTATTATTATTATTATTGTTATTATTGTTATTATTATTATTATTATTATTATTATTATTATTATTATTATTATTATTATTATTGTTATTATTATTATTATTCTCATTCTCATTATTATCATTATTGTTATAATTATTGTTATTATTATTATTATTATTATTATTATTATCACCAGCACTGCATTGTAACACGGCTTTCCTGATCCCGCTCTCAGGCTCCACCTACAGGTTTCGTGTGGTAGCCATGAACATGTACGGCGAGAGCCCCCACAGCATTTCCTCCAAGCCTTATCAGGTGCCACAAGCCAGTCCGCGCATGGCGGACCGCCCCGTGGTCGGACCCCACATCTCATCCACGGACGCCATCAGCGACACACAGATCATGCTGCGCTGGACTGTGCGTACAACACTGACACACAACACGCACACAGTATTATAGATCCTTTACATGAAGGACGGGTTGTTGTGTCAGCGTAGTTTTGTGTTTGTAGGTCGGTAGATGAAAACTCAACAACAGGAAGTGTTGTGATTAGTTTCTTCAAAGCCGTTTGAGCTGCAGATGGATGCAGATAGTTCCCCACATTTACTTCACCTCAGACGGCCTCATTATTTCCCCGACGTCAGACAGACACAATCACCGTCTCACTCGCAGTCCCGTGCATCTGCTGATAACAACCCCCCCCCCGCCATTAGTTCCTGGATCGTTTCCTAATCGCTGTGCAATAATTGCCCACCACCACGCTGCTGCAGTCTAACGTAATCTTTTTTCCATCCCCATCCAGTATAGTCCCTCGAGTAACAACAACACCCCCATCCAAGGCTTCTACATCTACTACAGGCCCACCGACAGCGACAACGACAGCGACTACAAAAGGGATGTGGTGGAAGGTGAGTGGAAAAAAACCCACCCCCCCCCCCCCTAAAAAAAAAAGAAAAAGCCAACCTTGGCGTGTCTGCGTTTTGTGGTGTGGAGGGTTTGTTGACAGCGTCATCCGGTCCCGGACGTTAGGTCCACGCTGTGCAGATAAAGTGGGCGCTGGAGGGGTAATGGATACTGGAGGTTTAAGAGCGGGGTGCAGAGGGGCATTTCTGCCGTTTGATTTATAGAGCGAGAGCTGTCCCTGGGCAGCAGGGCCTTTTCTGAAATCTGTTTTTAATAAATGGTTGCCAGCTAATGGGCCAGAGCTGAAATACAAGCCCGGCCCGAGGAGGACGTGGCCGCGTCGCAGAGTGGGCTGTCGCCGCGGATAATATTTCACCTCTCAAACTGTCTGTGGAAGTTCGCAACCTGGAACCTGGTGAGATACTTGTCGCTAATCAGTTATCATTATTATCATTATTATTATTATTATTATTATCATTATTATTATTATTATTATTATTATTATTATTATTATTATTATTATTATTATTATTATTATTATTATTATTATTGTTGTTGTTGTTATTATTATTATTGTTATCATCATTATTATTATTGTTATTGTTATTATTATTATCATCATCGTTGTCGTCGTCGTCGTTGTTGTTGTTATTATTATTATTGTTATTATTGTTATTATTATTATTATTATTATTATCACCAGCACTGCATTGTAACACGGCTTTCCTGATCCCTCTCTCAGGCTCCACCTACAGGTTTCGTGTGGTAGCCATGAACATGTACGGCGAGAGCCCCCACAGCATTTCCTCCAAGCCTTATCAGGTGCCACAAGCCAGCCCGCGCATGGCGGACCGCCCGGTGGTCGGACCCCACATCTCATCCACGGACGCCATCAGCGACACACAGATCATGCTGCGCTGGACTGTGCGTACAACACTGACACACAACACGCACACATGGTATTATAGATCCTTCACATGAAGGACGAGTTGTTCTGTCAGCGTAGTTTTGTGTTTGTAGGTCGGTAGATGAAAACTCAACAACAGGAAGTGTTGTGATTAGTTTCTTCAAAGCAGTTTGTGCTGCAGATGGATGCAGATAGTTCCCCACATTTACTTCACCTCAGACGGCCTCATTATTTCCCCGACGTCAGACAGACACAATCACCGTCTCACTCGCAGTCCTGTGCATCTGCTGATAACCCCCCCCCCCCCCCCCCCCCCCCCCCTGGATCGTTTCCTAATCGCTGTGCAATAATTGCCCACCACCACGCTGCTGCAGTCTAACGTAATCTTTTTTCCATCCCCATCCAGTATAGTCCCTCGAGTAACAACAACACCCCCATCCAAGGTTTCTACATCTACTACAGGCCCACCGACAGCGACAACGACAGCGACTACAAAAGGGATGTGGTGGAAGGTGAGTGGAAAAAACCCAAACCCCCCCCCCCAAAAAAAAAAAAAAGAAAAAGAAAAAGCCAACCTTGGCGTGTCTGCGTTTTCTGGTGTGGAGGGTTTGTTGACAGCGTCATCCGGTCCCGGACGTTAGGTCCACGCTGTGCAGATAAAGTGGGCGCTGGAGGGGTAATGGATACTGGAGGTTTAAGAGCGGGGTGCAGAGGGGCATTTCTGCCGTTTGATTTATAGAGCGAGAGCTGTCCCTGGGCAGCAGGGCTTTTTCTGAAATCTGTTTTTAATAAATGGTTGCCAGCTAATGGGCCAGAGCTGAAATACAAGCCCGGCCCGAGGAGAGGGGCTCAGGTTGCTGGGTGGAATGCAAACGGTGGAGCCTGGTACAGAGGGGGGGACGGAGGGATGTCCTCCGAATCACCACCGGGGCTTTGTAGCATCCCGACGTCTCCTCGCTGTCTGGGAGCGAGGAGTGTCAGGAAAAGATAACGTTTCTTTGTTTGGCGTCATCGGGATAAAACTTTCATTGTGCTGTTATCGTCTGCTTCCGCTCGACATCTCATCGTTTACATGGTGTTTACACAGCCATTTATTACATGTTTACTCGAGACGCTAACTTTGCGCCTGCATTGATTCTCTGAGCTGCACGTTTCTGAAATTACCCCCCCGCCCCCTCCCTGCAGGAGTTAAACAGCTGCACCTCACACGTGCAGCCGTTGGACAAAAACACTGCGAGAGCGGCAGCGTTTTTTTGTTGTTGTTGTTTTTTTTTTTGTTTGTTGGAAATGTAGCATTGCCAAGTTGGAGATTGTCGTCTCATCTGCGATTCGAGAGCACGTAGTGGTGTGATTGTGTGCGGTAGGGCGGCTGTGTGTGTGTGTGTGTGGAATGGGGATACTGGAGGCGAGCCAGGACAAACATCAGGCTGCCATATATGGAGCTCATCTAGAGTAAAGCAACTGTCTGGGCCCTCGTGGGACTGATGGAGTAAGTGAAAGAGGGTGGCGGGGGGGTCGGGGGAGGGGGGGGGCAGAGAGCATGAAAGAACATGACCTCCATGATAGTGTGAGCTGTGAGGAGAAGGCCAGGAAATACAGATTGTGAGTTTACACAGGCGACGTGAGTCAACACTGCCTCTCACCTTTGTCCTCCTTCTTTTTTTTTTTCTTTTCTTTCTTCCTCCTCCTCCGTCGCCTCCTCCGCTCTCAGGTGTAAAACACTGGCACATGATCGGCCACCTCCAGCCCGAGACCTCCTACGACATCAAGATGCAGTGCTTCAACGACGGCGGCGAGAGCGAGTACAGCAACGTCATGATCTGCGAGACGAAAGGTGAGAGGGCACAAACCGGCGCGACGGCGGATTCCCGAAGTGCAGGCGTGTTTCTGTGAAGCGTGTAACCCTGACGACGGGCGCGATTGTCATAATTACACAACATAATCATAACGTGCCGGGATTTATGAGACCGACAACAGCTTGCGTTTTATAGTTTTGGTGCAGTGTTGTTTTTTGTCTTTGTCACTGGTGGGTAAACACTGCTCCTCCTCATCTCCTCCTCCTTCCTTCCTCTGTTGCAGCGCGTCAGTCTCCAGGGTCTCCCAGCCAGCACCCCATCACCCCGCCCGGCCCCCACCCGCAGGAGCCGCCGACCCCACCCGGGGGCCTCCTCTACATGATCGTGGGCTGCGTCCTGGGGGTGATGGTGCTCATCCTGGTGGCTTTTATCGCCATGTGCCTGTGGAGGAACCGGCAGCAGAACAACATGCACAGTGAGTTGATCTGGTTGGAGAATCTGTTGCACACTGCACCAGGAGCTCGTCCTGACACCAGCGTGCAAACAAACAATGAGTGAACTCCGTCTGGGCCGTGTCATGTTTAAAGATAGCTGGCCCCGGGAACGCCTGTGCAGCATATTCCAACCGTTCATAGCACGGATATGTTTCCCACAGTGCTCGCAAAACTGCTGGATGGACTCTTCAGCAGAACGTTTGAATCAGTAAACGGTTGGAGGGTTTTTTTTTTTTCTTTTTTTTTGTCTGGCAGAAAAAGTTAGGCGTGAGTCACATGTTTTTTTTCTGGGAATATATAATCCGTTTTTTTTTAACCGTTGCTATTGAACTTGTCTTTGGAAAACATAAACACAGTGCCATATTTAATATGCATTATATTATATTCTAGTATAATAATAATAATAATAATAATAGTAATAATAATAATAATAATAGTTATTGTTATCACAGGTAAATGAAAAAGCTGATTGTACACTTATTCGTAACCACTGTCTCGTTTCGTTGCGACCTTTGCCCTCTCTGCTGTAGAGTATGACCCTCCCGGCTACCTGTACCAGCCCGCGGAGATGAACGGCCATGTTCTGGAGTACACCACGCTGCCTGGCTCCAGCCGCATCAACGGGGGTGTCCACGGGGGTTATGGACACAGTGGCTCCATGCTACCCCAAGGGTGCCATCACCTCCACCACAAACTGCCCAACGGTTTGGCGCTGCTCAACGGCACCGGCGGCCTGTTCTCACCCGGACACCCGCATGGCCACGATGGCACCCACAGCCCCCGAGACTGCGAGCACTCGCACCCGCACCACCACCATAACGTGAGTACAAATACTCAACCAAAGTGTCGGATTTGACTGGTTTAATCTGGTGTGACTCATCCCGTTGTTTGCGTCCTGTGTTCAGGGTGGGGGCATGTACACAGCTCTCCCCCAGACCCCAGAGTCCTCTGACTGTATGAGCTGTCAGAACCTGTGTAACAACAACAGGTGAGAGACGACAACCTCATTTTACCTGCACGAGTGTTGTGTTCATGTTTACAGTTCACTGGTGTGACATCACCGAGAGGCCACAAATAAATCAGACAACATGGGGGGGTGGGAGGGGGTGGATGGGGGAGGGGGGTGGAGAAAGATGAGTGAAAGTCTTGTGACCATTACAGGAACAAGCTGGCCGGGGGGGGGGGGGGGGGGGGGGGGTGGAGAAAGATGAGTGAAAGTCTTGTGACCATTACAGGAACAAGCTGGCCTGTCAGATTTCATGTTGTAATATTTTCAAGCTGTGTTTGAGCTTAAGTGGCCTACTTTCCTACACACACACACACACACACACACACACACACACACACACACACTCATATTGATTTGCCCTCCTGCTTGTCCTGTTTATGTACTTAAGGGTCCCCAGCATCACAGTTTACCCTGCGTGCACCCAGCCAGCAGACCTAATGAGCCCTGTGTTTATTTACCTCTGGCTGCTGGGGAAAAAGGGGAGGGGGGGGTTGGGCTGGTGGGGTGGGGGGGTGGTCATCATCCAATCGTGTATCGCTCGAGTGCAGCTGAGTTTGGGGAAGCGCGTGGGGAAGATGGCCGCGTGCATCTGTCTGCGTTTGGGAACTTCACCCGAGAGTGAAAAACCACAAAGTGTCAGAGTTATTTAGAGGCGGTGGGACTGGACCTTTAATCTCCGCCTCAACTGCTCGATGCCTTTTGCAGCTGTGCACGAGTTGTGTTGTGCGCCCTGTTAGGCGTGTTAACACAGGGGGGTTTCCCACAGTGTGTGTGTGTGTGTGTGTGTTGTCAGTGGGCGAGCGCGTTGTCACCTTGTAAACGAATGTCAGTGTCATGTACTTACTTTTCTTTCCGTCCCCTGTCTCCTGTCTCCTGTCCCCCGTCTCCTGTCCCGTGTCCCTGTGCAGATGCTACAACAAGACCAACGGCACGTTCTCCAGCGGCACGCTGCCTCTGATGCACCGCGTGGCGCCGTGCCAGCAGGACGGGCTGGAGATGGTGCCTCTGGGCCAGGTCTCGTCCCAGTGCCGCGGCACCAACGGCCAGATGAGCGCTGGGGATGAGGAGGCGGAGACAGACGAGCACAGCGGGTCCTCGCCCTCGCAGCATTCCTGCTGTCTGCTTGGAAACAATGAAAACTGTCCAGCTGACAACACGGGTTAGAAAGCATTTAAATAATATGGGATTCAAACTAGCAACAGTTTCAAACGTGAGGTTATAGCAAGGAAACGAGTCCAGGTCCCGGCAGGTTTGACTTAATGTAATAATAACAAAAGCATGATGATGGTTTCATAGCATGTTTTCATTTATTCATGCTGTTTCACAATAACGCGAGGGAGTCTGAAGTCCAGCTCGTAACCCGACACACAAAAATGTTCTTTATCACTTTGCAACTTACTTTCACCTGCACACGAAGCAAACGAGATGTAACGTGCGTGATGATGTTATAGAGGCGCGTTGTGCAAAAATGATTCGCGAGCACGTTTCATATAATGCGAAAAACATCGGGATGAAGTGAAAACATTGAAACATTTATCTCGAGGGCCCTCGTGGTTTCTGGACTATTGTGAAATGGACCTCTCTGACGGCGTCTCATATGATTACCAGTCCTGCTGTTATATGCAGACAAACTATGTAGCATCGCCGCAAATTACACTCTGGGCCACTGCTGAATATGTTTCTGGTCTTCTTTTTTTTTCTTTTTTTTTTTAATACGAAGCAAAAAAAAAAAAAAAAAGCAAAAACGCTCTCTTCTCTCTTGTCTGTGTGCAGAGGAGGAGGAGGAGCTGGAGTGTGTGGACACACAGGGGCCTGTGCTGTGCTGGGAGACTCTGGGCCTGCCAGACTTGGACTGTGACGAAAAGCCTGGGTGGATCTCGAGCAGCAGCCTGGCAGGAGAGCTGATCCAGCCCAGCCCACAGGAGGTCTGAACGCAGCCCACACACGAGCGCGTGCGTGTGCGCGTGCACGAGCTCTCTCTCTCTCCCTGCAGCGTCGGAGGGTTTCGGGCGAAAGCAGGCGGAGAGAAACATCGCTGTGGAAATACGAGACGGGACGGGAGAGGAGCGGCGATGGGAATAGTCAGTGACACTGCATGTGATGGGGACGGGGACGGAAAAAAAAACGCGTTGATGGACTGAGCTGAAGAGAGCGCCGACAAGGGACCGAGAGAAAAGCAAGACGGAGGGGAAACGCAAAGAGAATAAGGGAGCGTTGCTCAAAAACCAGACTCTGTGTCCCAGTGGAGGGAAGGACTCTCGTAAACAAAAAAGCAAAAACTCTTTAGATGACTTATTTATTTTTTTGTAGTAGTAAAATATTATTTCATATGAATGTATCTGTTTTTAAAGAAGAAAAAGTTGGTCTTTTATATTATTTATGCCCCTTGGATGAGAAATGACTTTATTTTTCGTTGTTTTGGGCCCTCGGTTCCCCACTCGCGTGCGGAGCTTAGCAAAAATGTCTCTGTAAAGTTTTGTAATAATATAAAGAGAAGATATGGAAGAGTAAACAACACTCCAGTGTCTTTCCTCCCCCCCGCACCCTCCATGTGGGTCTGGTGGTCCATGTTTCTTCCATGGTCAACGCTCTGAGGGGAGCGATGACCCTTTGACCCCACAAAAACCCGCTGTGCGATATCAGTTCGATTGTGTTTGTCCCAACCCTTCACTGGTTTTAAAATAATCTCCGTGGTCAAAGTCCAATCAGCCAATTGGACTTTGATGGGAGCGCGGCGGGCAGATGACGGGGCCTGGCCGTGCTCCACTGAGGACGACTGCTGTGCAGGCTTCCCATGCCTGGTGCCTGTCTGCCTGCGCTGGTGCCAGAGTCGGCTGCCAGGCCTCGGGCCCCGGCTCGCCTGGCATCTCTCCCCTCATGGTATACGAGTTATTCCTGGCACTTGGACCCGACCCGCCCGCCGCTGAGGCGTGGCGCGGCCTCTTCCGGCTGTTATATTTAGGCTGGATGGAGGCAGTTGTGCCGCCGAGGCCGGAGCCACTTTTCCCCCCAGCTGAGTTGACTTCCACTTGCTTCTCGTCCAGGAATAGCCTGCACAGCTTATCGGGCCTGGAACGCCGTCTCACTCCTTTTCACACCGATAACGCAGATGTTTGTTTGTCGAGTCGTGAATCCTGAAGCCCCGGTATTATTTATTTTAATTCTTTTAATTTATTTATTTATTGAATGATCTCTCTTTGTGTCGGTGCAGTGGCTCGTTTTGCGTCTCGCTGTCGTTGAGCGAGGATCTAAACAATGGAAAGGGAAATAAAGCAGGGACTGAAAGAGAAGTGGTCCGGGGGGGTGGAGGGGGGTGGAGGGGGGGATGCTGACAGATGCAGGCTGGGCTGATGAGGAGGAGATAAGGGCAGGGTTGTCTGGGGGGGGGGGGGATGCTGACAGATGCAGGCTGGGCTGATGAGGAGGAGATAAGGGCAGGGTTGTCTCCAAACGAGCTGCTTCTCCATCTCCCACGTCTGTCAGTCGGCACTCCCCCTCCCTCCGCCCGGCCCTGCGCCCCACGCAGCGACGCCCCTTCATTAAGGAGCCCATGGGAACAAGAAAGCTCATTGTCTGCCCTGGAATTTCTGCCCCTTACTGCCGAGCCGACCTGTTAACGCCGGTCCCTCTCCCCTCCACCCACCCCCACCCCCCCTCCACACACCCTGAATGAAAGCAATTCTTATGAATCAGTGTGTCGTTAACTCGATTCGGCCTCAGGGGGGCGGCGGTTTCATCCTCGGGACGTCGCAGACCGCAGAGTGAAGCGTGTTGTGTTTGGACGAGCTCCAACGAGCGTCCAGTGCAGGTGATGAGCTCATATGCAGTTTAACACTGGAGGACGTCTGCAGTGCGTTTGTAATCAGGCTCGGGCCGCGGTTGTGTGCACGTGATGTTTGTGGTATTTGTCGACTGCACCTGTTGAATTTAATCAGTTGTGGATGAATTATTTGCAAGAAGGTTTAAGTGTAGGTGTCTTCAAGGTCAAAGGGGCGGAGATGATCTTCTGGGTTTGTGAGGGGAAACAACACACAACGAGTCCACAACGAACCGGTGACCCAGCTGGTTTTAATGAATCAACACAATGCACGCAAAGTATTTGAAATTGGAACCACAACCTCAGGTCGACACTTTGTACGTGTGTATGTGTAGCGAGATCACAGCAGACAGGAGTGCTTCAGTTTGTGTTACCGTCCAGGTTGGTTCTGAAAAAGGTGCAGTTCATCCAAATGACAACAACAACAAAAAAAAACCCATTCATCCTCCCATTTAACTCTAAATGTATTTAGTCATGGAGGTAGTTTGTCGCTGCGTGTTTTTTTTTTTCTTCAGATGACATTGAAGTTTATCTGAAGAATACACAGAACACAACTTTCAGAGTAGATATAATTATAATTAAAGATTTTTTTAATTAAAGACATTGATTAAAAATTCTAAAAGCTCCATGATGCAAATTACCAACCTTTGTTGACTTGATGTCATTTAAATGCATTTGATGATGTGATTTTTTTTTTTTTGGAAGTTTGGATGAACAAGCTCACACGCACACACACACACACACACACACACACGCACACACACACATTCGTGAGGACTGATGCTGTCTGTAGCGTGGTCATGGTCAGGCGTCCTCCACGTCCAGCCGGGTGAAGTAGAACGTGACCCTCGTGCCGTCGTCCGTGTCGTACAAAGCCTGGCAGGTGTACATCCCCGCCGCCTCCCTCTGAAGCTCCTCGATGACCAATGCCGAGGTGTTGACGGGAACCTGCATCCGGCCCACGCCGCTGGACTGCACCTGGAGCTTCAGGCCTTGGCCGTAGTTGTAAGCCACCGCCACGTTACTCTGGGTTCCTGGTTTGGTGAAGCCCCAGATGAAGATGTTGGGCATGATGGAGCCGCAGTCCAAGGTGACTGATCCGCCCACTGTCACCGTGACGTTGGAGCGGATGTATTCCACCTCCTCAGGGTCGAGTATCTCCAGAGCTGTAACACAAGACGGTCGGAGTCGGTTACAGTGACTCCCGTGTGGCTCTCGTGTTGCTGCAGCCTCTCCAGGAGCCTCAACGAGAGATGATTCCTGGTGTCTTCAGAAAACCTTTTCAAAAACCCCTGATTATGAGCAGCACATGATTGGACACACTCTCCACGTTCTCCTCAGCTGGTCTCTGACTTACCTGGTAGAGGAAGAACCATCCAGCAGAGGAGCAGGCAGAAATAAGGAATCATCCTCAGACCCCTCTCCACCCCCGTGGTGCCAGAAAGCTCCAGCTGGGAATCAGAAGGCAGGATGTTCTCGTCCACGTGGATGTTCACGCTGACGCCGCCTGAGCCAGACTGGAAACTAGACAGTGGATGTTCTCGCAAACTACTCCGACTTTATTTTAAATTATTCATCAGTGCTTCCACCCCCCCACTGTAGCTCCGATTCACCTGTCTCTCCGGCAGCGCTCCGCTCGGGCCCCGGCCTAATGGACCGGACCAGAGAGCGAGAGGTGTAGGGTGTCGGGATGACGCCATCGCCGCCTCATGCATTATTGAATAAACCGGCCACGATTGCCTTTTTAGAAAATTCCCTCGCCTCCGACGTGAAATGAAAACAGGTGGGGGCAGGCGGGGTCCGAGACCCGGCGCCGACGTTCCCACGCAAACACACACACACACATGAGCTGTTATTTACCCCAGGAGAGTCACGCAGCCGGAATAAAACCTCGCCACTCACTCGTGGAAGCGGTCTGACATAAACACTTCAAAATGCACATGTTTTTGCATTATTCATTTATGGATATTTGTCCCGGAATCTTATAAAAATTGCTTGGGAAGTTGGACGCAGCCAGAACAAAGAAAGACTAGGGTCACACACACACACACACACACACACACACACACACACACCTGCCAATAAAAGCCGGGTTAATATCTGGGCCTGGTGATGGCTGCAGTGTAAAGCGACTGAAGCCGAGCAGCGCCGCCTGTAAACCTGCTCTCGCTGGAGGCAACGCCAGACTCTAATTAGTAGGGACTTAGTGCTCAGCTCTTCTGGGGGTAAGAGGACGACTATATTTGGAAAGCGGCTGGAAGACAGACAGATGTAATAAAAATGCAATAAAAGACAACATGGTTTCTGAGGGCAGTGTGGACTGGCAGATGATGTCACAGATGGGTCTGAGAAACGCCGGCGAGGACAGAAAAACACGTTGCACAGCCATGTTTTCGATAAAAGTAACGAGTGCAAGTATAACGCAAAAGTAGTGATGGAACCTCGGGGGTCACGCAGGAACGAGCATGAGGTCACGTGTGCGGGAATAAGGTCCGGAACACTCGGAATAATTGTATAGTTTGTACTTTGGAAAAGCGAGTTGTCATTAATGGGACCGGTGTACGTCCTCTTTCTGTTGGAGCGAGTCGGAGAGCAAATTCTTTACTGGTGAAGCACATCCTCTCGGAGCGCTGCAGTCCTGCCACATCTGCTGGCTGCCTGCCGGATTTTTGCAACTGCAAAAAAAAAAAAAACAGGGAAGGGAAGAGGAGCAGGCGAATGGAAATTGTGAATTGCTGAAAACAACAACAACAAGAAAAAAAACTCTGAGTAGGGTGGGGGGTTTAGGGACTGAGGGAAATTTGCGTCTTATCTTATCTGGACCCTCTCGGCCCGGGAAAAGCTTTCAGGTGCTGTGCCCCATTGAGCGAATCTGGCCCAGCCAACGTTTTCTTTTTTTTTCTTTTTTTTTTTTTTTTGTTCTTGGCAGCAGATAAGAGAAGTGAATGGGCCCAGATAGCTGGGACTATATAGGGATCTGTGTAACACATTCCAGCCACCCCAACATGTGCCACCCGGCCAGACTGCGAGAGCCTGGCAACGCCGCTCCGCTTTCCCCCGGGAGCCAGCGCTGGCAGAACAGGTGGGTTTCTTGAACGTGCCCTGTGATTAGATCAGCCATTACCACTGGCATTGTTGAAAGCAAAGCCAAACCTCTCATCTCGGAGGACCACCTGTATTGGAATGTGTTCCTGAAGCTTCCCGGCAGATGATTCAGGCTCTGGATGAGAGGAAGGATGTATGTTTCCACTTATCGTCCGATGAGATCCCAGTTTTCCCTCCTTTTGCTCTTTGATGCAGGGTCTCGCACGGCCACCGCGTTTACGTCCCTAACTCGGGTTTTATCGGTCGCCCGCTACCCACAGTGCACCAGCGACGTCCTTCTTCTTCTTCTTCTCTGTAAAACTGAAGTCCTCCCTGCTGTTTCTTCACTTGACAGGGACCACACATTGAGGAGTCAGAGCACGCCTGTTGCACCGCTCCCGTAGACAGGCTAATATATATTAGCAAGCCGACTCTATATTTCTGCTGTAT
The DNA here is from genome assembly GCA_016785345.1 of Trinectes maculatus. NCBI lineage: Eukaryota > Metazoa > Chordata > Actinopteri > Pleuronectiformes > Achiridae > Trinectes > Trinectes maculatus. Next base: position 514,795 of record JAFBJQ010000020.1, read on the forward strand.
CGTCATTTATATCTGCCAGGCGGGCGGGGCGAGGCGGGGTTCAACGAGGCCTTTGCAGCCCTGAGCTCGTAAAGCTCGGCGGCCGACCCCCACGACCTCCACCTCCCTCCTGACTCACTTCTCATCTCGCAGTCTCAGACCTCGCCGTGCAGCCTCCTCGCACGGGGCCTGGCCCCTGGGTCGTCCCAGGGGCCAGGCCCCGTGCAAGGAGAGAGGCAACAGGAAGTGGCCTCTCTCCTCTTTTCTAACCAAGACCCAGAGTTGCACTGTACACAAAATAAGCTACGCACGACCTTAGTCCCTGACCTATGACTGCAGGACAGTCAGAGGTCAGAGGTCATGTCCTACTGATGTCCAGGATGGTTTGGAAATAACACTGTACACATCTCCACCATTTAATGATATGAAAATAGAGCATTGTACACACCCTGTTTACTTATATATATATATTTAATACTAATCCTCTGATTACATCCCGACTAGCCGGCTGTTGCTATGTAGCATTGAACATGCTATTCCACTCCTTTTGGCGTCAGAGTCATGTGTGTTTCCATCCATCATCCACTGGGTTACTGGGGCAGATGGAGCCAGTCCCAGCTGACTTTGGGCCAGAGGCAGGGTACATCCTGGGCAGGTCACCGACCAATCACAGGGCAGCATACTGAGACAGACGACAAACAACTATCCAGACTCACATAATTTAACCTAACTCCAATATGCACGTCGTCGGACTGTGGGAGGAAGCTGGAACACCCGGAGAACACACACGCAGACGCGGGGGGACGACGTGCAAGCGCAGAACCCAGAACGACTGGCAGTCGAAGTGGGACTCAAACCGGCAACCTTCCTGCTGTTAGCCATGAGCGCTAAACCGCTGCAGCGCCATGCCACCCCAAGTGTGTTTTCGAGATGTCAGAGTATTGATTTAAGCCGATGGGTGTGTGAGTATTTCAGGCTTCCAAAGGAGAAACACATTCTGTGTGCGCGTGCGTGCGTGTGTGTGTGTGTGTGTGTGTGTGATGACTCTTCCTCTAATTAGTTCCCAAAAATCTCATGTGTTTATGCGGAGAAGCTTAAAGGAAAAGGACAAACACTTTGCGCACTTCTGGTGGACAGTGGTGGCCTTTGTGCGAGAAGATTCAACTCCTGGTATGAGAAATGTCAAAGGTCACGCTCTCAGTTGTTGGTCAGAAACGAATCGAGATCAATTTGGCCCTGATAGTAGATTATGTGTTGATCAGTTCCACAGTACGAAACGTACGTCAGAGCGAGTCCCTCCGTTCCTCGTTTACGTTTGAAATATTGTGTTTCTCAAAACAAGAAGAAGAAGAATCCGTCGGTGGGTTTAGCTTATTTAGCTTGTTCCCAATTAAAATCAGTCTGTGTAAACAATTTACTGGAATCAAGTGTCGTTCTCCTGAGACGGGCGGAAAGATGTTTACGCTCCGAGCCCCCTGTAACCGGAGCGTTGGTGCTGGATCGAACAGGAGTTCATCCACTCCAGAACACATCGTCTCCACTAAATCTGACCCTCGTCTTTTATTATTATTATTATTATTTATTTTTTTACAGTGTGTCCATGTGAGTGGATTAAACATGCACCATGCTGTGTTGCCTATGTAAACCCCTCATGTGAAGCAGAGAGCAGGTCCATGTCAGGGAACGCGTGTGAAGTCCTGGAGGAGATGACCTGGAAAGAGCCAGATGGGGATCGGAGGCTTTAAGCACCACAGAGGCCCTTTGCAAACAACATGTGGAAAGGCTTTGGTGGCTAATGTAGCGTGGAGTATTTATGTACTCTGCACCAACTGCATCCACTGTCCGTCGGTATCCAAGGAGCGGATATGCCACGGACAGTAGAGTCTAAACCTCTGCGGCTGTTTCCACATGACCATCTCCTCGTCTCCGCTCTCCACCCGCCTCCTGGTTCCACGGTTTTCCTGCACAGTAGCTCGTATCTTCTCCTCACCGGCCTCTTTACTTTCCAGCCTCCCGCGGTGGAGAACGAGCAGAACGCGCAATAATCCGCTTTCTCCGGTTTAATTTGTTTGGTCGGAATGTCATGAAACCAGACAAGAGGGGACAGAGGTCGAAAGGTCAAAACAGTGAATGTCACTTAGTCGTCTGACCTACATGTGTTTCTTAAAAGACTTTATGGCCATATTAAAGTACAGGGGGTCCTCGAGTTACGACGGTCTGGAGATACGACGTTTTTGTGGTTACGACACATCTCCGATGAACTTCCTTGTTTCGGCTTAAGCGGTTTGCCCCGTAAATACGTACAGGCTTTGCACGGGAACTAGTTGGTGAGCGCTCTCTCTGTCTCTCAGTGCGCCTGCCGGCTCTCCAACACCTCCACAGCACAGCTAGGCTACTCTGCCTTGTGTTTACTTATGTGAAATGGACGGCTGGCGGGGGTGGGGTGCAGCGGCAGCCGGTAAGGAGATGCACACGGACACAGATGCGTTCGGGATCGTGGCGATACCGTAGGTTTATTCACAACACAGGGTCTACACGGTTGATATCAGAAATCTAAAGGAAATGCTCATTACACTCGCGATATCAACCCCTACGGTGTGTCAAGAGGGACAAAAGGCAATTCACCACAGTAAACTCTTATTGTAGGGTGGTGTTATAGCGACATCTGGTGGCACAACTTAGTATCTACCTTAGACTTACGTCGAAATTCGGTTACGATACATTCTCAGGAACGGATCTCCGTCGTAACTCGAGGACCCCCTGTATTTACATTGTAAACAATATAGACGACATAATTGATTGTCTAGTTCTTATTGGCCCTGTCAGTCTATTTTCTTTTCTTTTTTTTTACCCGTGCTCTTGGTCATGTGGCGCCGGTATAACAGAAATCTGCATACCATTACCTCCTAAGCTCAGGGTATAAAGTATATAACTCCTTTTTTAAATCTGTACAAGTAAAAGAAAGTGCAAACATGATGTTGTGGTTGTACAGGGGTAATATGCCAGACTTTCTCTATGATGTGTGTAGTGAGCACATGGAGACAGAAAATCTGCAAAGACTGCAGGGTTTGGTATCAGGTTTCTCCTCGAACTCTTACCAAGCTAAACCGTGTGTTTTCCAAAAGGTTGAAATATTCCTTATTGTTACTTTCTATGTTCGATCCGCTGACTATTTTCATTAAATCTGTAGTTTTCAATTCTTCATTAAAATGAACACACACACACACAATGACACACAAGTGTAGCTACAGACCAACTTCCTTAATAATAACGAAATTGTCACGGTTTTATAAAAACGATTAAGTCGTGTTGCGAGGTGATAAACGGCTTTGGACAGATGATTTTCTCGTCATATTTCACTGTCACATCGACTCCTGTCTCCTTGTTCAAACTGTTTATATTGCAGCATTTGGGAAACACTTTGTATTATTATCCAATTTATCACCAGATGTACGACAGTAAATTATCCGAGTCTCGGAACAGAAGCGCAGCAGCGTGCGATGTCGACAGTTAAAATGTTGGGACGTTTCCCTAAAACCAAAAATTAGCTTCAAAAATGTTTCTGACATGACAGTGAAATGACTGTTTTCTTTTACGCATGGTGTAATGGCGTTGTCAAAGGTCGTTTGACTCTTTCGCCCTCCAGGGCGGGAAAAAATAATAATTTATGAGCTCACCACTAATTTGTGCAAATGCAGGTGTGAACGTCCATGATGCAGGTTGGCACGTTTCTCAGCACTGGTGAAGAAGGGACATTTAGTGCGTTGCAGTAAAAAAAAAAAAAGAAAAAAAAAGTGAAGTAATTAGTACATTATCTTGAAAATGTCAAGTAAAAATTGGTAACATTACTCAAATATTCTGTGTGTGTGTGTTTGTGTGTGTGTGTGTGTGTATTTATACTGTATATAAAT